>LR749484.1:2687564-2782158 GCA_902729485.2 Mus minutoides
CTGCACCTCCTCCTTTTAGTCCAATAAAAGGTTCTTTCTCGGCCAGGCATGGTGGCGCACGCCTTTAATCCCAGCACTCGGGAGGCAGAGGCAGGTGGATTTCTGAGTTTGAGGCCAGCCTGGTCTACAAAGTGAGTTCCAGGACAGCCAGAGCTACACAGAGAAACCCTGTCTCAAAAAACAAAAAACAAAAAACAAAAAACAAAAAACAGGAAAAGAAAATCATGAAAACCATCAGGTTTTCACAATATCCAGTCCATATATATTCTACCAGCTTGGAAAAGGTGCTCTATGACCTATCTAACCTTGGTGAACTCAAAGTTCCATCCCTAAATCTTTATCTATCCCAACTCGTATTTGCAAATGTAAGAATACCTTCTTAGACCTTAAAACATTCCCCTAAATCCTAAACAACTTAAGCTTAATTGTGAGGCTATCTAGTCTTCAACTGCATTAGAGACCCAAGAAGGAATAAATATTACCTGAGTAAACAAAAACTGCAGAGAAAGCAGCTTCCAAATCTATAGAAATGGCGGAGACCTGCTGATGGCTGCTCAGTCCCCCAAGGCTCTTCTGTGACGTCACAGCAGCATCTTCAGCCTTCTGGCCCAGAATATCTGACAGACATTTCTGGGAAGCAGGAATATTGAAGGGCATGCTTGCCTTGTCTTGGCAAAGCTTGGCAGTCAACTTCCTCCATGTCCTGCTTGAACAGCATTCTGTCAGCAGCAAGGGCAGTATTCTGCCCTATGGCTAGCTCTGCCACATAGAAGCAAACTCCATAAGAAAGGTTCTTCAATGCTCATCATCTTCTTTGAAGTAGAATGAAGTGCTGCCAGGAGTAGACACATCTCGCTGTTATGAAAAGCCTCAGGTTAACAAAACATGTTTAAATGTCATATTCTGTACATCTTTGAGGTTTTTTAAGACCATCCATAGTACATCTATGATTGCTTCTAGCTATTTACTATCTATTCAACCTAGGAAACATATTTCTATAATTAGCTATTCTAGTATCTAACATGACCGTAAGTTTGATTGACTAACTAATAACTTGCATTTCCTAATTATCTTAAACAGTTTGTAAGAACACCTTTCAAAAGAACTAGAACTTCACATTGCATTTTTTAAATGAGTTGCATAGGTACAATACTTTATACAAAAGTTGAAACATATATAATGTATATTGTAGCAAAAATAAGCTTAAATGTGTATCATTACATAAGACCTAGACCAATGTAAAAAAAAAGGCTTGTTGATACTCTTTAATTTAAAAGTAGTTTCAATAATCTACACTTTTATCTGACCATTTCTCTATCCCTCTTTTTTCTTTTAATCCCTTCTTCTCACTTTCCCCCTAACAATAGATAGGAGAGACAGAAGAATAAAGGAAAAAAAGAAAGCAAAAAATCCATGAATCTGACCTTCTTCACTTTGCATCCTCCCTGACCTAGTGCGTTAACAGCTAGTGAGTAACACCCCCCCCCAAAAAAAACAACAACACACATTCATCACCCTCCAAATGACCAAAAACAATCCACCTCATTTTTTTGGAAAGGGATATCATTCTCTTAAAATTGCTTCCTATTGTCTAGGTGCAACATCTCTTTTGGAATCCCAAAGAAAATTGGGATATTAACTAGTCTAAAGAAAGCTAACTGTATCATTCGTTGTCCAGTCTCTGTGTGATGGGAAAGCACAGGGTTAAATGAAGTCCACCCTGGAACAGTCTGAAAGGCTGGATGAGTTGAGGTGAGACGTTTTGAAGCTGAACTGGAAAGAAGTGTTAATGAAACAGCACTGAGGCTGTCTGAGGTTGGATCAAGCAGGGTGCTGGAATAAATATGCCCAGCATCTCAGCATCCTCAAGGGTGGATCTTGTCAGGGCTGCTTTAACTTCATTGGTGTCTGGTTGTTCTTCTCTGTGAACATGTAAACTTTGGAAGGTAATACACATTTCTGCAGTTACGCATGTATGGGATGTGCACTGTGCACAGATGTGCTAAAAATGATTCTCTGCTCTTTGTTCGAGCGGGCAAGGCATTTGTCCTTTCCTGTAAGTTAGTTCGGACTGTAGAACCAAACTTTAATATGAAATTTCATCTGTGCCATTTGAAAGGATGGCATGATAAGTCATGAGGACTCTGTAACCAATGAGATCTATGGGCTGTGTGGTAACACTTTCCTTTCTGAGCCAGTCTCAGAGCTGTTCCCTTGTAGAGGGATCAGCAGACATGTTACCTGTTTTGTTTTTCTTGGTTTCTTCCTTCATGTCTGCTACCAAGAGTTTTAGGAGGTCTCCCCCAGTCAAATCTAATTTTTATTAACTTTGATAGAAACCATACCTTTTCTTCTGTTGAAACAAACACAAAACCTCTTCCCCAATGCAAAACATTTCCTGCCTTCCATTCTAAAGTTCAGATGTGCTTATAATATATAGGCTGGTTTATTTCAGCAGAGTTTTTTTCTCCATAATCCAATGTGTAGTCACAATTTTTTTTTTGCAACGTTCTTTAATAAACGTTCAACCTCTCCTCCTACCCACCACCCACCAGAGGTAGTAAAAGAGTTATTAGGATATGGGGAAGTGGACCTGTTTAGCAATAGTTCTTTGGGGGTGAGCTCAGCAGTTTGCTGAGTCTTTCACAGCAGTTCAGTCCCAAGGCAAACACCAAATAAGACTCAGCAGCTGCAGTCCTTTCAGCAGGTAGACACAGCACATGAACCAGCAGTGGTAGTTCAATCATGAAGAAACCACAAGGCTCACCATCCTAAGGTGAAGCCATTGCAGGCTGCCACAGGAACTTCACAAGCAGTTCTTTGGTGAGTTTATCTCAATGTCTGAGTTACAACAAACTGAACTCAACATCACTATGTAAGGTGAACCAATATATGCATGTCATTAGCAAAGAAAGCTAAGCAGAGCAAACCAGACTAATGCTCCCTCTCCCACAGTCTGTGGGGTCATATTCATACTCCATCACTCATTCACTGCTCCAGCAAAACATCCTTTCACCTGTGTCTGCTTCAGGAAAACATCCTTTCAAGTGTCAGCTCCAGCAAAACATCATTTGACACAAACTGACTTTACAAAGAAAGTAAGTTTCTTCTTCACCAATGTCTCTCAGCAACTGTAGTTTTTTTTTTTCTTTTAAGCATTAAAAAAATTAAAGTCAACATCATGCTTTGTAATCTATCTCTGAGGGTCTTTATTACCCCTCTTTGTTAAGCATCTCATTTAATGTAAAATTATATCTCTCTACAGCTACTTATCCTATAGGATTGTGAGATATGCCAATAATATGCTTTATAGTATAATATGTAAAAATCTGCTTCATTTAGTAGAATTTATATGCTTGAGCATTGTCAACCTTAATTTGTACAGATATCCCATCCCCATAATAGCCATAACTTCCAGTAAATGTGTGATTACAGAATCAGACTTTTCAAAACTCTAGGCAAAAGCTCATTGGAATTCTTTTTTGTTAATTTTCATTGGAATTCTTAATATGTATCAATAGTATGATCTACCAAAATGTGTATATATTTTACATTTTCAAGCTCTACAAAAGGAAACATATAAGCTGTTGCATGGCATTGCTCTAAGGAGGAATCAAACATAATCTGTACTCTTAGCTCAGAATTAGTGTATCTCTGTGGGCTGTCATTGTAATTCCTTGCGTCTTTGTGGATTTCTCTCATCTACATTCTCTGCTGTCCCTGTGGGTTCCAGATTGGGTTCTTTTGAAGGTTCTTTATTCTAATTTAAAGAATGTTCTGATCTCTGTTCTATGGCTGGTCACCTGGCATTCCATCTTTTCATCCTTTCCTTATCTAACTCTGCTTTATTCCAATCTTTCTGAAAGAGGATATAAAAGTTACAATCATCACTGGACATATTGGTGTGCTGATAAGTGAAACAAAATTATACAGGATCCAGATGTCCTCTGTCACTATGCTTTTCTCCATTTTTAACATAGGAAATCTTTTTTAATCTCTCCACCCTTCAGAAACAGTATTTAATATTTCTCCCTATGACGACCTATATTCAGTTTCTTTTCTCTTTTACTGTTTTTGAAGTAAATACACTAGCCTTCCAGAAGTTTGGGCTTCTCAGTCATATGACAGATCTGGGAAAATGTTTCTTCTTCCATTTTCTTCTTCCACTTAGTGCATCTGTGACTACTCAGGCTAACACATATCTAGAGCAGCTGTATCTGCACTCTTGGCTCCATCTAAATGGTGACCCTTGATGGTTTGGGGGCTGGAGCTACTGTTTGCCTTTCCATGAGAGCCCAGCCTTACATCCGTAGGTTTCACATTTGTGGGCACTGCCTGTAGTCCCAGGACCAAGTGCCTGGCCACAAGTGCTGGGTCAGCACATCTGACTTCCACTCACTCTGGGAAGGTGGTGCCAGAGGCTGCAATAGCCACTAGGACACAGCTTGTTCCGAGTGGGCAGCACTTTTTGCCCACTTCACACGACAGCTTTGGGAAGTTCTTTTTGCTTGTGCAGAGTGTTTGAGGCTTCCATCTTCTTCTCTTTAAGCAACCACCTCCTGCCCTGCTAGGAAATAGTGCCTGGCTTTGGAAAGTGCTTGTTTCCTGCTGTTCTAACCAGGGCTTTTTCTCAGGCTCTAAGCTTGGATAGATACGAGGCCCACGTTGGGCGCCATTTGTTTGAATTCTTCTATATCTACCCCTGTAACCAAATAATGACACATAGACTATATTTATTAATTAATGGCATTAGCCTTATAGCTAGGCATTGTTTCCCACTAGCTCATCACTCAATCACCCCATTTATACTAATCTAAGTTCTATATAGCTGATTAGTTCTCCTCAGGTTCACATGTCTGACTTCCTCTGTGTCTCAGTGTCACATTTCCTGCACCTGACTCTTTCCCAGAGTTCCTATCTCTTCCCAGGAGTCCCACCAATCTCTCCTGCTTTGCTACTGGCCATTTAGCTCTTTATTGACAGACAAGCTTCTACTACACAGTGCACATGAGATTATCCTTACACAACCTGGTCTGCAGAGTGATTTCCAGGACAATCAGAGCTACATAGTGAGACCCTGTCTTGATAAAACAAACAAAAAAACAAACAAAAAAAAAACACAAAACGAATAAAGTAAAAGAAAATGACCTTGCCTCTCTGACCCTCCTCCATGTTCGCATTTTTCATATAAACATCACAGCTCTGAGCTCACATGGAGGCTGATGATAACAAGCCCTCCCCATGTGCCAGGTACCAGGCTAGGTACTTTGTGCCTTTGTCTTGTCCAGTCCTCCCACAAACCCTGTAAGGGTATCATCATCCCTCCTTGCAGATGAGCTAAGGGAAGGATGACATGACACATTCTGATGTTCCGTGACTCAGACCCAAGCCACAGTCCTTGTGTCATAGTCACTCCTGCTGTGAGCACTCTCATGGTTCTTCTCCACAAGGAGAGGACTAAACACTTTGTGTTGGCCTTCAGGGCTTTGTAGAGACTCATGTTCTGCCTGAGAACACCTCATTCTCCCAGCCACCTGTGGAAGTTGCATTTACACAGCACTTTACATGTCTGGTTCATGCTGACCCCTCTTCTTCAGGATGGTCATATCACCCCTATTATTCTTTATGCTTTTCCCCCCCCCATCTTGACAAAACTCAGGTCATTTGGGAGAAAAGAACCCCAGATGAGAAAATACTTGGCCTGTAGATTAGTCTGTGGGGTGTTTCCTGGATTAATGATTGATTAGGGAGGCCGTTATAGCTTTTTAATCCGTTCAACTCGCTTGGCGGCCGCAGCACAAGTTCCTTGATACCACCCCAGTGTTGTGGAATCTTGAATGAAATACACACACACACACACACACACACACACACACACACACACACAGCCTTATTTTAATATGCCCTAAACAGCTTAATGGCAAGACTACTCGCAAACATCCAGGAGGCTAACACACTCTGCACCCCAATATTCCTGAATTATTACTTACTAAAACCTGTATTCCATCCAAGCTGCTCCAGCCTGTAGCCCTCTTGGGCTATGATCCCCGACTCTTACATGTTGTCTATCTCTCTGACCTGTACTTCTCAGACCAGAGCTTTTTGCTTCCCCAGCACGGCAGTTCTAACACCTTTCTCTTCCCTGGGTTCCCTTGCCTAGGAAATCTAAAAGTCCCAACTCTGTCTCCCTGCCCAGTAATTGGCCTCCATCAACTTTACTTACCAATTTGAACCACCTGGGGGCAGGAACCTGCAGCATCTTACAAGGGGGATGGATTCTCATGAAATTTGGAACCCAAGATGCAAGCATTAAACCAAATCCACAACAGGGTTCAGCCACTGTTGGTAGGGCCACCCCTGGGCAGGTGGTCTGGGGTTCTATAAGAAAGCAGGCTGAGTAAGCCATGGGGATCAAGCCAGTAAGCATCACCTCTCCATGGCTACTGCATCAGCTACTGCCTCCAGGTCCCTGCATTGGGTTCCTGTCCTGACTTCCCTTTATGATGGAGTGTGACCGGAGAGCTTTAAGTTGAAACAAACCCTTTCCTTTCCAAGTTGCTCTAATCACATTTGATTGATTGATTGATTGATTGATTGGTTGGTTGGTTGGTTGATTGTATATGAGTACACTGTTACAGTCTTCAGACACACCAGAAGAGGGCATCAGCTCCCATTACAGATGGTTGTGAGCCACCATGTGGTTGCTGGGAATTGAGTTCAGGACCTCTAGAAGAGCAGTCAGTGCTCTTAACCACTGAGCCAATCATGGTTTTTATAACACCCTCACGGCCATAGTCATGTCTTCCTACTAGAAAGACATTTAAGTTCACAGCAACTAAAGCACAAAGTCCTCCTCGCCCCTGACCCATGTTTCTCCATTGATTTAGTGTCCTTCAACATCTGAGTCTCCTACCCATGAAGGCAAGGTCTGGGTCCTGCCCCAACCCCCCGTCCACCTACACACACACACACACACACACACACACACACACACACACACACGTGTCACCCAGTGCTTAGAATATTTCTTCTATAGAAGCAGACATTTGATGGGGAAAGGAGCACAAAATAGCATGAAGTAATAAGCCCTCAGCAAGAAACTGGCCCAAAGCAAGCATCAGTAAACACAAGCCATGGCTATCAGAGGTGTTGATTGCCTTTGGCAGAAAGACAAGGACCCTGGAGGCCGGAGTTTCACTTTGCCCCAGTCTAGCAAAACCAGTCCTGGAGAGTCAGCTCCTGTCAGCATCAGCTAAGTGGGGCTGTTAGCTAGATGGGGGCTCACAGAAGGTTCTCTATTGGAGTTACACTGTACATTGACCAGACTGAAGGGAGAAAGAATGACTTGAAACCAGAATGAAGGATCACATAGCTTGATTGTCTCTCATAACGTGTGCCCCTCCACAGCAACCTGACCAACATTGGGGGTTAAATTTTGTGCAATAATCATATTTCTTCATCTAAATTTGAAATCAACACGTCTTACAGAATATTCAAACATCAAAGAAATGCATAATTTAGAAAGCAGAGCTCCCCCTTTCTCCAACCTAGATAACTTCTGTCAGCAATGTGGCACATGAGATCTTTATCTAGATTTTTGTAAGCATATGCTAGCATTATTTTTTACTTTATATACTTTCTCATCTTGTCTGTCTTTCATTGGCCTTATTAAGATAGATTTTATATATAGTAAAAACCTACCACTCTGATGTAGAGGTCTATGAGTTACATAATTTGAATAACAATCAAGATTTGGTTCAGTTCCATCAATGTAACCCGCTGTGGAATTTCCCTTCCTGTCCTTTTGCCAGCAGTCCTTTCAAACTCGGCTTCCTGGCATGACTAATCTATTTTTTAGCCTTTTAACTCTCCTTTCCAGAATGTCATGTAAAAGTACATAGCTCTTTCAGTTAGCACAATGCATATCAGGGTTATCCATGTTGTCGCCAGGAATCAGTGGTCTGTTCCTTTCCATTGCTGTATGATATTCCATTGTATGGACATACCACAACTTGCTTATCCACCCACTAGATGAAGAATGTTGGAGAGGGGTTTATAAATAATGGTGCTGAAATCATTCAGATAAGAATTTTAGTGTAAGCTGTAAGTTGTCGTTAACTAAAGAGATGGGATTTTCAGGTAAATATAATTACAATATATTTACAGGAAAATGACTAAACTCTTTTTCCAAAGTGTCTTTTCCATGTACCAACCACACTGCTTTTTTTCTCTTGTTTAACCTAAGAAGATTACCCTGTAATGTGTCTTTGTACAATCCTTTCCTGCTAGAATGGTAGATTGTGTGGGAACCATTTTGTTTGTTCTGCAGCGTATCCTCTGAGCCTAGTGCAGTGCCTGGAACACACCAGGCACTAGGAGATGTGTGGCAGGTGGATGAGCTTCCCAGACCTCCGCTCACAAGAGGACATGTAGAGCCATGTTATCAAGCGTGAAGAGGCCACACACTATGTTCAGCTGTCTGTGCATTTCCCTTCTTTTCATTTCATTTTTTTAATTTATGAATTCGAGTTCTCCATTTGCATGTATGCCTGTCTACATAACAGTAAAGGGCATCAGATCCCATTACAGATGGTTGTGAGTCACCTGTGGTTGCTGGGAATTGAACTCAGGACCTCTGGGAGAGCAACCAGTGCTCTTAACCACTGAGCCATCTCCCCAGACCCCCATGTATTTCCTTCCATTGCTCTCTTCCTGACCATGTGTGTGGTTCACATGTGGCAGCACTGTGACACATGCAAATTCTTGTGCCCATTTTTACAACGCCCTGAAGGTTAGAGAGATTGTTGATTTGTTAAGAGGACTTACTGCTCTTTCAGAGAACCCGTTAAGTTCTCCTTTTGCCTCCTGATTGCTGGGGTTAGAAGCATGTGCCACCATAGTTACTTTGTGTCTTGCTGGAGATGGAACCCAGGACTCTTTTTTTTTTTTTTCAGAGACAGGGTTTCTCTGTGTAGCCCTGGCTGTCCTAGAACTCACTCTGTAGACCAGGCTCGCTGGAACTCAGAAATCTGCCCGCCTCTGCCTCCCAAGTGCTGGGATTAAAGGTGTGTGCGCCACCACTACCCGGCTTGGAACCCAGGACTTTGAGTATGCCAGTTGAGCACCCCACCCACTGAGCTACAATCCCAGCCATTGGGCATTATCCATGGGGATCAATGTCAACTCTAATATATTTGGGTTCTCAAGTTAAGTGAACCAGAGCTTCCTTGGTCTTCAAGAACAGATCCAATCTTCAGAGATGATTACAGAGACCTACCTTCAAAGGATCACCAAATTCTTTGCATAAGGACCAATAAAAGCCAGAGAAATCTCATAAATAACTGGACCTCTCGTGCCATTGGACAACTAGAAAGGCAAATGGTGAGAATAAAGTGGATGCAATGATAATGATTTGGATTTCTATAATTCTTTCATGGTGGGTTGGGGTGGAAAGCAGCCTCGGGGACCAGCTTGGGTGGGATTAGCCTCATTAACAGCAATGGGCTGGGGTAGGTGACCCTATGAGGACTCTAAATGAGAACAAACGGTAGTGGGGAAAAAACTGAAGCTGAATTGGGGGTGGAGGGTGAAATTAACGTGTTACAATTAGCTAATTGGACCCAGTTCTTCTGGATACAGGCTTATCTCTCCCACTGTGCGCAATGCTCCTCTCTACATCAAAGACCACCGCGTGCCTAGAGAATTGGAAACGATGTTTATAGGGTACTTTGAAGATGGAAAGTATGGTTTAAATGCTAAGTTATTATTATTACTTTAAATTTGAAATACTTTTTGGGAGGTGGGAGTTTTTTAATGTGTTTGTAATTCTTATGACGGGCAGGAGCAAGTCTGTGTGGCTAGGATGAACTCAAGTAGGCCAGAAGCACACCCCGTATACCTTGGCAGCCTCGAGGAACCTGGCTCAGTACCTTGTCCTCTGTGATTGTGTTTTCTGGGAAGATGAGGGCTGTCAATCAGAGGCTGTCAGTTTATGTAAGAACATGTCTTGGGGATCTAATTGAAATACGCGATCTTTCCAGGCAGAGTTGATGGAGTTATCACATTACAGATTTTATTTGACTCCAAGTCTCAATTCATTCCTTTGTATAGTTTCCAGTTTTCTTCATAAAACAGAAATTAGACGGAGTCTTGACATTAGAATTTCACAAAAAAGCAATCAAATCCAAATTACTCCAAAGAAGGAAAGGGCTATAAAAGTGACTAAACAAAATGGAAGGAAGGAAAGAGCCCCTTCTGGAAGCCCGGGTTCATGAATTAATTTTGCTATTTGGTCCTTGGGACAAATCCAACTTAATTTAAAAGGTTGCCAGACAGAGAACACAAGGAAAAGCTTTTGAGACTGTGGTTCGGAGAGAAATATTACAAAGTTTAAAAGTTTTTATTTCCTTTTCTCTCCTCCCTCCTCCCCTCTTCTCTGCTTCCTCCTAGGCTCCTGCCTTCTCCTCTTCTCCCTCCTTTTCTCCCTCCTCCCCTCCTGCCTCCATCCTTCCTCCCCCCCCTCCTTTCTTCCTTTGCATAGAACTCAGACAGGGGCCTGGTTGGTGGCTGTCCCTTGGCTTCCCCCTGACCCAGCCGGTCATTTCTCTTTCATGTGTTCACCATGTTCTAACAGAAGCTTTTTTTCTTTCAAGCACTGGAGAGGGGATTTTTTAAATTAAAAAATCATCAAAGCTTAAGTGACTCGCCTGACATAAAACTTGGACCCAACCTGGAACAGAGGCCTTGGGCCTTTTCAATTTCCTATGCTAACCAAAGCCCAAGCTGGGTTTTTTTTTTTTTTTTCTCTAAAAATGAAAGGCACACAAGGTATCGAGTTACTAAATGGCTTTTAGCCTCTTGAAACTCAAGTGAAGGAAAATCTCATTAATCTGAACTCTGCTAATAACGGAATTTGTTACAATTCGACCTGGCTAAACTGCACTTTACCGAGGGATTACCCAAGAAGGCAAGTTGACCAGAGAGCAGCCATGCTAGAAGGTTGCTCAGGACAGGGCTTAGGTGCAAGCCCATCTAAGAAGTTGTCTTAAATCACTCAGCATCTCCCTTTCCTAAATCAACCCTTGCAGAACACCTCCCCCCTCAAAAAAAAAAACCCACAACTTCAATACTGACTTGATCGAAGGAGAAACATTGTTACCCAGAAGCCCTTTTGTTGTTAAGTTCTCCTCTGTCCTTGGGAGAAAGAAAAGTTCGCCCCAGCACCTGGGAAACTGAAACAGGAGAAACACTTAAGATGAGGGGCTCAGGGACATCTTCAGCTGCAGAGCGAGCTAGAGGTCAGAGGTCAGCCTGAATCACATGAGACACTGTGGGGGGAAAAACAGAAAGAAGGAAGGTAGGGAAGTGGGAAGAAGGAAGGAAGGAAGGAAAGAAGGAAGGAAGGGAGGGAGGGAGGGAGGGAGGGAGGGAGGGAGGGAGATGGAGTGGGGGCTGGGTTCCTCTTGGGATGCTGGGGAGATAGTAAAATTGTTTCCTATGCAAGCATGAGAATTTCAGTTCAATCTCTCCAACTGTAAACATCAGGGCTAGGGAAGTAGACACAAGCAGGTTCCAGGAGCTTGCTGGTCCACCAGGCCAGCTGAACTGGTATTCCCTCACTCTGTCTAAAAAAATAAGGTGGAGCGCAGTTGAGGAAGACATCTCTTCCACCCCCAAGACAAATCTGCCTGCTCCCAGCAACCCTTATGAATGAAGGAGGCTTTGCTGAAGCAGGAAGATCGGAGGTCTTGAACTGCAGGAGACAACTTCTTCCCCCTCAAAGGCAGCAGACTGCACCAAGCACTTTCCAGGTTCTTCTCACTGTGCTTGGAACCAGTAAGTTCTAGGGCACAGCCCTACTGGCTGTGAAGGTAGTCTGTGTCTTTTAGCCAGAAGAAGTCAGGAACAGCTCCCAACACCGCTGGCACCAAAAGACAAGTTAGAGATGATCAAAGGGAAAAGAAGGGAACGTGAATAAATGAACTGATGCCATCTGGCCACTTCAGGAGAGGCTGTGGGTGTGAACCAACATTGAGGCAGGACTATTGCCTCAAGTTCTAGGCCAGTCTGGGCTACCTACTGAATTCAAGGCTATCTTGAGCTATGGAGAAAGGATATATACACCCACATATATCTCCTTTTTCTACACACACACACACACACACACACACACACACACATATATACATATATATATACATATGTATATGTATATATGTAGGTGATTGGATAGATATACAATCAAGAGAGATGAATGGACATGGAGATTTAATAAATGTGAATGTGGATGGATTAATGGGGCCCCATCCTGCTAAACAAATGTCTCCCCCCTTAGTTGCGACCCCAGCCCTCCAAGCTCAGTCTCCTAGATCAGTGAACAAACCTATTTCTTTTTTTTATTAGATATTTTCTTAATTTACATTTCAAATGCTATTCCAAAAGTCCCCTCTCCCCTCCCCCCTCCCTGTCCACCCACTCCCACTTCTTGGCCCTGGCGTTCCCCTGTATTGGGGCATATAAAGATTGCAGTACCAAGGGGCCTCTCTTCCCATTGATGACCGACTAGGCCATCTTCTGCTACATATGGAGCTAGAGACACGACAAACCTATTTCTAATCCATTGCCTTAGCCTCCTTCTTGGCTACGATGTTTACCTCCAGCGTCCTCTGGTCCTTGTAGCATCTCTGAGGCCTGGTTGTCAGGGGCAGATGACTAGAACTGGACCTGGTGCTAGAGGTCAGTCATCCCAGCCATGCGGGAGTCTGAGGAAGGAGGATTGAAATCTCAAGGCTTTCCTGGCTCCCAAAGCAACTTCAAGGACAGTCTGGGCAACTTAATAAGACTCTGAGTCAAAATAAAGACTAACAAAAGGACTGGGCATGCGGCTCATGATCTGTAAGCATGAGGTTCTAGGGTCAGCCCCCATATTGAAAAATATTTTAAAAAAAAAAATCCTGGACAGCCCAAGGCTCAGATCTCAGCTCAGCTCTGACCCTTTGTAACATTATGGTTGTGAGAAGGAAATTCCTCTCTTTGAGCCACAGTTTTCCCATCTGTAAAGTGGGAATTACCTACAGTGGCATATTTGTAAAGATTAAATGGAATAAAGTCATCATACGTGTGGTACCCTGTGTAACACACAGTAAGCATCTAGGTGTGTTTACTTGTCTTAAAGATTTACTTATTTATTTTTATTTTTTTATTTTTGTTTGTATTTTTCAAAATAAGGTTTCTCCATGCAACAGTCCTGGCTGTCCTGGAACTTGCTTTGTGAGCCACCGTATGGATGTGGTTGCTGGGAATTGAACTCAGGACCTCTAGAAGAGCAGTAAGTGCTCTTAACCACTGAGCCATCTCTCCAGCCCAGAACTCGATTGATAGACCAGGCTTGGCCTCCTGCCTCTGCTTCCCGAGTGCTGAGATTAAAAGCATGGGCTACCATATCCAGCAAAGGTTTATTTTTTTTTTTTATATTATTACATATGTATAGGTGTTTTGTTTTATGTACATGTTTGTGCACCATATGCATGCCTGGAGCCAGGGGAGGCCAGAAGGGATGTCAGATGGCCTGGAGCTGGAGTTCCGAATGATTGCGTGCTAGTAACTGAAGCAGGCTACTCAGCGAGCGAGAGCAGCCAGGGGCTCTGAACTGCTGAACCTTCTCTCTAGCCCCACAGTTTTTAGGGTGTGTTCTCCCCCTTCCACTATGTGGGTCCAGGGCTCAAACTAAGATCAACAGCTTTGGACCACGCTGACTGCCCTTGGTCCTTTCTGGCTCAGCTCTATCCCCACACCACATTGAAGCTGTGGCCTTTTCAGAAGGGGTGGGGCATCTCCCAACCACACCCACAAGGAGCCAGGAGAGATGAAGGTGTGGACTCATTTTCTGACCCCTTTCCTTGGTCAGTGGGGAAAGAGCATCCTGATTGTCCATTTGGGAAACTCTAAGGCTCAGTGCTGTGGGAGAGATGTGCTGGGGAGCCGAAGAAGTGGAGAGGCAGAGACGCCTGCCAACACAGGCCAAATCGCAGGGAATAGCATCCTGCCACTCCCCCCAAGGCATCAAATGAGACCGTGTGGTTCTCCATTTCAGACTGAGACTCTCCCTGAGCGGCAAGCCCCACTTACCCCAGAGTTCACCCCAGTCCTGATTCTTGGGTTTGGTGCCAGGCCAGCAGGGACCCACCCCACAGTGCTGGGAATGGAACCGAGCTGGCCCCTTTCACTCTGTGTTTACTCAGAGGAGACTTGGCTGCTGCGAGCACGGAGAGGTTGACTGGTTTTCTGCAGCAGCTGGGGGTGGAAGGGAGGAGAGAGGCAGAGCTGGAACAGATGAGACCCCTGAGAACCTGAGCCGAGGACAGCCTCTGCCTGCATTCCCTCTGCCAAGGGGCTGTAGGTTTTGAGACCCCGGTGGCATGTCCCGGGACCTCCTTCCTAGGAGGCTGTGCTTTGGGCTGCACCCAAGCCAGGCTATGTGGAATGTGCCCTTCTTGGAGCCGATGTAGGCACTCTCTCTCTCTCTCTTTTTTTTTTTAAATTGGCCTGTAAATCTCTATGTAGTTTTCAGGGTTTGGGAATTTTATTTTATCTGGATTTAAGGCTTGCTCTTCTTTGGCATCAGAAGGCGTTTATGACTGTTAAAACAAGGAATGAAAAATATAGGTCTGGAATCAGAGAGGCTGCCTCTTGCCAGGCATATAGGGGTTTGTCTGGAGGACAGAGGGGAGGGGGTGCCAAAGTTTTCCGTCCCATCTCCCCAATTGCTCAGAGGTTCTTGATAAATTTGGGCTGGCTGAACAGGATCACCCTGCTCAGGAGAAGGAGGCTGACTGAAGGAGGCTCAGATCCCTGGAGGTTTCCACCTTCCCCAGTAAGGCTTTTTTCCTAAGCCACACCCTCAAGGGCAAGGTCCACAGGACTGGGTCCCGTCTCTGTACTTGCCGGAGAAGGGGACAGATGGCTGCTGGCTTTGGATTTAGGAGGACCGACCCAGTTGGCTTTGAAGTTTCCCCAACTGCAGTTATGGTCAGGATTTAAATAACTGAGATTCCAGCTTCCTTTGGCCTGGCTTGCCAAACTCTCTGTTCTTTCTTGTTTTAAAGCACACATGCTTCACACTGAAGCACAATACGTGGCACATACATGACCCACATGCCATATGCAGAGCACACACAACATGAGCAGCATATGAGACATATACCAGATATACAACACACATAACATATATAATATACCAGACACAATGCGCAATCCACATGCAAGACACATAATGCATACAGAACACTGTATACAGCATACATGACACATATGACATATATAATACACCAGACACAATGTGCAATCCACGTGCAAGACACATAATGCATACGGAATACTGTACACATCATACATGACACACATGACATATGTAAAACATGTCACATATAGAAGACAATACATGTGATACAGCATGTATGACATACGCACAACACATGACACATTAGACACAGCACACATAACATTCCATATGCATGACACATGCACAGCTTCTACAGCACAGAAACAGCATATGACAGACAGCATACACCGCATAGGGCATACCCAGCGCACACACACACACACACACACACACACACACATGACATAATAATCAACATACATACAGCAGAAACACACACACACACAAACATATTCATTTATGTCCTTGGGAGGTTTTTTGTTTGTTTGTTTTTCCTTTTTGCTTTTTTTTTTTTTTTTGAGACAGTCTCAAATTAGACCAAGCTAGCTTCAAGCTTGCAATCCTCCTGCCTCAGCCTCCTTTGCTGGAATTATACACCATGCTTAATTTACTTCTCCCTCCTCTTCCTCTCCCCCTCCTGCTTCCTTTCCCTCTTTCTCTCCCAACCCAGGATCTCCCATAGCCCAAGCTGGCCCCAAACTCACTTTGTAGCTGAGGATGACTTTGAACTCCTGATCCTCCTGCCTCCATATCCTGAGTACTGAGATTACAGGCATGCAGTACAGAGCTGAGCCTGGGTTCTGTGGTGCTGGGGCTGGAATCCAGGGCTCTGTACATGATGAGCCAGCATTCTGCCCAAGGAGCCCTGATCCCTGTCCCACATTTCTGTCCTAAGGGCAAAAAGTACAGATACTTCATGACGGACAGCTGGAAAGAGAGTGCCAGTGAGGAACAGAGTGGTGAAAATCCCTCAGCCTTTTGTCTGGGAATGTTCTCGATTCCCTCTCTGGTCCATGAACTTATCATCTATCTCTCTCTTGAGACATCATCAGAGATCACTTCTACCTCCCATCACCAACATTCACAGATACAGGATGCAAACACGTCCCCATCTTTGCAATACTGGCTTGTATTCTATCGAGATAGAAATGCAAGCCAAGACATCCTAGCCTTGATGGTCAGAGGGCTCTGGGTTCCAATGTCAACCCAGTCCCCCATTCGTGGCTTTGTTGGACAGGTCATTACATCTCCCAGGAGCCAGAGTTTCCTTGTCTATAAAATGAGAATTTACATCATTTTGTCTTCTCCGGGAGATGGGTTGAAGCATAGAGGAAAAAAAACTCCACCCAGAGAAAAGCTGGGGAAACATTCCTGCCTGCAGCAAGGCCTGGGTCCACCAGATTCAGGCTCCTGCAGGTCACCTGCCCCAGGGATCTGTGGCAAGCTGGTCTGACCCGGCCCCCGCCGCCCCACACCCTAGCCCCCACCCCCACCCCCAATCCCACCAGCGAGCACAGCTCTGACCCTGCATCAGAACTTTGGGCTCCACTGCGTTTATTGCGCAGTAAGCAGTGAGATGGGTTTTCAAGCTCTTGTCTCCCCACAGCCGCCACCACCATGAACACCCGCCAGAGTTGGCAGTCTGTAATATGCAAAAATCCACCCAGAAATGGAAGAGGGGACATTTGCACAAGCTGGGTTGTGTCTACAGAATTAGAAGGCACAGTTGGACTAATTTTAGTGCCGAAAAATTGGAAACACTGGGAATAAGGCCCGGTGGGGAAATGTGGGTTCTTGAAGTGGTTTTGAGACGAGCAGGGGGGGGGCGGATCTGGAGCCCCTGGCTTGGCTGGAAGCTCAGGGTTGCAGGAGAAGGGTTAAATGACTGGTAGGATAGAGGCCTGGGAAGGTGGGCTCCCTTGTCCTGGCTTCCCTGCTATCTGCTTTCCTTTGTCCTGCCATAGATGATTCGGCAGACACAGGGCTCTCTGGCACTTAGTCCCTTGGGACCCTAGGGGCTCAAGCCTCTATGATTGGCCTCATGTGGGTAGACAGCACACAAACTCACTTTGTATCAGGGGAGCCAAGCAGCCCTCCCCACCTCCGTCTTTCCTCACAGCCAATCGAGCCGAGCCGGAGAATTTATGAGAGGAGAGCCGAAGCACTTTGAAGAAAGGCGCCCTTGTCTCCAGCCTGGCCACGGCCCCCGTGGTGCGCGTGGGGAGGTGGGGAGGGGTGGGCACACGAGAGGGGCCCGGCATCCCGGGATGGGTGGTGAAAGAAAAGAATGCAAAAAAAGCCAGGGTCAAAAGTCTTTCTGGGAACGGAGAAGAAAGCTGAGAAGGGGGCTTGCTTCTCCACAGGTGTGTGTGCGCGCGCGCGCGCGCGCGTACACAATGGGGGCCCTCCCCAGCCCTTCCTAGGGGTCCAGGGGACCCATCCTGGCCTCAGAATGGGAGGGTAAAGACTCTTCTAGAAGCAGGTCCCCAGGCATCAAGCAAGCCTACAACACTATCAGTACCAAGCCTGAGATGGCCTTGCTCCTTCACCAGTCTTGGCTCTGAGACTCGGTTTCCTCATCAGTGAAATTGCTACGAATATTAACACTCTGAACAGTGCCTGGCGGCAATCAGCAGTCATCAGTACAGGCTCTTGATTTTTATTTATTTACCTTTTTGATATATACATACACACAAACACAAACACACACACACACACACACACACACACATATATATACATATATATATATATATATATATATATATATATATATATATATATATATATACATATATATATATACATATATATGATGTATTTGTACCCCACCCCCACTCTCTCTCACCGCCCCCATCTCTTATTCCCAATGAATTTTTTTCCCCTGCCTGTCTCTTGGTCCATTTTTGTGCTTGTTTGTTGTTTTGGTTGGTTGGTTGGCTGGTTGGTTGGTTGGCTTGGATGGCTTGGTTTGGTTTGTCTTACTATGCAGAGCTGGCTGGTCCAGAACTTAGTATGTGGATCTTGTTGGCCTTGAACTCTGCCTGCCTCTGCCTGCCCAGTGCTGGGATTAAAAGTGTGCGCTACCACACCAGCTGTGTGTTGTTGTTGTTGTTGTTTCATTATATAATCCAGTACACTTAGTCAGGGTTGCTTCATCACCATGGTGAAGGGTTATTTACTGAAGGCTGCACCGTGGAAGAAAGCGACTCCCTCTCTTCCAGTAGCCATTAATCAACCATCCCAAGTAGTGGGTGGGTCCTACAAGCCCCGCCTCTCCATCCTTGCTGTGACTGACAGACTCATCCTTTGTGCAGGTCTGGTGAGTGTAACCTCCACCACTGCATGTTCATGAGTGCAACGGTCATGTCACATTCAGAACTTTTATTCATGTGTATATGTGTGCATGCCACACGCGTGTGGGCGTCCACAGAGGCCAGAAGAGAGCTAGCCTTTGCCTGGGGGCTGATGATGTATGTGTTAGGCTCCAGCGGAAGCCCACCACAAGTGTTAACTGCACAGACCAACAGCACGGGCCATCTCATATGGCAAGTAAGACCTACAGTGGATTCAAACTCAGAGCTGCCTGCTCTTCCCATCTGCAAGTCCCCAAATAAGGAAAACAACATGAATTCTGAGTATCTCCACTAGTGATGGTCAGTAGAATGAGGTCTGGTGACTCACACAATCCCAACCCCCCACTGCCAACATGGAGGCCACAGGTAGCCTCTGAGGCCAGTATGAAAATAGAATTAAATCTGATAATATATTAAACTTGCATTATTTCAAAATAGATTTAAGCTGGGAAGTCATAGCTCATGCCTTTAAGTCCTGGCACTTGGGAACCCGAGGCAGGAGAATTGCCTGTAAGTTCTATGCTAGCCTGGGCTACATAGTTAATTCCAGGTCAGCTTAAGCTATGGAGTGAAACAGATTGGAATACCTTCAAGCTCAAGGCTTAGCCCTGACCCTTTTAAACACTGTGGTCATGGGGACGGTGGTGAATTCATTATGGCCCTTAATTTTCCCATCTGTAAAATGGGACAGTGTTACCTGCAGTGGCGTGTTTGTGGAGGTTTGCAGAGTAAAGACACAACCAACATGGCACCCGGTAGCACCTGCGGTTTCCAGCACAAACCACTACATCCTGCTCTTCCAAAGGGCAAATTGGAGACCTCATGCGTGCTAGATGAACATTCTAGCAACTGAGATATACCCCCAAATAGAGTCAAATAGGCACACACAAAGGGACACTGCATTGAGCATCAAAGTTCCATGGAACCCAGAATGTGGTCGAGAGGTGATGGAGGTCAGGCTGTGGCCCTCAGGAGCACAGAGGAGCGAGCAGAGCATCCCTGAACTGCATCCAGGGAAGGGAAGATGTTAGGCTTCAAGGGAAAGTCCTTATCCCTGAGGACAAAAGAAAGGATGTCATCAGAAGGGAGAGATCTATATCAGTTTCTACTGTTCTGGGGACTTGGACTTGGGGCTCACCCATGCTAGGCAAGTCATTACAACCGATTCCCCAGCTTCTGCCTTTAGTTTTTATTTGTTTGTTTATTTATTTATTTTTATTCGAGACAGGGTCTCACTAAATTGTCCAGCGTAGCTTTGAACTCGCTATTCAAAACAGTGTGACTAGCACTCTCCCTGCCTCTGTCTTCAGGCTAGCAGGATTATGAATCTGGACCGTGAGACCCAGCTAGAGATTTAAAAATTTGTCCAAATACATTGGATTTCACCCCGGCGTCTGTGCGGAGCCAATATTTCTGAGGAGAATGAAACCCTAATCAAGACTCTGGGGTTCCTCGGTGCTATACAATAACCACAGCTCACCCGTTAGGACGGAACAGGGCTGGCTTCAGGAATGTGCTTGACTGAAGGATGCTTTCTGGCTGTGGGCACCAGCCCGTACCTGGCTTTTACCCCATCACTTCTCCAGGGATGTGAAAGAAACTACATAGAGAACAAATATGACAGATCTCCCCCCCCCCTTCCCAGCCAGTCAGAATGCTAAGTCAGGAATGCTCGGTCAAAGCCACGTGGAGCCGGATGTCCGAGCACCGCGAACTGGCTCTCTGCAGACAAAGGCAGACGGAGGGTAATAAGGATGACAGGTCATAATGAGAAACAGTTACTACTTATTAAGACACTCGCTTCACGCCAGCCCTGGTGTTAAGTGCTTTTGTGTATTGATCGGCCCCCACAGCCCAACCATCCATTCTCTTCTGAGCAGCCAGAGTGGCCTTTTTTTAAGACATAAACTCAAAATCAGATCATGCTGTCTGGCAGCTGACCCCCACCCCCATCCTGGCAAGTGGCTTCACACTGAATTTAGCATGAAATCAGAGTTCCTGGCCCCAGTTCACAAGGCTCAGCCCTCCCCACCCCAACCGCACTCCTGTCCCTAAGTGCTATAATTGCCACCTAAGCACTGAGTTGCAGGCACAGAAGTCCCACCTCATTGTCCCTCTATTTGCCCCAGGACCGTTGCATTTTCTACCCCCAATCCTCCTGCCTCCACCTTCTATGCCTTAAGATTGCAGGTGTCACCACACTCAGTATATGTGATCCTGAGATCAAGCCCAGGGTCAATGCATGCCAGGGAAGCACTCTATCATCTGGGCTACCTCCCCAGCCCCTAGCACAGTGGCCTCTCTACACAGATGTGTTGCCTGATTGAAGAATTTCAGTGTCCCAGACATAACGGAAGCATTCTGTTTGTCTGCTCCTTGTTAGCCAGCTCTCACACAGCTGTGCAGCCACCTATTGATGCATCCTTCAGGGCCTGGCAAGATGGTCCAGTGGGTAAGGGAGCCTGTCGCCAGGACTGCTGGCCTGGCGACCTGACTTCAATCCCTAACATCCATACGGCATAGGGAGGACAACGGCTGCCATAAATCTCTGTAGGTGTTCTGTGCCACACAGGAGAGTGCGTGTACACGAGAACAAGTAATAATGAAAATTCTGATGTGGTTTCTTCCATCTTCTTTTTTTTTTTAAAGATTTATTTTATTTATTATATGTAAGTACACTGTAGCTGTCTTCAGACACTCCAGAAGAGGGTGCCAGATCTTGTTACGGATAAGTTCAAAAATGTGGATGCTGGGATTTGAACTTATCACCTTCGGAAGAGCAGTCGGGTGCTCTTACCCGCTGAGCCATCTCACCAGCCCCTTCTTCCATCTTCTTGCTTTGCCATCCCCGTTCACCAGACTGTCTAACGTCAGGAGGCCCGGCCCCTTGTATCACTATTTTTTTGGTTTGGTTTGCTGAGATGGGGTCTTGTGGTATATAGCCCTGGCTGTCCTAAAGTTCGAAGTGTAGACCTTTAGACCTGAAGGACCTCAGAACCTTCAAGACCTGGCTGCCCTTGAACTCACAGAGCTTTTGCGCCCCAAGCGCTAGGATTTGAAGCACCAGCCACTTGGCGCCGCCCTCCCTGCTTTTCATTTCATGCTTTCTTCCTCATGCTCCACATGGGTTTGGGAATGTGGTTCAGTTGGTAGAGTGCCTAGGATGCTGGGGGCTCTAGGTTCCGCCCACAACACCACATAAACGAGGCAAGGTGGAGCACGCTTGAAATCCTAGAGGTAGGAGGATTAGAAGTTCAGAGTCATCCTTGGCTAAAGTAAGTTTGAGACTAGCCTGGGCTATAAGAACCCCTATTTAAAAAAAAAAAAAAAGGAAAAATTATTTATTAATGTATGTGAATACACCATCACTGTCTTCAGACACACCAGAAGAGGGACTCAGATCCCATTACAGATGGTTGTGAGCCACCATGTGGTTGCTGGGAATTGCACTCAGGACCTCTGGGAAGAACATTCAATGTTCTGAACCCTGAGCCATCTCTCTAGCCCCAAGAAACCCTATTTTAAATCAACAAAACAAAACAAAAAGCTGTATAGAAAGACTAGGAAATATAGAAGAAAAAACAAACAAACAGCAACAACAACAAAAAAAAAACAGCTGCAAGACACAGGACAAAGTTCCACCGTGACCCCACTACCCAGAGGCAAGCTGGCATTGTGGCTTCCACACTGCTAATCCATGTTCCTTGAAACCGTTTTTTGCAGTGGTTTTCACATATAATTAACTTCTTCATATCTCTCTCCCCCACAACATTCTACAAATGTGTTCTCATATGCAAGCATCAAGCACTGTCCATAGGCAGAGAAGCTAGAGACTGATGACTTTTTTTGTTTGTTTGTTTTGTGGGGTTTTTTTTGTTTTTGTTTTTGGTGGGGGGGTTGAGACAGGGTTTCTCTGTGCAGCCCTGGCTGTCCTGGGACTCTGTAGACCAGGCTGGCCTCAAACTCAGAAATCTGCCTGCCTCTGCCTCCCAAGTGCTGGCATTAAAGGAGTGCACCACCACACCCGGCGACGGATGACCTTTTGCTCCTGTACCTCGGAGGGTCGCCTTCATCACCAACTTTACTAGAGTTAGCATCACCATAGAACACTGGAATGTGTCCATGTGGATGTTTCCAGAAAGGTTTAACAGAGCAGAGAAGACCCTGCCCAAAATTAAAAGGAGAAAAGTGAGCTGAGCCGGGGCATGTATACGCTTTGATTCCAGAACTGGGGATGCCACGTGACCCACTGCCTCTCACTCAAGCCACCATG
Organism: Mus minutoides; assembly: GCA_902729485.2. Lineage (NCBI taxonomy): Eukaryota > Metazoa > Chordata > Mammalia > Rodentia > Muridae > Mus > Mus minutoides. The sequence goes on from LR749484.1 coordinate 2,710,414, forward strand.
GCTTCCCCATGATGATGGACTGTATCCCTTCCAACTGTGAACCAGAATAGGCTGTGCCTTAAGTTGCTCCTGTTGGGCCATCTCGGTGAGAAAAGCAGCGAATCCAGACTCCATTCACTCGATCCAGTTTCTCCTGCGGGTCTTTTCTCCACGGCAGTCAGTCGAGCAAGGCCAAGGCCAGAGGGAAATGCAAGGAGGTGCCCTCCTCAGGTTTCAACAGAGCCAGGTTGCGGGAGGGGCTGTTTTCCTCGTAAACGCAAAAGGGGTACACCTGTGCTTCATCATAGTAATTACTGCTATTATCCCATCATTTCCGGAGAGTTCACAGCAGAGTCAGGCGTCATCAATGATGAAACCTGCTCTGGAGACTATGTCGCTGTCGGATGCTGTCACCCAGTGTCTTCCACAAACCTGCGACATAGCAAGACAAGGCAGGATGTGCCGCCATCTATTCTGTTGTAGCGCAGGACTGAATGTGGAAATTGTGTATCCCCCTAATGAAAACCAGAAACTTTACCCAGATGTGGCCACCCTAAGCATGCTTTTTAGGTTGTGTTTGCTCTTGGCAAACTTTCTTTGGTTCCCTAGTCACCTGGGTCTTCTTAGCCACTGACAATCCCCAGGTCACTGCTGACACGGTCAGTTCATCACAGCAGGAGGACTGCCTGACATAAGACAGCCTAGAATGGAGATCAGAAATCCAGCACTTGAGCTAAAGGCTGTAAAAGCACTTGGCTGAGTGTCTTTCTAGCATTCGTGATGGCCTGGATTCCATTCCCATAATGGCATAAACAAGACAGGATGGCACACACCTCTCATCTCGGCACTTGGGAGGTGGATGCAGGAGATCAGAAGTTCAAGGCCATTCTGGGCTATATAGCAAATTCAAGGCTAGTGTGGGATATATGAGATCCTGGGTAAATAAAATCCAGGGCTTAATTACTGCCCTTGGACCAGCTAATTCTCACTGTATCTGTTTCTGAGACCTGGTAAGGCTGGTGAGGGTATAAAGTGTTCTCGGGGGTGTTAATAATGTTGTTTTGCGTTGGATTCTTACCATCTGTGAGTATCACAGTGAAGGTCGGCCGAGCTCCGGACTTCACAAGCCTGGCTCTTCCTGCAAGGTGACACACATAAACTGAATCTGTGACCTCGCTGCTTAGGAAAAGGTCCTGAGGATTGGAGAGAGTGCCTATAGCCTATCCCAGCATCGCCTCCTGGACTAGTGAGGTGGTTCAACACTCCTCCAGTTCACGTGATTCAAGACCTCTGGCTCCGGCTCGGCACTGGAAATTTTTTTTTTTTTTTTTTTTTTTTGGTTTTTTGAGACAGGGTTTCTCTGTATAGCCCTGGCTGTCCTAGAACTCACTTTGTAGACCAGGCTGGCCTCGAACTCAGAAATCCACCTGCCTCTGCCTCCCAAGAGCTGGAATTAAAGGCGTGCACCACCACTGCCAGGCTAGAAATGTTTTTGATTGGTCAGTGCCAGTTCCTCACCCGCAGTTGAGTCTGCAGAGGGCACGTGACCCATTTTGACCAACAAGGCAGGTGGACTCTGAGCCCAGAAAACGCCTGCTGACAGCCAAAGAGCCCCTACCTCCATCTTGCTGACAGAGGTGAAGCCAAGGTGGAGGCAACCAAGTTCAGCAGAGACGAGGGCGTGGCTAAAAGCATTGATAGCAACAAAGCTCCCCCTTAGAGCTTGCCAGGCCCAGCTAGGAGTACAGGTCAGCTGGTGGCGTCCTTGCCAAGCATGCACAAAACCTTGAGTTCGATTCTCCAGCACTGCATAAAAACCCAGGCGTCATGGAGGCAGGTCTGTAACCCCAGAATTCAGTATTAAAGCTAGGCTGGGCTCCATGAGAGCTTTTCACAAACGAAAGAACTCACTATGTACCAGTTTCAATGGGTTCCAGATTCTCCATATAAGAGAGGGTCACACCCAGATAAACCCATGGGAAATTGACAGCATCTGTAAGTGGAAAACACATGCAATACCAATAACCTACCTATAGCTTGACCAACCTGACGAAAATGTTTGTTGCAACTAGATATCTCTATACAGCCCTAGGTGGCCTGGAACTTGCTAGGGAAATCATACTATCCGTGAACTCGTAGAGATCCACTTGCCTTTGCCTCCCAAGTGCTGGAAATAAAGGCTCGAACCACCAAGCCTGCCTTAAAGATTTGTTTTATTTTTAGTGACATGTCTGTATGTGGGTATGTGCACCTCAGAGGCACGGGGTCTCCTGGAGCTGGCATTGTGGGCAGTTGTAAGCCCACACAGCCCCTTCATGTCAGATCCCCATCTGGCCTCCAACCTCTCAGCTTTGCACACTGGACTCTGAGGAACCTCTGTTCACATAGACTCCCGTCCTCGTGGGAGTTTTCTGTGGGAGATTCCAAGAAGCAAAATTGCTAGATTCAAATCAAATGTTTTCTGTTCTAGGACATTTTCATAGCGCGTCACTATGGATGGGACACAAATGTATATTGTCTCTGGCCTTAGGACAAGGTAGGGGGGGAGGGAGGGAGAGAGAGAGAGAGACAGAGACAGAGAGAGAGAATTAAGAAATTCTGCACGGGCCCTTTGCTTAGCTCTGCCCCAGCTCTTTTCATTCATTTTATAAGTTCTCTGTCTCCAGATTGACTGGAGCAGAGGGAAAAGACATCAGCTTCTCCTGTGTCATTCTTCAAACATTTAGGGGAAATTGATTTTCCACATGGGCTGTGGCTAAGAGACAGATGCGCTGGCCCAGAGTTCCCGAGATGGGCTGTTACCACAAGCACTTGCTACGACCAGACTGAGCCCAACTTGAGGTATGTCATTAGTGGGTCTAATTCCTTGTCAGGCCAAAATTGCTGATGGCCAAGAGTAGTACTAACAGTAAAATAGGATTTCCTTCCTAGTCTCTCTCTCTCTCTCTCTCTCTCTTTTTTCTTCTCAAGACAGGACTTCTGGCTGTCCTACAACTTGCTCTATAGACCAGGCTGGCCTTGGACTCAGAGATCCACCTGCCTCTGCCTCCTGAGTGCTGGGATTAAAGGTGTGGGCAACCTTTGTTTGTGTATGTGTGGTTTTTTTTATTCTTCTGGGGTTTTTTGTTTGCTTGTTTGTTTTATATGACTTGAATGCTCTCTGACCCATCAGTCAGTCCTGCCTCCTTCCCAATCTTTTAAAAAGCAAAGACCTGGTGGAGCCTGGAAGCATCCAGAGAAGGAATGGTTTTATTGTCCCAGGAAGCAGAGACAGAGCTACTGAAGCTCGCTGCACACAACTGTTCTTTCTTCCTGTGGTGATGGGGATTGAACCCAACTGTCCATGCATCTGCCACCCTCTGCTCTAACCCCATTAAAAATGACTTCTGGCATCACCTAGAACACTAATGCAGACAGACAGACTGACAGACAGACACATAGACATGCAGGAACCAGGTAACTTCAATAATGATCAATGTTGTTTTGTTTTGTTTCCAGTCAGAGTTTCTCTGTGTAGCCCTGGCTGTCCTGGAACTCATTCTGCAGACCAGTCTGGCCTCGAACTCAGAAATCCACCTGCCTCTACCTCCCAAGTGCTGGGATTAAAGGCGTGAGCCACCACTGCCTGGCGATAAAGATTAATGTTGAATGCATCTTAAGTTTACATGCATAGAGGTAAGGCAAGTATAGGGCTGCTTGACCTGGGACTCAACAATGGCATTGAGAACAGAGGATCTGTCCGCCCCAAAGCAGTTGTATTAGTTCTGGAGACTGAATCCCAACTACCTCTTACTAGCTGAGTTACTTTGAAGAAATTGTTTAACTTCTGTGCCCCGGAGTCTTTCACGTGTGACAAAGAGTGACAGAGGTACATCTAGTCAGACCTGGAGACACGAGCTGCTCATCCCACCCCAGAAAGCTGATATCAGGTCACGCACGAGTTCAAGAGGGCCTGCGTAACTTGACAACATCGTGTTCCAAAGTCAAAAGTGGAAGGAGGTATTTAGCAGCCATGCATGAAGCCCTGGGTCCATCCTCCAGGACTAAACCAACAAGAGTATAAACAGTGCAGCAAGCTAAGTGAGGGGGGGCCAGCAGGATGGCTAGGTGGGGAAAGTACTAGACACACATGCCTGAGGACACAAGTTCAGATCCCCAGCACCTGGAATAACCTGGGCTTGGTGGCACATGTCCATGATCCCAGAGCTAGGAAGAGGAGAGAGGAGGATGCCAGGGACTTATTCCTGGTGCCAGTCTAGCTTCAGGCTCACTGAGAGTCCAATATATGAGAGAGAGAGAGAGAGAGAGAGAGAGAGAGAGAGAGAGAGAGAGGTCAGGCAGGCCATCTTCTCATATTAAGGGCTAGAGAGAAGTATTTTCAGTTTTATAAGCCATCTATTTTCTAGCCCACTATTTTTTAAAGATGTATGGGGTTGGAGAGATGGCTCAGCAGTTAAAAGCACTGACTGCTCTCCCAAAGGACCAGAGTTCAAATCCCCAGCACCCTCATTAGACATCTCACAACTGGCTCTATAATTCCAGCTGCTGAGAATCTGACGCCTTCACACAGACACAACAACAATGCGCAGAGAAAGAAAAAGAAAAAAAGTTCTGTTCTAAATAGACGTATTTCCTTTTAATCTATGTGTTGGCAGGGGGGGCCCTGGGTATAATATACATCATGTGCACGCCCAGCACCTTCAGAGACAAGAACACGGTTTCTGATCCCCCGGAATTAGAGATGCAGGTGCTTGTGAGCTGTCCGCTGAGGGTGTTGGGACCTGAATTCTCTATAACAAGTGCTCTTAACCACTGAACTGTCTCTCGGCCCCTCCCACACAGTTTTATTCTGCTGTAGTAGCATGAAGCCAGCTTAACAGTTTGACTTCTTTATTTTTAATTAACATCTGTTCATTTATTTACTAATTTTTGAGACAGGGCTTCATTATGTACCCCAGACTGACCTGGAACTCATTCTCCCTGCCTCTGTCTCCACACTGCTGGGATCACAGGCATGTGCTTCCACGCCCTGTGATTTCTTGTTCCTCTTTGGACCCAGGACATCTGACCTCACCATGGGGTGAAGGTGTGCCTGAACCCCACAACAGCTCTACTCTTCGCTTTGGAAGACAGCCGGACAACAGATGACTCAGATCAGCTGTCTTTTAAGACACATCTGTCAGGTGCGTTTAAAGTTGGGCAGGGGACTGGAGAGATGGCTATTGCTTTAGAGCATGTACTACTCTTGCAGAGGACCCACGTTCAGTTCTCAGCACCCACCATTTAATTTAATCAGCTCATTAAAAAAGACACCCTTCCTTGCAAGCAGTAGAATGGGAAGATCGACCTGATATAGTAATAGGCCAGTGGCCCAGGGAATCTGCTGTCTCCATCACCCAGAAGCTGGGATTACAGATGTGCCACACTTTTTTTATGGTGATAAGCTCAGACCCTTGTATATGCATGGCAAGAAGTTTACCAACTGAGCCATCTCCTTGGATCTGTGCCATCATTTTTTTATTTAAAATTTATTATTATTAATTATCATCATCATCATCATTACTTGTATGTGCTGGTGCAGGTGTGTGTGTGCCGTGGCACATATGTGGAGGTAAGAGAATGATTTTTCAGGGTTGGTTGCTTCCTTCCATCATGATTTCTAGGGACTGCTCTTGGGTTGTCAGGATTGTGTTTTTTATCCACTGACCCACCCTGACAGGTCCCAGGTCATCATTTTTGAGGCTTTCAAAGATGAACCTCGTCTCCACACAGGCCAGAAAGTCATTCCAGTCACAGATGTGAACAGGCTACACAACCCAAACATCTCCTTCTAGGTGATGGTCAGTCATGCTCCCCTTCCCTCCCCTCCATCCTCTCTGGTATTTAACTCTTTGCTAATCTGTCCATCACCCCAAAGGCTTGGTCTGGAAGTTGCTGTGTAGACCAGGTTATCCTCAGACTTACAGAGATCCACCTGCCTACTGAGGGCTGGGACTAAAGGTGTGTGCCGCCATTCCTTTTTAGAGCTGAAAAACACTCCATTGTAAGGATGTGCCGTAGTTTATTGGTTGCCATTCGTTGGACAGAGGACATTTTGAATGATGTCACCCTTCAGATATGTTGAATAATACCGCTATGAATTCCATACTCTCCCTCCCCAATACTTTGGGGGTAGATAAATACATAAGAGTAAAACGTTATGGTTGTACAGTAATTATGGGTTTAGTTTGTTGGTAGTTGCTTTGACATAGGGCCTTACAATATATAGCACAGAAGTTGTCCCGAACTCATATAACCCAGGCTGGCCTTGAACTCCTCCTGCTTCAGCCTCCCCAGTGCTAGGATAGCAGGTGCCACTCCACTCAGCTAAGATTTGCTGTTTTAAGTCCCAGCAAGCTGGGCTTCCAGCTCTTCTATGAGTGAGAGGGAACCCACCCCACCTAGGCAGCTGTCTGGCCCCTTACCTGGAGGCAGTTCACATATAGATTGGGATGACTGTGCAATTTTCTTTCCTGTGCTTTTTAAAAATCATCTGTTGAGATTCACTCTTTTAGAATATTTCAAATATTTCTAAGACTCGAGCGCTTGGGAAACGGTATTCAAAACATATTAATTAAGTGATTAGTACTGATTTCTCTTGTAGGTCTTTCCCTTTCTGCACTTGTGGGAGTTTCCCCAGTTCAGACTAATCCTAGCACAATAGGCACTAATCCTGCAGGGTCAAGTGCAGGCCCGGTGCTTCATTCCGCAATGAGATTTGGCTGAGCCATAGACTGTAAGGACTAGCATATTTTACCATGGGTTTAACGCATTGCCAGTAAATTTAGTAGCTAAATTGTTTGGAGGTCTGGAAAACCTGAGTAGAAGTTTCAACTTTGCCGTTAACTAAAACTAACCTACCTTGAAAAGGCTACCCAGCCCTTCTAAATTTCTCCTGTATAATATAGAACTGGTTATAGGGCACATGTCATAGGACACCCATGCATCTGTCAGTCCATCCACCAGTCCATTCATCGTCAGTTTATCCACTGACCCACCCTGACAGGTCCCAGGTCATCATTTTTGAGGCTTTCAAAGATGAACCTCGTTTCCACACAGGCCAGCAAGTCATTCCAGTCACAGATACGAACAGGCTACACAACCCAGACATCTCTATCTATCTATCTATCCATCTATACATCTGTAGTGGTTTGTATATGCTTAGCTCAAGGGTGGCACTATCAGGAGGTGTGGCCTTGTTGGAGGAAGTGTGTCACTATGGGCATGGCTTAAGACCTAGCTTCTTAGCTGCCTGGAAGTCAGTCTTTCACTAGTAACTTTCAGATGAAGATGTCCAACTCTCAGCTCCTATGCCATGCCTGCCTAGATGCTGCCATGCTTCCTACCTTGATGATAATGGACTGAACCTCTGAACCTGTAAGCCAACCTTAATTAAATGTTGTCCTTATAAGAGTTGCTTTGGTCATGGTGTCTGTTTATAGAAGTAAAACCATCACTAAGACAGCATCTCTCTCTCTCTCTTTCTCTCCCTCTTATCCATCCATCCATCCATCCATCCATCCATCCATCCATCCAATAAGCACTGTGGCATGATAACTTCTGTTTTCAGATATGAGACCAGAAGTCCTATCTTTTTTAGGTGAGATGAGCAATATACCCAACAAATAATTAAAGGAATAGGTAGGTGCTGGTCTGTTTTTGTTTGTTCTGTTTTGGTTTTTTGTTTTGTTTCGTTTGATCAGGGTCTCATTATGTAGCTTTAGATGACCTGGAACTTGAGGTAGATATCAGGCTGGCCACAAACTCACAGGGATCTGCCTGCCTCTGCCTCCTGAATTCTGACAAAGACATTGATGTGTTTTGAGACCTTACAGCTGGCCTGAGACTCCCTAGGGCTGGGATTACAAGCTAGAGCCTCCACTCCTGGATAACAGAGGTCTTCTTGGGGGGTGGGGGTGGGAGTAAAAATGTAACGGGAGTGCCCCAGGAAGGCTTGAATTTTAAAGTGTGTCCGCTCAGCTCCAGGAAGTGAATTTAAATAGTCTTGAAGGAAAGGAAGGATAACATCACTGTACATCCGGGGAGAGAGGCATGAGAAGCGCAAAGGTCCTGAGGCAGGAACGCTGTAGGTTCCGAGGAAACCAAGGAACACGAAGGACCTGCACCGCGACGTGAATGGGGAAATTTTGGATTTCAGCAATGTGGGAAACCCCTGGAGGTTTCTGTCCTCTCCTGACTTTCACATCAAAGACACCATTCAGTCTGCCGAGTTGAAAATAGACCTAGGCCGGGGAAAGCTGCAGGGAGGGACCACAGTAATGCGAGAGAGGGAAGACGGGGTGGGGGTGGGGTGTCTGACGGGGGAGGTAGCTCGGAGGTGATGGGTAAGCCCCCTTTCTGAGCACGTTCTGCTGGTGGAACCCCACACGGGTGCCTCAGGTGACATTGTCTGCACAGAGCCTGAAAAAGAGAACGCGAAATAATAGTCCGGGTGATCAACGATTATCTCCGAGCCTGCTAGAACTAGTTGCCCAGCAGGAGCCGATCAGGAACAAACCAAAAAAAAAGGTTCCCGAGAAGGTTGCAGAGTTGGAAAGGGGGCCTCTGAAGTGACCGAGCCAGAGCCCTGGGAGTCCAGAACCGGAAAGACACCCCACTTAGCCCCAGATAGAGATATCAAGGCCAGGCCTTCCAGATCCCTGCAAGCACTACTTTCTTATGTGTCTAGAAAGCGAAATCTACCAGGACAGCATCTCTCTCTCTCTCTCTCTCTCTCTCTCTCTCCTTTCATTTTCTTCTTTCCTTTCTCTTCCTTTTTTTTTCCTTTCCCATCTGAAATCCCCTAGATTTGGGAAATTATTACCAGTCTTCATTTGAGGATTTTTTTTCTTTCCCAGTCGACTAGCAAACTCCAAAGTTAATGGTCAGAGATTATTTGCTTCCTTAGAATTCACCTTCTCTCCTTGAGCCCCATTAAAGAGGCAGGAGGTCTGCCCCAGTGGGGAGGATGGGGACAGGGTGGGGTGGAGTGGGGGTACACAGTGGGACAGGTCTAGGATGGGGACAGAGATGGTTTTCCTTAGGATATGTCAGCCTCGCTCCTCCTCCTCCTCAAACTTCCGGTTCCGCCCACTCTACCTCTCAAGCATTGGGCGATGAAGGTGTGCATGGCCAGGTGTGCCCCACTGTGTTTTTTGAAGGAGGAAGTAGCTTTGGAGATGTGGTACCTCTCCCTTGTAACAAAGACTAGCAATAACACATCAAGGGAAGGAGAAACGGTCAGAAAATTATCTACTACAGACTGTATGTAGATCTCATAAGTCAGAGACTCTCATTGTACAAATCCGTCTGGCCCTGACTTCTCTTAGTCATGGGCAGAAAAATGTAAAAAAAAAAAAAAAAAAAAAAAAGGTCAAACCCCTGGAATCTGGGCCTGTGACTTCATTACATTTTTTAAAATTTATTTTGTGTGCCTGTGTGTATGGGCATGGGCATGCACGAGCCATGATGAGCATGTCGAGGTCAGAGGTCAACCTGTGTGGGGGCTGTGGGAGGGGCGGTGAGTTCTCTCCCTCTACCAGGTGGGTTCCAGGCATCAAATCCAGGTCACCAGGCTTGTCCGCAAGCACCTTTATCCACTGAGCCCCGAAACATTAGAGTTTCCCCGGGAAAGGGGGCCTTGCAGGTATAACTAAGTTAAAAGATCTTTGCGATAAGATCACTGATTAGTGTATCGTCTTAATCCAATGACCCATGTCCTTGTCAGAGATCAGAAGGACAAGAGACACACAAGAGGAGAAGACCTGATGGTAGAGGTGAAGGTTAGACCCCTTGCAGCCGCGGGAAGGATAGAACCCGTTAGAGTAAGGCGTTCCTGGAGCCTTTGGGAAGTGAATGGCTGAATCAGTAGATGAATCAACGATGCTCTCTTCTTATCTCTCTCTCCTTGAGGGCAGGTGCTGGCAGGGTGTGCTTGCTGACACCTTTGTTGCAGTCTTCTGCGCTCCGAACAGTAGTAGGATACCTTGTGTTGTTGTAAGGTGTCCTGCTGGCAGCAGCCCAGGAAGCTAATTCACCCTTGACCTACCCACCGGGGAATGTACCAACCTGCCTGCCCGCTGAGCCAGGGGAGTTCTGAGGATAGTGTTGGTTCCTTAACATTTGCCCTTGGGGCTTTTTGGGTTAGACACCATTAAGGTCTTCTGCTCCCAAAGCTGGGAGAGCCTGGATAAGTGGTTCTATCTCTCTGAGCCTTCGTTCCTCTATGTGTAAGAGCAAAGACAGCCCACGACCTCCTAGGTCCCTCCCCACCTCCCCCACCTCCACTCCCATCCCACATGGGAGATAGCGGAATGCTTCGGAGACCATCTGCCATCCCTGGAATGCAGAGTTGCTTAAGATTCTGTCCAGTCCCCCCCTCCCTTCCTGGCTGCCCATTGTGGCAAGCTGCTGCGAGTGGTTAGGGCTGTTCATGGGGATCTGAGAAGCTAAATGGCCAGCGTGGGTTGAACTGTGGCTGTGGCTTTTTAGAACTGACTTTTTCTCAATAAAGCAAAGGCCCAGAGGGTGATTAGGGGGCTCCGTGGATAGAGCACTTGCCCCACAAGCAAAAAGGATCCAAGATCATCCCCAGCATCCACGGAAAGAAAGCTGGGCATTGCTGTAACCCCAGCACTGAGAAGGCCAGACAGAATGATCCCTGGGACTTCCTGGTCATTCAGACTAGCGCCATCAGGGAGCTCCAGGTTCAGTGAGGAGAGAGGCAGTCTCCAAAACTAAGGCAGAGAGAGCTGAATGCTAGTGCATGCCTTTGATCCCAGATTCCAGCAGTCAGGAGGCAGGGAGAGGCAGGTGGATCCAGGCCATCCTGATCTACGTAGTGAGATCCTATGTAACCCTGTTACTACATAGCATTACATACATATCTACAGAGTATTACCCTGTGTTATACACACACACACACACACACACACACACACGCAAAAACATATGACGGCACACACAAATAATAATAATTAATAATAATAATAGGTAAAGCAAAGGCCTGGATCTCTCTCTCTCTCCTTAGGTGCCTTCAGAAACAACCAACTGCTGTGCAAATCTGTCTCACTGTTCCTCCCGAAGCTGTTGGAGACAGAAAGCCTTAAAAGTCAGCCTGAGCTTGCATGAAGCCACCTAGAAGTACTGATTTCCAAGCCAGCAGTGAGGACCTTGTAGTTGTTCCTTCTTCCTAGGTGTCTTTGCTCAGAACATTGCCTTGATAACCCTTCCACTACCCCCCCCCCATAGAAGGGGCACATCTCTTCCACTCAGTTAAAAGGTTTTTCCCCCCAATGAGCCCAGGTCATATTTCAAACTGCCTCCGTACCAGGAGCCAGTAAAAGGGGGGCCTTTAACACTGTATTTATTTTGACTGGTTAAACAGGCTATGGCTGTAAAGGAAACAGCTCTCAGAAAAGGAGACCGCCTGGCCGACTCGGGGCTCACTCTTTCTACCCACACACACACTGTTTAAAGCATTCCAGAAAGCCTGCCAACTTTCCTGGCACGGCTCTTATTTCTTTACATGCATGTTGCATTCCATCTGGTTAATGCGCCATTCTTGGATTCTGGCGAGGGCCTAGCAAGGTGGCATGGTGTGCTCAGGCTTGTTCTATGCAAAGCAGGGTACCAGGCAGAGGGAGCTTTGGATGGATGGGGTGGGGGGAGTTCTACCTCCCTTAGGCACAGGGGTGCCTGGAGTCCCAAAGACCAGAGGGCAACTGCCTACCCAGCTCTTTCCAGATGTGGCTGAAGCACTTCCTTTTTTTTTTTCTTTTAGTGGTGTTAGGGATCAAAGCCAGGACTCTGCACATAACACTATACACTCCAGTGCTCTCTATACACTGAGCCCTGCCCCCAGCCGAACTTCAGCTTCAGTAAAGTCACAAGTGAGCCATCCCTTGCACTTCACTCTACCCAGAGAGTTTAGGGAGATGCAGCTGCTCTGCCTCCTCTGGTACACAGCCAGGAAAATACAAGGAGATGCGTGAGGCTAACGTTAGGAAGCCACATTACTGTTTACAAATGTAAGTTTGGTCCAGAGGCATCCCAAGGGCCAGGATGCGAACACCTAGGTCTGATGGTTTCAGACACCTAAGAGAAAGGCTCGTCTCTGTCCTCATGCGGTTCTCCAGAACCACTGAGGACGTGCTGTGATTTGGATCCAACACCATAATGCATGTGAAAGACAGGAAAGCCAGGTTTTAGATACTCTCAGAACATCTGGCGAATTCAGCTTTAAAAAGGGGGCGGGGGAGCGAGGGGAGAGAAGACAGAACCCTTCGGAAGCCGTTGTCAGGTACTGGGTATCCAAAAAACATTCTCCGGGTTGACTCAAGTGTTCTCGCTTCCCTCCTCCCCAGTGAAATAGGAATAGAACCCATGAGACTGGTGAGTTAGGAATTCTGAGGAGAAAATTGGCTCTTGGCACCGCGACCAAAAACATGGAGGTCTGTGCCTGGACGACTCGTCAAACGCACGTCTCTCAGAGTCCCGCCTGCGGTGCGAATACAATGGTCCTGTTCCGAAGTGGAATTACTCACCTGGATCCGGCGCGAGTGACAAGACACCGAGAGTTTAAAAAAAAAAAAAAAAAAAAAAAAGATCCCGGTTCCTAATGAGAAACAGCCGAGTGCGGAATAAAATTAGTGTGAGTTGTGTAATCCCAGCTGGCCAGTTGCGAGAACAGGGAGGAGGCAGGAGCTGAGGGAACAGGCTCTGGAGCCCATCCTGACCCTCTGGGTTGGAATTTCTGAGTCTCTTCTTTGCCTTGAGTCAGAATAGGAAACCGAACCCTGACCGCGCGCTTCTTTTTATAGAATCGAACTTTCTTGCCAGCTTCCTCCGAGCGCGAGATCGTCCCCCTTGGTCTCTAAACAATACGCCAATCATCAGATGTGAGTGAGGAGAGGGAGGAGGGGCGTAGTGTTCTGGGAGCATCAGACAGAACCCAGGCCCAGGGCCCAAGACAAACACCGAGCCCCGAGTTTGGCTTCCGTACCAGACCTGGTAAATACAACATGTTTTTACAGGTTGGGAAATTGTCTGGCTCGTCTCTGAAATTTTCTCTCTTTCTCCCACTTCTTCTGACTTGGATCTCAGCGTTCTGTCAGCGTTCTGCCTCGGTGTTGGCCAAGTTCACATTTGCCAGTTGCCGAGTGGATAATAGATGGTTTGTAAGATTCGTAATCTGTTGGGGAGACGGAAACTCAGACAGCCAGGCAGTCGTTGCCTGTGTGATAAAAATGACTCTCATGCGTTTCTACTTGGCCCAGCAGGCCAGGCTTGTACTGAAGGACAGTGGGAACCAAGTGACTTAATGCCCAGTCAATCACTGCCTCAGCCACTCTGACCAGGCAGCCCACAAGAACCCCTACCCCCTTGGTAATCAGTTTAGAGTCAATTCTTGCTTGTAAGGAAGACTGAAGTCTGCTGGCCCAAAGAAGACCAAAACCAGGGTGTGAAGTCGCTGGTTTAAAATAAAAGGAAAAAAAAAAAAAAAGAAAGAATTCTCATTAAAAATGGATTTTTGTTGTTAAGTGTTTTGAGGCCAGGAACAGCGAAGTTGGAGGAGATCCGTTGCCAGAAGCTAACAGCTTTTCCAATTTTGGGTTCCCAGTTCCACTCTGGCTTCTCATAATTGGGTCTCAACGGTGCCAGGACATGTCACAAACTACCAAATTTGTACAACAATATATTGACACAAGTGACTCTGCGTAGCCTGAACTTAAAGGTAGTGGGGGTGGGGTTATGGGCTGTCCCCACTGGCATGGCTCCCTAGGGCCACCTGGGACAGTTACCATTCCTGGAGTCGTGACCTCTGTCCCTCAGACCAGTTTGTTGACCTGCTTGGATCTCACAGAGTTAAATTGCTAAGGAAGCCACCTTGCCTTCTCTACCTGCTTCCCTGTGGTCTCCCCTACCAGCTTACCTCAGAAGAGGGCTAAAGGGTCAACTCTAGCGGGAACATTCCAGCAGAACAATCCAGCTGGCACCAGAGCCCCATCCTGGGGTTGGGGGTAGGGGCTTCTCACCTCCAGTTATTTCTCGCTCACAGGGGGTCAGGGGATCTCTTCTATTAGTTCTCCAGCAGAGAAGGGTCCCTCCTGCCAAAAAGTGAGTGAGTGTGTGTGTGTGTATCCATGTGTGTATATTTTGGTTGGCATATGTCTCTCAGTGTGTGTCTCTTTCTGGGTGTATCTATTTGTGTGTGTCTATTGTGTGTGTCTCTGTATATATGTGTGTCTCTATGTGTGTACTTTGTATTTCCATGTGTGTCTGTGTATGTGTCTATGTTTATGTATGCGCATGTGTATCTTTATGTATGTCTCTGCATGTGTCTCTGTGTATATCTGTCTATATGTATATTTTGTGTATGTGTGTGTCTCTATGTGTACAGTGTGTACGTGTGTGTACTGTGTATATATCTCTGTGTATGTGTCTCTCTATATGTATATCTGTGTGTATATTATGTGTGTATCTCTCTGTGTGTCTCTGTGTATGTGTCTCTATGTATACAGTGTATGTGTGTGTGTACTGTGTATATATCTCTATGTATGTGTATATGCACATATGTCCATGTGTATGTATCTCTGTGTATATGTCTCTCTGTATGTATGTATCTCTGTGTGTCTGTGTGTATATCTGTGTGTGTATATTGTGTGTGTGTGTGTGTGTGTATACTTCCCCTGCCATTCCTCAGATGCCATCCACCTTGTTTGGAGATCAGGTCTCTCACTGGCTTTGAATTTGCCTAGAAAGCCAGACTGTGCAGCCGGTGAGCCCCAGGAATCTCCCTGATTCCACCTCCTGAGTACCATGGTTACAAGGGTGCCTACCACTCCTGGCTTTTTATGTGGGTGCTGAGTATTGAACTCTGGTCCTTATGCTTGCCCTGTGAGCAGTTTACCTCCTAGGTTACCACCTCCAACCTGTCTCTGAGCCTTTGTTTATTCTGTTCCTTCTGGAGGAACCTTCTTCCTGTGACTCACTAAGAGCTCAGTTTCCAGGCTGATATTTCATGGAAGCCTTCCCTGACCCCCACCCCACCCCACCCCCACCCCAGGGGGACTGGATTCCATGTCAGCATTTATCAAAATTGTCACTTAAAACTTCTGTTTCTTATTAGGTGAGACCAGCACTTTCTCATACCATATAGTGCTTGCATGGGTCCTGTGGGGCTCATGTTCAAATTTCACATTCAGAATCAGCAGGTCTGGGATGGAGCCTGGGGCTCTATTTCTAACCACCTCATAGATGCTGCAGATACCAACGGTAAGTCCCATAGCAATGGCTGCACTCTCTCCATTGGAGGTGTACAGAAGGAGAAAGCCCAGCAGGGAAAAGAGACAAGTTGAGCCACTATCTTCTCAGCTTTCCTGGAGACACTGCTGCCTTCAAAGAAGCTTCAGCAGGGAGGTCTTGGGGTGGGGGACCCCGACACCTCGGGGCAAGGCTATTTACTGAACCTTTAGACCTTGGGGTTGCCCAGTTCACTTGGTGGCAGATTGTTCTGTGAAAGTGATGTTATCCAAGATTCTGTGATTAGAGCAGCCCAGGTTCCTCAGTTGCAAACACCCACAAAATGTCTCCAGGCCTTGTCCAAATCCCCTGGGGTGCAGCCTCACTCCCTGTTGAGAGTTCCTGACCTAGAGCATTAGAATATCTACTCCCAGAGGAGTTACAGGGTTAAGGATTTAGGAGGCCATGGAGGTATATGTAGCCAGGGTTGGGGCTGTCACTCAGTGAGTAGAGCACTTATTTAGCATGCAGAGGACTCTGGGTTCTACCCCAGCACTGCATAAAAATGGGCGTGATGCAAGGGACCTTTAAGAAGTGTTCAAACCAAGCCGGGTGTGGTGGTACACGCCTTTAATCCCAGCACTTGGGAGGCAGAGGCAGGCGGATTTCTGAGTTCGAGGCCAGTCTGGTCTACAGAGTGAGTTCCAGGACAGCCAGGGCTATACAAGAGAAACCCTGTCTCGAAAAACCAAAAAAAAAAAAAAAAAAAAGAAAGAAATGTTCAAACCAAAGGGCTCCACCCTCGTGAGAAGGATGGGGGAGGGTGGGGAACGACCTTCCTTTTGGACATAGATTAGTTACTACTGGAGGAGCCTCTCTGTCTCCTGGGCTTATCTCCTGGCCCTGTGATGCCCCCTGCCATGCAATGGCACAGGGTGGAGCCCTTAGAGATGCTGGGTCCTTTCTTGCTGGTTGACCTCCAGCCTCCGGGGTCTTGAGAAGGCCTCCCTCAATCTTGTGAAACTCACAGATAAATGAGGAACAGCATCGGTCTGGGGAGACGCACTCCTGCCCGCCTAGAGCTTGCCACACAAGCGTGAAGACTGAAGTTTGTATTCCTAGCGCCCATATAAAAAGCAGGCTATGGCACCTGTAAGCACAGTGAACGGAAAGAGGATCCCCGGAGCTTCCTGGTCGGTCAGTCTAGCCTAACATGCAGATTCCAGGCTCAGAGAGATCCCAGCTCAAAACAGAAGGAGGAAGCCAGGCAGCATAGCATATCCCTGTAATCCCAAAGCTCAGAGCCAGAGGCAGGCAGATCTGTCGGCTTGATGCCAGCCTGGTCTACAGAGCAAGTTCCAGGCTAGCCAGGGCAGCCTAATAAGACTTTGCCTCAAAACCAAAAATATAAAGCAAAAGTCCCCATTCAAATGATTCTGAACTTTGCTTTTAAAACCATGGATTTGAGTTCTGTTATTCAAAAGTGATGGATGTCAGGTCCCAAAGAAACCCAGGACAAGGCTCTCACAGTACCTGTGGTTCCTCCCAGACCTTCTCACGCCTCCCCCTTTCCTGAACCCCTCCAGCCCAGGGCCGAGCTTCACTTCTGTTCTAACCATTTCTCTTAGCTCTGATCCTTGGCTCCTCTCTTGGTCCACTTGTTCCTCTTCCTCTCCCCCTCTCCCTCTCCATCCCTCTACCTCTCTCTACCTCTCTCCCTCTCTCTCTCTCTTTCTCTCTCCCTCCCTCCCTCTCCCTCCCTCCCTACCTCTGCCTTCCTCCCTCTTCCTCTGCCTCTCCCTCTCTCTTCCTCTGCCTCTTCCTCTCTCTCTCCCTCTCCCTTTCTCTCCCTTCCTCTCTCCTTCCCCCTCCCCTCCCTCCCCCTGCCCCTCCCCCTCTCCTCTTCCTCTCTAGCTCACCCCACTTCTCTCTCCTCCCATAGCCATGTGTTACAGGATATTTGATCACACCGTGAACCCTGAGATTGTATTATTTACACGAAAACAAAACAAAACAAAACAAAACACCCAAACTGTTTTTAGTTGTGAGTGGCTCAGCCTTAGCACACACCTTTAATCCAAGAGCTTTCTGCTTGAATGTTGTGAACAGCATTAGATACAGTCAATCGTCCGTCAAGAGGCAGAGCAAGCAGCCAGATGACTGGAAGTGACTATAGGATCATTAAGAAAAAACAAAACAAAACAGAGAGTAAGAGGGAGTCAGGAGGAAGGATAGAGACACATAGGAAATAGAAGGGAGGGACATTCAGTCTGAAGGAGGCTTTTTGAGAGAGGGGATTGGTTCTGGGACAAAGGTTGATGAGGTAGGTCAGCTGGGTGCTTTTGCTTTTTTGAGGCAGGGTCTCATGGAAGTCATGTTGCCTTTGAACTTGCTTGATCAAGGATGGCTCCAGCTCTTCCAGCCTGTGCCTCTCAAGTACTGACATTACAGGCATGCACGGGGGATTTCTAATATAAAGCTATAACTGGGCTCTACATGCTGAGAAGGAACATTGACTGATAATGCCTGCCTTGTGCAGCAGGCACAGAGACAGGTTAGGTTAGGCAGTAGATTGGTTGTTCCTGGATCTTACAATAGAACTTTACGACGTCTACCAAAAGGACAATGTAATGACAGAAGAGTCTACACCATGTGGATGCAATGGCTCTGTCCATTCATACAGATGGAGCAAGTCAGAGTGGCAGGTCCAGAAGGCTTCTGAGAGATTAGAAGATAGCCCAGTAAATAAGAATGCTGGGCTCAGTGTGTAAACCCAGTACTGGAGGCAGATCCAGCAGATCCAGAGAGCCTGATGGCCAGCCAGCTTAGTTAGAACTTCTGGTTCAATGAGAGACCCAGCCTTAAAGAATTAAGGCAGAGAGTAGAGCAATAGAGGAAGACCCAGTGTTCTGTTCTGGTCTCTGCATGCACACACATGGATGTGTGTGCATGGACACACTCATGTGATACACCACACATGCATGCACACATAGGTCCTCACATACCCACATATACACAAACTCTCACACACTTATACATATAGACATGCAGGCATGAGCACACATACTTGCACACATACATACCTGCACGGACACACACCACACACACACACACACACACACCTGAGACAGACATAGAACAGAAATATATGATTATTGATGGTATTACTTGCTTTCCTTCTCTCTCTGTGTAACTCCCTCTCTAGGTCAGTACGGACAGAACATGTTATGTCCCCTCTATCGGTGACCTTCCATTTGAATCCGTTGCTGTGACACAGACAGTGCCAAAATAACGTACTCCTCCCACCCCACCACCCATCCCAACAAAAGTTCTTTTCATAAGGCTCCAGTCCAAATGCAGGTCATTGTTCAATCTGCTCGCACCCACAATATTTAAATGGATGGGAAAAAATCTAAAAAATAGCAAAAAAATGAATGAATGAATGAATGAATGAATGAATAAATAAATAAATGAAATAAATAAGTAAATACATGAGGTCTTTAAGACCCAGCTGAATAAGTAAGACCAAGGAAGCATCAGTGATCAGCCATGCCCAAAAAGAAACATCTTAAATGGAGACATTTGACGATGGCTCTTACCATATGACAATCTTTCAGAAACAACAGGCATAATGACGGAAGAGACGGCTTACATTTGAACGGAGTCCAGATAACCTCAGAGTTATTTGAATTTAAATCTTTCAGTTGGAACAAGAACGATGGAAGAGCTACATGATGCATTGCGGCCTGGAATGAAACAGAAATGCCTCTATCATTGACAAGTCATTTCCTGGCCTCTGTAGTCCTTGAACATTTCCTAGGTTGTAAGCACCTGCAGCAGTCTTGAACCCAGGATGCAGAGCCAGTTCATTACAGGACAATGGAGTTTGTGTGGGAGAGAAAGATCCTTTACTCAAGATCACATGTCTGGGGCTAGAGAGATTCCTCAACTGTTAAGGGCATGGGCTCCTCTTCCAGAGGACCTGGGTTCAGTTCCCAGCACCCACATGGCAGCTCACAACACTTTGTAGTCCCAGCTCCAGGGGATCCTATGCCCTCTCTGTCCTCTGAGGATACCAGGCACACATGTGGTACACAGACATACAGGCAGGCAAAACACCCATGCACATAAAATAAAATAAAATAATAAAAAAATTTCAAAATCAAGTCATGTGGCCACAGGGAAGGTTTTGTACACACAGGTGAAAAGCCATTCATTACTTTTATCATTCAAATATTCACTCATTCATTAATTTATTCATTTATTCATGTATTCATTTATTCATCAGCAGGGTCTCATGTGTCTCTTGTGTCTCAGGCAGACCTTGAACCCAATGTGTAACTGAAGATGACCTTTTGTTTCTTCTTTATCCTTTTTTGGACCTGTGCGTATACTTGTCATAGTATGTGTGTGTGTGTGTGTGTGTGTGTGTGTGTGTGTGTGTGTATGTGTGTGTGTGTAAGTCAGAGGGCACCTTAAGAAGTGTCTTCCATTTCTTCTTCTATGTGGGTTGTAGGGTTTGAACTCACTGTCAGGTTTGGTACCATCTCAACAGCACTTCATTTTAAAAATTAAATTAATTTGTTGTTATTATTATGTCTTTTTCATGTGTGTGTAAGCATGCATCTCTCTTCCTGTCTTTATGTGAATTCCAGGTCATTGGCTTTTAGGAAAAGCACCTTTGCCCACTAAACCATGTTTTTCAAGATAGGGTTTCTCTGTGTAGACCTGGCTATCCTGGAATTCACTCTGTAGACCAGGCTGGCCTCAAACTCGGAGATCTGCCTGTCTCTGCCTCCTGAGTTCTGGGGTTAAAGGTGTGAGACACCACCGCCCAGCTCACTGGCCCAGATTTTGAACTAAAAGAGAAGTTGAACTGACCTTTCTTGTCCATAGCTCCCAGATGCCAGGATCACAGGTGTGCCAGGCTGGGGAGCATCTTGACTTCTGCATACCAGGCAAGGACTCTTCCAACTGAGCTACATTTCCAGCCCGTAAAGTCATTCATTTTAAAACCAGGCTAGTAGCGTTGGGTGCCAATTAATGACAAGACATCTGAATTGGGGGTCGACTTTAGAGTGTCATCTCCTGTCATCTCCCCAGCATATTTGTCGCTGATGGAAAGAAGGTATGAGACAGAAAGTAGCCAACATAGGAAAACAAGAAGCAGGTGGCTCTCCTCTGCTGCTATCAAAAGCAAAGCAGGCATGGTAGACCCTATCCCAAAAGATTTAAATTCAAACATACAGACATTTATGAACAGCCTAGTTCCTGACATGCCTCATGCCTAGGTTCTCCCTAAACCCAGTGATAATAGGATACAGTCTGATAGCGTGGTGTCCCTGGGGACACCTAGGGACTCCACAGTGACTACAGAGCAGGACTTCCCAACTCCACATGATTGGCACTTGGGGCTGGTCGTCGCTCTGTCTATGGGTCTGCAATGAGCTGTCGGAGGCTCAGCGGTGTGTGTCAGTAGGCCGCTTTTACCGCGGCAGAATTCCTGAGAGATTAAGTAGGAGCAGTTAACTTTTAATTAGTTTCAGCCTTTCACAGAGGCCAGTCCGCTGCTCCGTGTCTCTGGGCCTGAGGTAAGAGACAGAGGGCTGGTGGATACAGGCTGGTGAGATGGGAGAGGCTGCTCACACTATGGCGGCTGGAGGCCTGAAGATTAAGACAGGGAGGAGCTGGGGAAAGGCCCACCCCCAGGGGCCTGGCTCTCCTGTCAGATCCTGCCTGTCAAGATTCCCTCGACCCCTCCCCCATCGGCCTGTTCAATTGTGGAGCTGTCAATGGATACAGCCATTGATTGATCCATCGACTCTCGGGATCCAGTCGCTTCTCAGGGAGGGAGTGGATCCACCAGCCAGGGACAAAGCCTTTAGCACGGGAGTCTTACAGGTGACATTTCAAATCAAGATGACAGTAAGCAATAGTCTGTCTGCTGGGTGCCAGTTGTCAAAAATGCCCTCTGTGGGTCAAATTCTCCCTACTGGAGAGTGACTGTAGAGATAGGGTGTTAGAACACACAGGCGGCTGCAGATGATACAAAAAGCCTTTCCGAGTCTCTCCCGTGGTCTGACTCCTAAGTACTTGAACCTGGGGACTCTCTGAATAATATTCTATAGGTCTTATTTGATGGGCAGGTAAATCTCCAGCATGATTCAGCCCACCCACCCACTTTTGCTTCACCTATAGATTTGGACATCTAGTCTACCCTCTCCCTTTGATTTAGCCGCACGGGGTTCCCCTGGACGTTCCAGCCCCGCCCGGGCTCCTCCTCCATGACACCATTGGTGATGACCGCCAGAATTAAACATTTACTCTGGTATCAAGGCACCCAAGGAAGCCTCCCTGTGACTGTGACCAAAGAGCTGTGACTAAACCCCTTCCCAGAGGACACTCCAAGCCTCAGAAAGATGATGTCACTTGCCCTGTCCTGCACAGATACAGAATGTCCACATCTGCCAAGCTGAACTGCTTCCCAAGAGGAAATATGAACAACCCTCACCCAGTAACTAGGAGCTATTATTTACTAGAGGGAAACAAGTCTAATTTAAAAATGAGCCTTTATTCTAAACTATTTTCCTGGATAAAAATGACCAATCCATCTCCTCTGGCAAGGACACAGGGTGCATATACGTGCTCTACATTGTACTTCTCTCCCAAACTGCAAAATAGAAACTGCACATATGTGCATCAATGAACTGTCAGAACAGATTGTTTAGGGGGCTATAGGCATGGTTCTATGGTTTAGAGTGCTGGCTGGTCTTCCAGAGGACCCAGGTTCGATTCCCAGCACCTACACAGCAGCTCACAACCACATCTAAGTCCAATCACGGGGGGATCTAACCCTGTCTTCTGGCCTCTGAGGATACCAGGCACATACATGGTGCACAGGTATGCATACAGAAGCAATATGCACACACATAAAAGAATATTTTTTTTTTTAAATAAGGAAGACAACAGTGACATTGTCCTGGGAAGTTCGTCCATTGATTTCTTTATGCTATCAGGCAGGTGCTATCATGATGATCTCCACTTCACAGATGAGAAAACTGAGGCACAGAGAGATCAAAGGTTGGCTATAACGGGGCAGAACCTAGATAGCCTAGATTTGTTTTTGTTTTTTTTTTTTTAAACTAGGCAAAGAATTTTATTAACCTTTTCCAAATTTTATTCCAAATTTTATTCCCAGGCTTCTTCAGCCTTCTTGAATGAATTAGGTATAAGTGAAAACTGAGAAGATCTGCAGTGTCCGGGGATGGGGTGGGGGTGGGGAACCTGGGCTTGAAAATATCAGATCCATTAATAAACAAACAAAAGAATTCTAAAAAGCGGTCATGATATAAAATAGTGGCCCCTGTAGCTTCCGCAAGTGTCACTGTCTTCAGCCGTTTCTTCGGCTCAGTTTGCCTTGTTCTTCAAAGCCTCATCAAAATTCTCCACCAGATTGGGAACTTCATCCTCTCCAGGAGCAAGTGGTGCTTTTCCATCCACAGAGTGTTTGGGCAGAGTGTCACCTTACATTAGTCAGACTGCATGCACCAGGCTGGTTGAGGACACGGGGCAAGTCTGTCGGGTGCTGTGACTCAGTGTGGCCTGCAAGGCGTTTGCGGCCAGAGAAGCCTGAACTTTCGGGGTTGTTAAAATGGATCACTGTTCCTTGGTTTGTAAACCTGTTCACCTCTTCAACACCAGAGATGTTGTTTACCCCTAACTTCTTTAAGGAGAACTGTAGTTTTTTTATCGTCTGTTGTGACGGTTCTATGAACCATCTTCTTTCTACAACCGGTTCCTTTCCCACCAATGCGCACTTGCACCTGCGGTTTGGAGAGTTTTTCCTGGTTCTTGATCGTTTCTTTCATCTTGTCGTTGCGGAAATGGGGCCGGGTGGGGGTCTAAGGCTCACGATCAGAAGGTCTCAGGCAGACCAGCTGAGATATGGCACACACACTCAGGTAAGCAAGATGGCAGCTAACAATAGCCTGGATTTAAATACATGTAATGTGAGCCCACTACACCCAGCAACATCTTTATCTTCACAACCACACAGTGACCCAGAGGCTTGCATTAAGGTCTCCCACCCCTCCCAGCTTCTTAGACCTTGTTCTGGAGAGCACTGGAATCCAGTAAAGAGTTGCCTCAACTTGGATAGACCAAGTTGGATAAATGGTTGGGGTTTTGTTTGTCACTGTAGGATGGAGGCAGGGTCTCTTGTGGCCCAGGCTGGCCTGGAACTTGCAGAGAATGACCTTCAACCCCTGCTTAAATCCTTCAGTCTTCACTACTCAGGTATGAACCCTACCATCGTGTCTCAGCACGCCTGCCTCCAACGCAGGGCTTCATGCATGCTAGACACTCACTGTACTGAGTGAATCTCGTCTCAGCCACCCTCGTAGATTATTTTAAAAGTACACACACACACACTAGCCAGGTGCTAGAGAATAGCTTGCTAAATACTACAAGTGGAACAGGCTGATGATTCAAATTATAAACATCCTCCCTTGATCTGTATCTAACATTATGTATGAAGTATAACAGTCCCCGGTCCCCTCTGTCTCAAAGTTATAACTCTTTGGCAAAGTTTTGTTTTTACTGTTGTGTCTGTTGGTGTGAAAAGCTTACACAGTCAGAAAGTGAAAAACTTCACAGGGGAAATTCTATGAGCCGGGCCACTGGCTGGATGCTGGGTTTTATTTGTCCTAACTCAGAGGCCCAGCTGGGAGGGGAGGTCTACTTCCCGTGACTGACCACCTTCAAGCAAGCTCACAACCACTTTGCCCTGGTTCCTTTCATGATCTAATTACAAGAGGGCTCTTGGAAGGTCCCCAGAGCCCTTCTTGAATAGGCTCTGCTGAAGAAACACTGAATGAATACTTAGCACCCGAAATTGGCGTTCCAACATGCAGAGGGTGAACAGCTCTGCTACTTCAGGCCCATCTTCTTTGAAAGTCCCGGGAAAACAATGGAGCCCCACCTAAGCAGAAATTTGAGCATCAGGCCTGGCTGTACCTACATACCAGAAAAATGGCTCAGCTAGGAAGAGATGGCTCTTGCAGAGGACCTGGATTTGGATCTTACCATCCATATCAACTGGCTCCAACTGTCTGTAACTCCAACTCCGGGGAAACCGGAGGCCTTCTTCGGGCTTCCAAGAGAAGCTGCACACGTATGCAGATAGACACAGACAGAAATAACAAATAAAATATATCTTTTTAAAAGGGGGGAAGTGGGCTAGAGAGATGGCTTGGTGCTAGCGAGATGCTCTTACAGAGGACACAGGCTCTGCTCCCAGTACCCATGAACCATGTGGCAGCCCACAACCATGTATAACCTGGGGATCTGCAAATGTACACAACGGTTCACACATTGATTAAAAAAAAAATTAACTGTTTAAAAAAAAAAAAACTAGCCGGGCGTGGTGGCACACGCCTTTAATCCCAGCACTCGGGAGGCAGAGGCAGGTGGATTTCTGAGTTCGAGGCCAGCCTGGTCTACAAAGTGAGTTCCAGGACAGCCAGGACTATACAGAGAAACCCTGTCTCGAAAAACCAAAAAAAAAAAAAAAAAAAAAAAAAAAAAACTAAACTAAACTAAAATCTTTTTTTTAAGGGTGTTAGCAGGAATGTGACCTTTCCTTGTTTCTATTAGTTCCTTCTCAAGCGGCCTAAATCTTGCCACAGAGGTGTCTTTAGCCATTTCATCTTCCAGTCTATCCACGGAGACTGTCTACCTACTTCTCAGTAGTTCTAACCCAGGTCTCAGGACTAAGCTTCGTGGGTTCTGATTAACTTAGCATGGGTCATGTGTCCATCCCAAGCCAGTTCTGGTGACCAAAATAACTCAGCGTCTTATTAGTCTGTGCTGGTTCACATCTCTCACCTAAGACAAGGATAGACTCACTTGGCTCTATGTAGAAGGCAGAGTTTTCCAAAGAGATACCTTGATTTTGTTACTAGTTGAGGTGCCAAAAGAAGCTGGGCAGGCTGACCTGATGTGTGTTCTGTCTCTCAAAGCAATTTCCAGAGAGCAAAGTGCTCCTGACAGGGTTTGGGGTAGGGGTGAGGTTCACAAGCATGCTAATTGCTTAGATAGCTGAGGTTTCAAATGTGGCCTGTGTCCACTACGAGAGTTTGGAGATCATTTTCTGCAAGTGGCGCTCACTCATGTGGCTTGAAGCTTTATGGTTTCTTCTACTAACTTTTTTTTTTAAACTTCTTGGAACCCATCCTCAAGAAAAAGAGGAACCGCCGGGCGTGGTGATGCACGCCTTTAATCTCAGCACTCGGGAGCAGAGGCAGGCGGATATCTGAGTTCGAGGCCAGCCTGGTCTACAAAGCGAGTTCCAGGACAGCCAGGGCTATACAGAGAAACCCTGTCTCGAAAAAAAAACAAAAAAAAAGAAAAGAAAAAGAGGAACCCCAAATACCACAGGATGATTCGAAACAGACAGACATCAAATTAGCACTCTCGTGGCCATCTCTGGTCCTCTGACACTCTCAGGGTTGTTCTCTAAACCCATCTGCCTTTTCTGGCTTTTATGATAATGAGTTTGTTCCCGGTAATGACCTGCTTGACTCAGAAAGACTCCCTGGAGTTGCTATCACCCTAGCTCAGAATATGGGAGACTCAATCCAAGCTCCAAGCTTGTCACAGAGGAGACCACCCATGGTGGACCCGGGCCCTCTGTGTGGAGCCTCCCCCTCCCTACTTTAAGCTCAGAGCAGTCTAGTATTCTGATCTACCATATCACTAACAATTTCCAAAAGGAGGACTGGAGATGGCTCTGTGGCTAAAGTAACTGTGGGCACGTTGTGTGGGGATGACATTCGTTCCCCAGACGCTTGGAAATGCCGGGTGGGACTTATAGCTGCGCATAATCCTGGCACTCAGGGGACAGACACAGGGGATCCCCAAGGGACAAGCTGGCTGGGGAGACCAGGCTAATTTTTGAGCTCTAGGTTCAAGGGATAGAGGCTGTGCCTCTCTCTATAAAATTGGGAGGGTCTTATTTAGACATTCATACGCATGCACACACTTACACAGCACACACACATATACAGAGCACATGTACACGTGGGTACATATATTTACATGCAAAAATGTATTTTGGGCCAGCAAGATGGTTCCTCTGGTAAAAATGCTTGCTGAGCAAATCCTATGACCTGAGTCCCGTATCTAGATCTTGAGGAAAGAGACACAGTCTGGCTCCTAAAAGTTGCCCTTTGACCTCTGTATCCATGCTACAGGGTGCATGTGACTGCATGCACAATGCACACACACACACACACACACACACACACATGTGCATGGGCACACATGCACACACAACTAACCAAAAACCAAAACCAACCTTATAGAAATGTATCATCGTGTCCCATGGTCTGTCTTGTAATATACCACCTCTCCCCATGTCCTGTAATAAATTTTGTGTATATATTTTTTGGGGGAAAGCTTATTATCCTTGTGACAAAATATTTCCGAATGCCTTTTGTTTAGGGTAGGGGTAGCAGCAGCAAGCCATACGGCTATGCCATTATGCACGTATCTACTCCCCAGGGGTTGGACCTTGCTTAGGTTGCTTCTAGCTTTTCATCCTGAATGGAGGTTCGTTTTCCCCACGTACCTTTGGTGACAGCTTTGAGATGAAGTGTTGGAATCCTGGTTCAAAGGGATTACTGAGGTTTTTAAATAATTAATTTTACATGCATGTGCACACGGTGTGTGTGTGTGTGTGTGTGTGTGTGTGTGTGTGTAAATGCAAGCATGCTATAGTTAGTACACGTGGAGGTCAGTTGACAGCTTTGGGGAGTCCTTACCCTCCTTTCACTGGGTGGGTCATAAGCATCAAACTCGCCGGCTGGAGCAGGTCCCAGTCTCAACAGCCTGGGGTATGAGCTTCCAATAGTTCTAGAAGCTGGGCTCCAGTGGGTGGCTTTCCAGTTCCCCACTCTGCGGTACAGTGTCTCTCCTCAGAGATGACTAGTTGCCAGTGAGACTTGTCTCTTTCCCCAGAGATGGGGACTTTTTCAAACTATCAGTCACTGAGTGTTCAGTTGGCCTCATGCAAATGCAGTGGTTTAAAAAAAAGAACAACGAGGCTGGAGAGATGGCTCAGCAGTTAAGAGCGGTTAAGAGACTGCTCTTCCAGAGGTCCTGAGTTCAAATCCCAGCAACCAAACCACATGATGGCTCACAACCATCTGTAGTAGGTTCTGATGCCCTCTTCTTATATGTCTAAAACCAGCCACATTGTACACATAAAAATATAATAAATTAATCTTTAAGGAAAAAAAAAGAACAATAACAAAAAAGCTTTGATCCAGATGTGTGGCACACACCTATAATCCCAGCCCTCAGAGAAGGGAGGTTATAAATTCAAAGTTGGGCCACATTCAAAAAGCCAAAACCAGCCGCCACAAAAACTCTTCAGCAATAGTTTGTATCTGTACCATCATTGTCACCTGAATTTGGAGAGTTCTGAACTGGTTTGTCTCACCTGGGAGACCAGCCAGGGACCCTGTGGAAGAGCTGCCTTCATTATCTGGGAACAGGGAAGTCCATTACTGTAGGACTGTTGCAAGGGTTTCCCTGGGACCATGACACTGGGGATTGCAGCCAGAGCTAGAAGTAGCTCTGTCAACATGGAACCCAACTTCCCTTTGTTTGGAAATGTCCTGCTGATGGCCCCCGCTTTGGGGAGCCAGGTCTGCTATATGTGAACCAGGCTGGGTTCCAACAGGACAAGGGCAACGGTCTGTAATGCCATTTGGGTTCCACATGAGAGAACCTGAATAGATCTGGAAGTTTGAAACAGTGTGAAGCAAACAGAGGACCTGAGCCGAGTGCTGGGAGACAAAGCACCAGGGAGGGAAGCCCCTAGAAAGGGTGCGTCGAGCCTTTTGAAGTTCGGACATGACCTCGCTGTTTATAACATCCACACAGGCAAGTTAGCATCCAAATGCCACCAAATCCTTATAATGTTGCGAAGCCATGAATGGCAGCATGCAGCACTGGGGATGGGCAAACCTGCCAGGGTAGGCTTTGCTATAGAGAGACAGAATAAATATCTTCAGACTTTGCCCATAGTACATTCTCTACAGCACGCACGCATCTCTAGTCGATTGTCGCTGTCCGATTTGTGTTCGTCCCCGGTACCCAGTCCACGTCCGGACCGGATATTATCAACGAGTTACTTACAAACGACAACTCACGTACTGATATTCCCTGACGTCCCCGGAGAAGGATAAGAGAGTTCGTACAAGGGAAAAAGATCCCCGTCGTAGGGGTAGGGGACATAAATCTTATATCAAGATAATAGGCTAAGTGGGCAAACTATTTATTTTTCTTTTCTTTTCTCTTCTTTTGTTTTCTTTTTTTGGTTTTGTTTTTTGTCTTGTTTGGTTTTGTTTTTTGTTTAGTTTGAGAGAGGATTTCTCCATATTATCCTGGCTGCCCTGGAAGTTGCTTTGTAGACCAGGCTGGCCTCGAACTCAGAGTTCCAGATGCCTCTGCCTCCCGAATGATGGGACTGAAAGTGTGTGCCACTATACCTGGCATAATTATGCTATTATTATTATAAAGTAAGACCATCATTTATTCTTTGACAATTTTACACATATATGCACTGCACCTTGATCATTTCATGTTTACGACATGCATGCAAAGTGTTCTGATTCTTCTATTCCTTGCCTTCTCTTCTCTCCTCCACTTCCACTGAATCCCTGCATCCCCAGCTAGTCTCTCCAACACTATGTCTTTTTTTTTTATTAAACCCACTGAGTTTAATTAGGGCTCTTTGCATGTGTGTGTGTGTGTGTGGGGGGGGACAGGGTATCACTCACTGCAGGGTGAGCATCTTCCCAGGCTTTTACACCACTGAAGAAACTGGCTCCTGTTCCCAGCAACCATTAACTGCCAACCGCTCCCCAGGATGGGTTGGGCCTCCTGGTCCTCTCCGTCATCTGGGATGGACCGTTGACGGGCAGCAGGTACCCACAGATGCTGTGTGTGGTTTTGACTGTAACAGGCAAGTCCTATCCAGAATAGAGTGTTCCACAGCCCCTGGTCCCCATCCGCTGGCTCTTCTCTTCTCTTCTGCGATGTTCCCTGGGCCTTGGAGTAGGTGACCTCAATGTCCTGCTGAGGGCTGAGTCCTCGCCAGTGCCAGTCATGTAGTCTCAGCATTTTGACAGTGAGGGCAGTTCTAAGTGTAACTCTAAAATGCACTTCTGGCAGGAGGCAGGCAGGTTCTGAAGAAATGGATGAGGTTAAACCAACAGGATAACTCATCACCTTCCTAATGCTTCACACTCACCTGCCTTTGCATAAGTGCAATCTCTCAGGTTCATCGCCAACACCGCCTCTTCCACACCTGTTTGCTCCCCCTCCCCAACCCAATACACAGTTGTTTTATATTGTTTTGTATTGAAACAGGGTTTCCTGTAGCCCAGGCTGTCCTTGAGCCCCTGATCCTGTTGCCTCAGCCTCCCAAATGCTTAGAATCTAGGCTTTTATATCTCCACGCCTGGTTTTAAGCTGTGCTTTGGGATGAAACCCAGGGCTTTGTGCTTGCTAAGCAAAGACCCTACCAATTGACCCTCACCAGCCTCTTATTTTGTTTTCTTTGAAGCCCTAGCCTGACCCTCCATTGCCCTGCTTTGACCCCTTTCCTGCACGGGGTTTTCTTGATCTGTTTTACACGGTGGAGTCTGACCTGAAAGTGGGAATATACAGGCCTGGTAATGAGCCCTTGTGGGGTTAGCCCCTGGTTCATTCATGAGTCCCTGCAGCTGAGGTTGTCCTGGTTATACACATTCTCTGGCCAGTGTCCCCTCTCAAATCCCAGAGCAGTCCCACCAGCTCCCACGGGACCCTTCTTCTATGTCAGGGGATGGCAGCCCCTGCCATTTGTCCTAAAGCCCCAACTAGTTACTGATCTTTATAACAGACATTCATTCACACAAAGGGAGACCGGGGGTGGGGGTGGGGGAAGGGTCAGGGGGAAGCCCTGGGGCTTGCTGCTTGCCAGTCTAGCTGAATCTGTGGACTCCAGGTTCAGCAAGAAGCCTTGACTCAAAATAAATGATAAATAAGCCAATAAATAAATAATATGAAGAGTAATAGAGGAAGATATACCATGTCTATCTCTGGCCCTTCACATACATGCCCACACATGAGTCACATACACACACAGATGTGGAAGGGACAGTTCCACGTGGGAGGTATGTCCAGAGTGATTATGGGTGGCAGAGGGAAATGTTGATGGGCCTAGAGAAACAGGCCTCCAGCTCTGCTGCTTGGTGGCTTAATGACCCTGGGTATGTTTATGTAACCTCAGTGTCTACCTTTAAAGTGTAGTATCATGATAAGACTTGGACCTGGATGACTGGGACCTGCTGGGGATGGTTCAGAGGGGCTCAGGAAGGGGCTCAGGAAGGGGCTGCCTTGGAGGAAATGAGCCATGAATAGCAGCTGTTCTGTGTGTGTGCACGGAGAGAGAGCCTTTCCTTTCTCCTTAGGATCAGTAAGCTGGTAAGGTGTGAATGTGCGGCTTCTGGAATCTTCCATGGGAGGCAAAGCCTAGCAATGAGGCAGAGTAGAGGTGGATGGGAAAAGACTGACAGTTGATGCTTTGTTTTGGAATGCAATGAGAAAGAAAGAAAGAAAGAAAGAAAGAAAGAAAGAAAGAAAGAAAGAAAGAAAGAAAGAAAGAAAGAAAGAAAGAAAGAGAGAATGCTACAGACTCAGGCATAATCCCAGAATTTGGGAGGAGGTAGAGGCAGGAGGACAGAGTTTGAAGCCAACCGGTGTTGTAGCAAGACCCTGCCTTGAAAAACCCCAAATCAACCTATGACAAACGCATCACCCTGGGTTGCACCCAGGAACATGGTTAACATATGCAGATGCTATTCTTTGTGCTTGCCTTGTTAATGAGGACATAATATCCCCAGGGAGTCAAGGAAAGTGGAGAACCCTTGATGGCCTCTCCTAATGCAGCCAAGTGTTAGGTTTGTCCCTAGGGGCTTCCGTAGCTGTGACAGGCTCTTACTGAGCGCCTCCTCTCTCTTCAGGGAGGTTTCCCATCCCCTTGGGGGTTTACCAAGAACTCAACAGCAGTGTTCTTGGTAGCCTGGCTCATCCGGAGGCCCACCTACCCCCAGTTCTTCCCCAGGGGAGATCTCTTGATTGAGAAGGACGCCTGTCAACAAAGAGCCACCCTGTGCTTCTACTCTCCTGCTTTGAAAGGGGATGTGTGCTTTTTGCAATCTCTCAGTTGCAGTACCGCTGAGCACTTACTCACGTCTGCCAGCAGGACATTGTTCATTCACCCCATGGGAGATTCCAGCCCCAGTCTTGGAGCGCACACCCCAGCTGCACGTAGGAGGGAGCCCAAGCCTGAATCTAGCCCTCCATGCTTCCCCTGCAGCCTGTGGGTCCCCACGGAGCAGTTATTGGTGTAGGTGCGCTGTAGCCTCGCTTCTGAAAGCCACAAGCAGGTCTCCAAAGACCATAAGCTCTTCCTCTGCTCCTTTGGGCCAGTAACATATATCTCTGCGGATTTTAACCCTTCCCGTGACTAAGTTCCACTTTCTAAGAACCTACTAAGCGAATGACTACAACCCATTCATCAGAACTAAACATAAAATCGTCTGTTACCGGGGTTTACCAAGAGCTCAGCTGCAGAGTTCTTGGTGGCCTGGCTCCTATGTACAATTCACCAACATGATAGAATGCCCCTGTGCCCGTCAGGAGGCAGCAACTGGGGCTTGTCAATGAGATGCAATGTCTCTAGTCTTGCCTATGGAAGCCAGAAGAATCTAATGGGGCCAGCAAAATGGCTCAGCTGCTACAGGTGTTTGCAGCCAAGCTCAAGGACCCCAGTTCGAGTCCTAAGACCCACATGGTACACGGAGAGGATCAAGTCCTTTAAGTGTTCACAGTCTTCCACGTGTTCTCCTTAGTATGCATGGGCCCGTTCATATAGGCATATGCACAGACAAACCAAATAGACACATGTAGTTTAAAACAAGAACAACAAAAACATTTGAGAGCCACTGCTCCAGGGTCTGGAAATTCAAAATGCCCCACTCTGGGGCGCTTTTGTATTTCAATATCCCCAATGTAGGCAGCTGATGTCAGTGTTCATCCTGAGTCTGCACCTTTAGAACAACCCGAGTGACCCACGATGTACTTGGGAAAGCCAGCATCCATACACAACGTGTAAACTGCTGTGTTGACCTCCAGATGCCTGGATCTCTCTTCACTTAGCAAACATCCATCCACCAAGGCTCAAACCTATTAGGCATGTGTTAGCTCAGGATGTGTAACAGCAACCCTAACTGCACAGAGCTTCCTGTCCAATGTCAAAAGAGACAGCAGGAGCTTAGGGGTCATGGCGCACATCTTTAATCCCAGCACTCTGGAGGCAGAGGCAGGCGGGTCTCTGAGTTCGAAGCCAGCCTGGTCTACAGAGTGAGTTCCAGGACAGCCAGGGCTACACAGAGAAACCCTGTCTCGAAAAACAAATAAACAAATAGACAAACAACAACAAGAGATCCTGGGCCCGCAGAGATGGATCAATGAGAAAGTACTCAGGCCTGAGTTCAAATTCCAAACCTGCGGCAGCAATGTCTACAATTCCAGTGCACCCATGGGAGACAAAGGCAGAGACAGGGGAATTTCCGGAAGCTTGGGGCCTGCTAGCCTGGCTTATGATGTGGAAAAACCTTGTCTCAAACAAGGTGGGAAGCAAGAACTGACATCCAAGATGGCTCTTTGATCTCCACACAACCATGCTCATCTGCCTGCATGCTCACACACGCAAAGTTCTCATGAGTCTGAGGTGCTTACAAAAAAAGAAACAAACAAACAAAAAAATTAAAAAAAATAAAAACCCAAAAAACAGAAAACAAAAAACACAGTAGCCATGTGTGGTGATGGCAGTGCATGAAGGGGGATTGTGAGTTAGAGGCCAGCTTGGGGACAGATCTTGTCTCTGGTGTGTGTGTGTGTGTGTGTGTGTGTGTGTGTGTGTGTGTGTACATACTGAGTATATTAAATATATTGAATATATGCTGAATATATATTGAATAAATATTCAATATAAGTTGAACAAGGTACTGAATGAATATGGGAATGACAAAAGAGGTCCTGCTCCTGTTCATAGTTAGGGAAGGAGCATCAGCCAGGATTTTGAAGTTTAAGCAACAGGAAGCTTACAGGGGACTCAACAGTAGTGGATAGCTGGACAGGGAAGGGTGGGTAGGAACCAGAGGAACGGGAGTTCAGTCTCTTTAATGTCTCATGCCCAGGATGTGTCCAGTCTGTCCATTTCCTGTTCCTGGCTCATTCAGGTCAAACATTCATTTCGCTGGGTTGCAGAGCAGGGTATGCTGACAGATGATTCAAGAGCATGTGAGGAAAATAGGGTGCTATGGCAGGACCCCCTCCGCTGCACAAAGAAAATGACCTTCTACCTCCTCCAGCTATGTCCTTTGTCAAAGCTAGGAAAGGCTAACTTCTTTCCATGGAGCTCAAACAAACCCTTCCTTTCTTAAGTCACTTTTGTCACAGCTATGAGAAAAGCTACTGTGATGGTTTGTATATGCTTGGCCCAGGGAGTGACACTATTAGGGGGTGTGGCCTTGTTGGAGTGGGTGTTGCCTTATTGGAGTAGGTGTGGCCCTGCTGGAGTAGGTGTGGTCCTGTCGGAGTGGCTGTGGGCCTGTTGGAGTGGGTGTGGCCTTGTTGAGTAGGTGTGTCACTGAGGGTGTGGGCTTTAAGATCCTCATCCTAGCTGCCTGGAAGTCAGTCTTCTCCTAGCAGCCTTCAGATGAAGATGTAGAACTCTCAGCTCCTCCTGCACCATGCCTGCCATGCTCCCCTCTTGATGATAATGGCCTGAACCATTGAACCTGTAAGCCAGCCCCAGTTTTAAATGTTGTCTTATAAGAGTTGCCTTGGTCACGGTGTCTGTTCACAGCAGTAAAACCCTCACTAAGACAATCACTTATATAGCTAAGGTGGGAATGGATCCTATGGGCTCTCTGTGGAAGCGCTTCTCAGGAGACCTTTCTGTGATTTGAAATGAGAGGACCAGTCTGGATCAACCTATGGTAGAAGCTATGGGGAAGAAGAGAAAGAAAGTGTGTTATCACTGCCTCTGGGGGCCTCAAGCCAAGTGCTGTGTGACTGACATCAGGGGCAACGAGGAGGGAGTGAGGAGACTCGAGATGAGCTAGTCTTCTGACCCTGCCATCTGCTCTAGTTACTGGGAATCTCCTCCACCTACTTTCCAGGCCTTTCTTCTGCCACAGGGCCATGTTGGTCCTGCTGGTTCTCTCCGTCATAGTAGATGCAGTGTAGCAGGATGGGGCGGGGGGAATCACGTGGCAGCTTGCTCTAGAACCAGAGGTACAGTTCGAAGTCACACTGGAGGAGGGGGAGGGGGCCAGAGTCACATCCTCCTCACAGATTGCAAGATGGAGATTCTGTACAGAGCATTCAGACACTGCACAGTCCCTTGCTTTGAGAATGTTCAGGGACCGAACTTCCTGTCTACTCATTTAGCATCAAGCGGACACTGACACTGCCATGTCCCAGAGGCTGAACCCTGAGTCCAGAAGATGCTGGTCAGTATTAATTGGGGATGGTTAGCAATGTTGCCGATGGACTCAGTAATTCAGTCTCTGAAAACTCCAGAAGAGATTTTCAAAAGAGGGAAAAGCAGGACCCGGGCAGCTCACTGGCTTGGTCGTTAAGTGTGTGCACTGCTCTTGCAGAAGACCTAGGTTTGGTTCCAAGCACATAACAGATGGCTTACAATCTCCTGTAACTCCAGCTCCCCTGGTCTGGCCTCCAGCGACACCTGCACTGATATTCTCTCTGTCTGTCTATGTCTGTCTGACTATGTCTGTCTGTCTATATATGTCTCTCTGTATCTCTCTGTCTCTGTCTCTTCCTTCCTCCATCTCTCCCTCCATCTCTCCGTCCTTCTCTCTCACCAAAAAGGAAGGAAGGAAGGAAGGAAGGAAGGAAGGAAGGAAGGAAGGAAGGAAGGAAGGAAGGAAGGAAAAGAAAAATACAAAGAACCTGGTAAATCCTCCCTGGGCCAAGTTCAACCAGAAGCCAGTTTGAATTTTGCTGTTTTGTTTTTGTATAGCCAGAGACTTAAGAATGTTTTTCTTTTGAGCATTCTTAAAAGACCGTTAAAATAAATAAACTAAAAAGAACATGTGTACTGTGTTGACCCTCAGAGTGAGAGAAAACAGAGCGAAGGTTCTGAGACAGCATGGGGTGGAGGTGGGGGAGAGACTTGGAGGGCGCGCTGGGTTTTACAGATGATAACTTTGAATGGCTGTGGAAAAAATTTGAAATTGACATGATGTCAACTGTGGGAAGCTATGTCTTGTGTCCACAGGACTCCAAGGCAAAACGAAATCATTTGCTTGGGAGTTGTTTAAAGTGGTTTATTTTTCTTAAAGAAATACTTTCTTGGGCTGAGTGGGTAGATAAGGGATAGAATTCTTGCCTAGCTTGTGTGAGGCCATGAGGCCAATCCTTGGAGTCCTCTCCTCTCCTCTCCTCTCCTCTCCTCTCCTCTCTCTTTCTCTCTCTTTCCCTCTTCTCTCTCTCTCTCTCTCTCTCTGTCTCTGTCTCTCTCTGTCTCTGTCTCTCTGTCTCTGTCTCTGTCTCTGTCTCTCTCTCTCTCTCTCTCTCTCTCTCTCACACACACACACACACACACACACACATCTTACGATAAACAACCCAGATTCTCATGAGTAGGAAGTTAATGGTGTGAATGTGTCCTTATGGTGGACTACTATGCAGCCAGTAAAAATGATAGTGCAAATTTGTTTTGATTGAGATACAAAGACGCTCATTATGTTTGCTCAGGTAACATTGCTTATTCATTTACTCACCAACTCCCCTGTGGAGGATGAAACTACGTTAGGCTCGTGCTTCCACTGAGCCAGCCCCTCAACTATCATTTTGTGTTGAGACAGGGTCTTGCTATATAGCCAAAGCAAGTCTTGAGCTCGCAATTCTCCTGCCTCAGCTTCCCAACAGCAGGGTTTGAATTATGGCAGGTCTTACTATGCCTGGCTTGAATCAAATACTTGCCAACAGAATTTTATAGTCTACGCAATGTGTCTCATTAACTGTTTAACATGAAACTTGAATTATATAAATTATATGTTTCACAGTATTTTAGCCAAAAAAAAGGGGGGGGGGAATCTCATTATTGTAGTCCAGGCTGGCCTAGAATTCTCTATGTAGTCCAGGCTGGCCTGGAACTCACAGAGCTCCTGCTTCTGCCTCCTGAGTGATGGGGTTAAAGGTGTGCACTACCACATCCAGCCAGTGAGGATTTTCCTCCATCTCGTGTATAAGAATAAAACTTGTCCTTAGATCCTGGCTATACAAAAATTGGCAGCTGGCTGTTTTCTAAAGACGATTATTATACTTATAAATGCTCAGGGAAAGCCAGGCTTGGTGACACAAACCTATAATTCTAGCTTTCGGGAGACTCAGTCTCAAAAAGAAGGACTCGGGGTTCAAGGCCAGGCTAGACTATACAATGAGACCTTGTCTCAAAAAAAAAAAAAAATCAACTAACAATTTTAGAAACAAAACAAATAAACCCTAAATGGTTGGAGGAGGGGGAGCCAAAATAAGGCTCATTTGACATCAGATTGGAGCTGAAGCCAGCAGAGTTGACCCATACACGAGAGGCTTAACCCAAGACCCCAGGACCAGGAAGGTAACAGGCCAACCAGAATCTTTGAAGTTATATCCTAGATGGGAGGTGGGCTAAGATTGATCACCTACTTTGAGGCAAATCAAGTTTGGAAGCAAATCCCAGCTTGGAAGCCAGCCTTAGGCTGTCCATTTTGGAGAATGAATTGGTCAGCCACACTAGCAGCTTGAGGCTGTTGGACCCGCTCCAGTCCACTTCGGTCCCCATCGCTCTTTGGTGACACTCCGATATCAATATTTGCCCACTTGTTGCTCATAGATCTCGGCCGAGTTTTTAAGTACAGTCAGGACAGCCGTCACCCAGCTTCTTATCAGCTTCATGACCAAGCATGGGGGCTGTAAAACTGCAGATAAAACGCCCGGGGCTGCAGGGAGCGCCCTGCCTTATCGCACACCTGCTGCAATAATTAACCATGATGGGAAATGATCGCAAGCGCTGAGCTGGGCATGCCTATTTCAACAGCCTGTGAGCTCTGTGAGTTTCTCTGCAGGAGTGCTGAATCCTGCTACACTGTTGCTCCTCATCCTCCTCACCAGGAATCCGCCTCTCATGACCCGCCCCTCCAGTTCCCACACTACAAACATTGCTTCAGACCTGTAGCAAGTGAGCTGCCCCACCAGAACTGGTGAATTGGACAAGATACGGGCTATGAAGGACGGTTCATCCATCCATCATGCTAGTAATTGGGATTTTGTTGTTGGGGGTTAGAAGGGCAGGAAGGAGTGATTTTTGAGTCTTGAGGCAGGAGCTCAGTTAATCCAGATTGACCTTGGATTCCTGATCCTCTGACCAGACTGCCCAAGTGCTGGAATTACCTCTGTCTACAGCACCATCTTTGGCTTGCTGTTTTGTTTGTTTTTGAAAACGAGTATCACTGAGTAGCATAGGTTAGACAGGAACTCACTATGTAGCTCAGGCTGGCTTTGAGTTCAAAGCAAGCCTGCCTCAGCCTCCTGAGTACTGGGGATTACAGTTGTGAGCTGATGAGGCAATTACTATTATCTTGCCCCTTATTGACTGGTGTTCCCAGGAGTTCAGATTATACATCTATTACACAAATGCAGCAGGCGTTTTGCCATACCAAACAGCTCACAATGAGCCCATTCATCCAGCCAGCCAAGAGCAATGACTTCTAAACCCTGTTAAATAAGTGGCACTGTTGGGTAGGCTATGAGAACACTGAGGTTTTTAAACAATAAAAACATAGACTTATAAAGTCACATCCTGGAGCTGGGCCTGGTAGTGAAGCTATCCAAGAACCATAGACAGTAAGATCACAAGTTCAAGGCTGGTGTGGGCTAGACAGAAAATGTATGGCCATCCTGGGGCTACTTAGGGAGACCCTGTCTGAAAATGAAGTGGAAAAGAAGGATTGGGGATTTAGTGTGGTGGTGAACGCTTTCTAGAAGATTCCAGGACCTGCATTCAGTCTCTAGTGTCTCACACACACACGATAGATAGATAGATAGATAGATAGATAGATAGATAGATAGATCAAGCCATTGGACATCTACCAAACTATACCAATGTTATCAGCAAAGGGATTAAGTAGAATGGGAACACTGGGCCTCCATCTTCTTAGAGGAGGGGGCTGGCTCATCACACAGGGGTGCAGTGTGTGTGTGTGTGTGTGTGTGTGTGTGTGAGAGAGAGAGAGAGAGAGAGAGAGGTGGGTGGGTGGGTGGGTGGGTGGGAGTAGGAGTCATCACTCAAGGCAAGGTTCTGGAGATTTTCTGAGGAGAGAAGTATGAATTCACTCAAAGAGCTCTGGAGTGGCTTGGAGCCCAGCATCCACCTTCCCATCACAGAGGAGAACCCACAGGGCCCCTCAACAGTCCTGTACATCAGTATGTTGTTCCAATGCAGCATGAAAGGCTTGCCCATTCCCAGTCCTTCTCCTGGACCCACAGTGACAGCAATGCCTGGAGGTCTCCAGCCTAAGATGCTGGAGAGAGGGGGCTCAAGAACCACCCATCTGGCCTTGGGATACTGTCTGGCATCAGCTACCTCAGTGGTTACGGAATAAGAACTCTGAAATGAGCTTGTCTACACTTCTAAGAACCAGTCGAAGCTAGACATCACCTTGATTCCCAAGCTTGCCAACTTCCTTTCTCTCTCTCTTGTCTCTTCCCCACCTATGGGGTCAAAAGAAGGTGGGGTGGAGGAAGTTCTCCCCCTCCCCCGATCACCACCTGTAACATCTTAACAACCATCTTTAGAAGAAGGAGATTCTTGCCACTGAGCTCCTTTGGGCATCTGGTAGACCTCATTGATTGCTTATCTTGTATCTCTTCCTTCATTCTTCCTTGAAGAGAGAGTGACTTGGCCTGCAATGTCAGCCTAGGGGTGGAAGGGTGCTGCACGTGAATGGATCTATTATAAATATCCTGGTCATGCCATCCAGTTTTAGCCAATGAGATCTAATCAGGAAGCTCCTGATTTCTTGAGGAAAGATACGACAGCTCTCATCATCCGGCTAATGCTGTGGCAGCTACCCTGTGACAGTGAGCAAGCCTCCGGAGGAGAGTCTCTGAGACGGTAATCCTGATGTAGCTGGGTGTAATTGATATAATTGGTGAGACAGCCCAATACTAAAATTCTGTTTGGGCAAAAGATAGAACCTTATTTGTTTAGCCAAACTGTATGGTTTTAGTTACAGAGATCAAATATTCTCCTGGCTGGTTGAATTCGACCAGATCATACACAGGTGTCAGTTCAGAGCTGCTAATAATAGCATCAAAGGGATGTCTGCAGGCTTGAATGGGTTTACCAAACAGCCTCAGCACCTTCAAACTCAACCCCCAACAGCAAAACTAGAGCTGGGACATGGGAGAAGTGACTCCCAGACATGGTGGCCAACCTGGGTAGGTTTCTATTGCTATAATAGACATCATGACCAAAACGCCAGGGCAGAAAACGTTTATTTCAGCTTACAAATCTCAGGTCACATTCTGTCACAGACAGAAATCAAGATAAGAGGCAGGAATTGACACAAAGGCCATGGAGGAGTGCTGCTGCCTGGGCTTTCTTATATAGCCCAGGACTACCTGACTCAGGGGATGGCACTGCCCACAAGGGGCTGGGCTCTCTGACATCAGTCCTTATCAAGAAAATGCTCTATAGGCCATTCTTAGAGAAGCATTTTCTCAGCTGAGGTTCCCTCTTCTGAGATCATTCCAGCTTGCTGCAAGTTGACACAACACTAACCAACCCAAATGGAAGATGAGTTGAGTTTTTGTTTTCGTTTTTTAAGATATATTTATTTCTCCTATGAATACACAGTAGCTGTCTTCAGACAAATCTAGAAGAGGGCATCAGAGCCCATTACAGATGGTTGTGAGCCACCACATGGTTGTTGGGAATTGAACTCGGGACCTCTGGAAGAGCAATCAGTGCTTTAACCACTGAGCAATCTCTACACACACACACACACACACACACACACACACCGGAAGATGAGTCTGAAATGAGTCTGAAAGATGTAAACGTGTCTCCATGCAACCTGGAGATGAGGCAGTCCATACTCTCAGCATTCTGGCTCAGACCTGGGGTTACCTCCCTACTGCTTGCTAGGGCCTCCTGCTTCCTCAGCAGGTGGCTTTCCTGATGATTTCTCAAGAAATGTTATGTTCCTACCCCTCTTCCCTGTCTCCTTACTCCCCCAGAGAAGGAAGAAGATGGACTGGGCGGCCGGCGTTGCTCTCTACCCACCAGCTGCATCTCAGAACAGTTGCTGAGTGAGCGATTGCGCGTACGAATGAGCCTGTCCTACAATGAATGCCAGTCTGAGCTCTGGGCTAATCCATAATTTTTCTGTTTGACTTGGAAAGGGACCCTGCAAATTTGAATTCTGCAAATTTACCTTCCTAATTCTGTTCTTTGACTAACACAGAAATTGGCTTGGCACAGATGGAGGGAGGGAGACGGGCTGGCAGGGGTAGGGGGTGGGGGATGGTTACAATCGCCAGGTGGATCATGAGTACATTGCCAACGCGTAGCTGCCCATATAGGGAAGGTGAGCTGTCAGTATTTGAAGACTGAAGCACGGCGGGGGGGGGGGGGGGGCGCTGAGGAGGAGGTTTGAAGGCTGGTATTCTGCCTCTTCTCCTCGTTTGTTGGCATGTGCTAACGGGTCTGATGAAACTCAATCCCTCAGCCTCAGGCCTGACACAGATTACTGTCGCCTACAGAATGGCTAAATGGTTACATTCAAAGACCCAACCATGAGTTGCACTCTTCCCTGCACTGATGGAACAAGAATCTTGAATGAATGAATGAATGAATGAATGATGATTGGGTAGGGGTGGAAGGGGGTGTCTACGGTTTAGATCCTTATGGCGTCTAGCCTGACCATGTCTTTAAGCTCTTCCCACTCCAGCCTCAAGGCCAGTATAAATGACAGACAGACACCATGGCTTCTTCTCGCAGCTTTCATCCCCGCCATTCACCTTGACCCCAGCACACAAGACTTCTATCCATAAGAGCAGCTAGATGTCTTGGCTGTGCCCCCTGTGTTGACCTGCAGCTGGAGGAGGGGCTGTCCCTACTGGCTGTGAGCCCAGAGTTCTTTCAAGGACAAGGGTCCCACCTGGCTTGTCAACCCACAGCCACATCACTGAGCTAGGCTTCCTAATCTTGGCTACTTCGGCCCTATACTGGACCTGGTCTGTGGGGTCATAGCACCCCAGGGCTGGCTTTGTCTTGTGCTGTCAGCCCTCCAGGACTAAAGGCCAATCTCTGTAGATCTTCACGGGCCTAACCAGGCTTGCCTGACCTTTCCCAGCAACTATCATTCCTCAGACACTCATCAGAAATCAATCATGGGTCCCCTACGTACTGGGGGCTTCATGGTGGCCCAGACAGATTCAGTCATTACCCAGAAACCCCTGGGAGAGATGGACATGGGCTTATAACTTCTGAGTGGTGTGTTAAAATTGGACTAAAGCTCTGTGAAATTCCAGGGGTACGTTTATTTTTTGAGATGGGGACTCATTTAGCCCAGGCTAGCTTCTAGCTGGAAATAACTTTGAATTTATCATCCTTCTGTCTTATCCCCAGTGTGCTGGGATCTTAAGTCTATGAATCCACTTCTAGTTTTTGCAATACATAAAGATGGAACCCAGGGCCTTGTACATGCTAGACACTTTGTCCACTGAGCTATGTGTGCCTTGAGCCCCCCATGCTACCTTAGAAGAAGGGAAAGACAGGACAGAAAGGGAAAGACAGACAAGATACCACAAGATACCAAATGGGCACTTGTGGGGACCTGACACTGTTCCCAAGACCCTCCCCCTTGGAACCAGATCTTGTTCCTCCTTCAGGAAGAGATGAAATATTGCTAGCCAAGAGGACCCCAGTGCTTTTCCCAGTCACAAGACCACAGTAGCCATGCTGATCACCTACCTCTGCAGAGGCAGCCAGCACCCCCCCACACACACACACCAATAGCATCCTCTGCAGGCACCCCAGATGGTAGCTTAACGGAGTCCCACTGTGTGAAAGGGAAGAGAAAACGTGCTTCTGCCTGAAATGGGGTGGGGGTGGGGCGGTCCTAGCCTCTGCGGCTGCACATTCTGGCCCCCAGATAACACAGAGAGGGGCGTGTCATGGCCTCTCTGACTCTATGAAAACCCCAGCAGGAAACTGTTGTCCCCAGGAGATTAGGTAAGACTTGGAGACCTGGAGACACTGGAGGGCCAAGAAGGCCTGGAGAACACAGGGTGTGACGCAAGAGCCCAAAGCAAAAATGAGCTTTCAAAAAGTTAGGTTTGCCCACCCAGCATGGCGGCACATGCCTGTAAGGGAGGTGGGCTGTGGAAGGAGGGTTGGCAGGACAGAGTCCTGAGCTATATAGTAAGAAAAAATAGTAAATCCTTTTCTATTAAAAATAATAGAACATTTTTTAAAAAATACTAGGTTTGTTCCTTTTCTCCCCCACACCTGTTCTTAGCTGATGGCCACTCCGTGGGTCCCCTGGGGAGGCAAGTTGCTCATCTGAGTGGTGTGAGGAATCCATGGGGGGGAGGGGCGTGAGTGTTTCCAAGGATGGAATGTATTTGGAAAGAAATTACTTGATTACTCAGGAAAAGGTGTGACAGCAACGGAAGTCCTGTCAGGAAGCGGGTGGGGGGTGGGGGGCGGCACATCTGGTAATAGGACATAATTTCTTTATGCAAATGAGGCTGAAGGTCCTCAGGAAGATGCTTCCCCCACTTCCTGTGGGGAAGGGCCTCTCCATCAACTATGCACAGCGGGAAGGTGTTTACTCTCCTCTTCTCAGAAGCAAGTGCACGGGGTCTCAGGGGAGACCCTAGCTGCAAGAAGCTACAAAGTTACTGTCATCTCTGCTGTCCCAGGCACAAGCGTGTTTGTCCAAATCTTTTGTTGGGTCGGGATTTGAAGTGGCCAAGAGTTTATGGGAGAAGCAGATGTTGGGGTGTGGGAGAGTGGAAGGGCCATCGGACCCCAAATGTAGGGAAAGAAAGGTGATGATGGGGCATGGGACAGGTGCATGCATTAAGGAAAGTCACATGACCCTGGGAATGCCTCAAGACGTGTAGAGGATGCCACTCCGCCCACGTGATCTAACCTCACCACTTTGGTTCCTCCACAGGAGTCTGTCAGGGAAGGGGAGCTGACCTGGCATAATAGAGGTGCAGCTAGGTGCCCAGTTACAGGTTGATTCAGAGCAGCGGTTCTCAACCTGTGGGTTTTAACTCCTTTGGGAGATGGTTGAACGATCCCTTTAAAGGGGTCACCTAAAACCATGGGAATGCACAGATATTTGCATTATGATTCATGACTGGCAAAATTCCAGTTATGAAGCAGCAACAAAAAAAATTTTATGGTTGGGGGTCACCACACCATGAGGGATTGTATTAAACGGTTACAGCATTACAAGGGATGAGAACCACTGATCTAGACTGTTCCAAGGAGGAACCAATAAATACAGTAACTCCCTGTCACACACACCTTTTGTCTGCAGAGGACACACTCCAAGACCCCAGTGGATGCCTGAAACCACACACAGACCTATATTTTGTTACTCTAACAG
Organism: Mus minutoides; assembly: GCA_902729485.2. NCBI lineage: Eukaryota > Metazoa > Chordata > Mammalia > Rodentia > Muridae > Mus > Mus minutoides. The sequence goes on from LR749484.1 coordinate 2,754,498, forward strand.
ACTTGGGAGAAAGTTTGATTTATAAATTGGGCACAGTAAAAAGTCAACAATAAGTAGTAACAGATTAGAACAATTAGAGTCAGAGGGATGGCTCAAGGGACTTGCCACAAGCCTGAGGACCTGAGTTCAATCGCTGGGATTCCCGTGGTGGAAGGACAGAATGGACCCCTGTAAGTTGACCTCTGACATCCACACATGCACCACGGAACATTCATACCCACTTACACACAGATGCACACAAGATAAACAAAATGTAACTTTTTTCCTCCCTTGTTCCGGTCAACCCCGCTCGCTCCGCTGGACTCCGCTCGACCCTGCTCGCTCCGGCCTGCCCCCCTAGCTCAGGCCGGACAAAATGTAACTTAAAAAAAAAAAGTAAACAGAAATAGAACAATTGGGGCTGGTGAGATGGCTCAGCGGGTAAGAGCACCCGACTGCTCTTCCGAAGGTGATAAGTTCAAATCCCAGCAACCACATGGTGGCTCACAACCATCCGTAACGAAATCTGGCTCCCTCTTCTGGAGTGTCTGAAGACAGCTACAGTGTACTCACATATAATAAATAAAATAAATCTTAAAAAAAAAGAAATAGAACAATTACAACATGTAAAAAAAAGCTATATTTAAATCGAAACACATCTATACTTAAATTAATTGCCTAATATTGTTTTTTGTTTTGTTTTGTTTTGTTTTTTGAGACAGGGTTTCTCTGTATAGCCCTGGCTGTCCTGGAACTCACTTTGTAGACCAGGCTGGCCTCGAACTAAGAAATCTGCCTGCCTCTGCCTCTGCCTCTGCCTCCCGAGTGCTGGGATTAAAGGCACGCGCCACTACGCCTGGCTAATTGCCTAATTTTGAAAGGAGATCTCTCTATATAGCCCAGGCGTCTCAGAACTCACCATCCCCTTGCGTCCACCTCTGAGTGCTAGGATAACAGGAGTGTGCCATTACACTTGACTATGGCTTTTTTTTTTTTTTTAATTTGAGTTAGTGTTTCTCTGTGTAGCTCTGGCTGTCCTGGAACTCACTCTGTAGACCAGGCTGGTCTTGAACTCACAGAAATCCTCCTGCCTCTGCCTCCCACATATTAGAATACCCCTACCCTGCTTGGATTTTTATTTTTATCTGTATCATTTTAAGAGAGTGAAAGCAGACAGAGAAGGTTCACATTAAGTATTCAGAGGCCAATAGGATGATGCTGGAGTGATTCCCAGTGGTTGGGAGTGTTAGCATTCTGTCTAAGCTCCACCTGGCAACAGCCAAGTATGCTCCACCCCACAGTTACCTGGCAACAGCCAGTTAGGCCTGGCCCACTATAAAAGGGACCGGTCACCCCCTCCTCTAGGTTTTTCTGTGTAATGCTAGCTGCCTGGAGCTCACTCTGTAGACCAGGCTGGCCTCGAACTCAGAAATCCGCCTGCCTCTGCCTCCCAAGTGCTGGGATTAAAGGCGTGCGCTACCATGCCCGGCTTCTCTTTCTCTTTTTATAAACACATCAGGGAGCACCTGCTGCTCTTCCAGACCTTGGTTCAGTTTCCTGCACCCACACAGCAGCTCACAACTGTCCTCCTGTGCCAGGGCATCCAATCTCCTCTTCTGATCTCTTCATGCAGCAGACACAGGTCACAGACATATATTCAGGCACTTACATATATGACACAAGACATAATTAAGTCTTTTTTTTAAGAGAGGTTTTGGGTTTTTTTAATGGCTTATTTATTTTTATGTGCATTTGTGTTTTGCCTGCCTGGATGTCTGTGTTAGGGTGTCAGAACCCCAAGAGCTGGACTTACAATTGTGAGCTGTCATGTTGATGCTGGGAATTGAACCTGGGTCCTCTGGAAGAGCAGCCAGCGCTCTTAACTGTTGAGCCATCTATCCAGCCTGAGAAAGATTATTTATGAGTGAGTGGCTCACATCATTGGCAACACTTGGAAATCCTGTCATTCTCTTTGCAGACAAGAGGCTCAGTGGAGCCAGGATCAGGTCTGGGAATCCAGCATGAGTCCTCATTTGAGTACAAAAGTCAGGTCCGAGAGAGGATGGCACGGAGGGTGGAGTGTAAGTCCTGGCTGGGGCCTGAGCCTCAGAGCTAAAAGCACGTGGCCACATTGGGTGCAGAAGGTCCTTGTCGTCCCCCAAGCACAGAAGCACAGAACCAGTTTGCACTCTTCCTTTCTTCATACTTTCATAGATGAGTCTGACGTCGTCCTTATCCATTCCTGGCTATCAGGACTGTCCATCTGTCGGCCGTCAGCCTTGCCCAGTGAACAGAGATTAAACATCTCACACACCCAGGGGATGGAGACCAGCATCAGCTGGTTCCCTGGCTTTCTAGGAAGTGACGCTGGCTTCTGTCTGTAGTCAAATCTGCACTGAGGCTTTTTCCTAGGTAAAGAACTGGAGGATACATAGTTAACCTTAAAAATGACTTGGAAAGCCGGGTGTGGTGGCGCACGCCTTTAATCCCAGCACTTGGGAGGCAGAGGCAGGTGGATCTCTGAGTTCGAGGCCAGCCTGGTCTACAGAGTGAGTCCCAGGACAGCCAGGGCTACACATAGAAACTCTGTCTCAAAAAAACAAAAACAAAAACAAAATGACTTGGAAAACTAGGGATGGTGGGGCTTGACTGTATTCTCAGAATTCAAGAAGCTGAGGAGAGAGGATTGTGGATTTCAGGCTAGCCTGGGCTACAGTGAAACTCTGCCCAACCCCTACCCACATTCCCATCCTCAAAACAAAAGCAAACAACAAAAACGTCTTGAAAAATAAAGGCAGAATTCGGTCTTTCTTCCTGTATTTATTTACTATGTGTTTTTTATTGGTTATTTTATTTATTTACATTTTAAATGTTATCCCCATTCCCAGTTTCCCCTCCACAAGCCCTTTATCCCCTTCTCCCTCCCCCTGGGAGGGTGCCCTCTCCCCCCACTCCACCTCCCCCACTCCTGCCTCAGAGGCCTATAGTTCCCTATCCTAGGTAATCAATCCTCCACTGGACCAAGGGGCTCCCCTCCCCGTGATGCCAGATAAGGCAGTCCTCTGCTACATATCCAGCTGGAGCCATGGGTATCCCCTCTGTACGCTAGTTGGTGGTGCCTGCATTTACTTTTCTATTTAATTTATTTATTTCACGGTATACCTCCGGCTGGCCTTGAGCTATGTGGACCAGGTTGCTCTTGAACTCAGAATTCACAAGAATCTGCTGCCTCTGTCTCCAGAGTGCTGGGATTAATGTGTGCCACTGTGTCAAGGCAAAATCAGAATTTTTCAGTTCTCTTGGCAGAACATTTTGGGACACTCACTATAACTTCTTTATCTTGGGCCAGAGGTAATTAAAGCTTGCAGCGCCTATTCTAGTATTCTTTTCAGATAGATAGATAGATAGATAGATAGATAGATAGATAGATAGATATAAATAGGTAGATAGATAGATAGATAGATAGATAGATATAGGTAGATAGATAGATAGATAGATAGATAGATAGATAGATAGAGGTAGATAGATAGATAGATAGATAGATAGATAGATATAAATAGGTAGATAGATAGATAGATAGATAGATAGATAGATATAAATAGGTAGATAGATAGATAGATAGATATAGGTAGATAGATAGATAGATAGATAGATAGATAGATAGATAGATAGATATAGGTAGGTAGATAGATAGATAGATAGATAGATAGATAGATAGATAGATAGATAGATAGATAGACGCACAGGCACACATTAGGACAGGCTCATGCACATGTCCATACTGTTAGGTCACGGGATGCCTTTTGGAGTCAGAGGTGAGGAGCCTCTGGGTCCAGCCTCCAGCTCTCTGGCCACCAGTCCTGGACTTTTCTGTGCCCAGCCACACAGAGGACCCACAGGGAACCCACACCATCATGGCCATCCTTAAACCTATCTGACCTGGAGGTCTCAGATGGAATAAGCCCTTGAATGAGGGGGGAAAAAAGCCCAGAAAATAAAAAACAAAACAAACCCCCCAAAAACCTCACCACACTAAGGAGGGGCAAGAAACGTGATCCTATGAAAACACAAAATGCAGATTAGGAAGATGGAACCACCCATGCATTGGCTGATTGCTGGCCTGACATCACAATGGCCCAGCCTGCAGGGCTGCAGGCAAGTTATTTGAAAAGGTTTTTTGGTTTCCTGCGTTTCCTGTCTTGTGAAGGGGAAATGTGTTCACGTGTGCAGAGGGTGGACGAACAGGGCCCGGGGAGGGTNGGGGGTGGGGGGGGAGGGGGTTGCAGGGTGGGTGTTGTTTGGTGGCTCTGCTGTCCCTGACAGTCAACCAATGTTGGAAACTGAAGCCGACCGCAGGGGAAGCTGTGAATGCCACATGACCCGTGGGGACTTCGCAGCTTCTTCAGTTTAGGGGAAGCCCAGGCAGACCAAGCCTCTATGATTGATTCAATCCGTGTGAGTTTTAAAATTTTTAGTTTTTTTTGTTTTTTTTTTTTTTTTGAGACAGTGTCTCATCATGAAGCTCTGGCTGGCCTGAAATGCACGTAGTTTTAGTCACCTCTGTCTCCTGGGTACTGGGATTAAAAGTGTGTTTATCACTACGTTCAGTCTCCATGTGATTTATAAAAAAACGACTTTGCTTCCTAAAACTCCCCTGGGCTTTCCCCAAGTCCCATGTCAACAACTCACAGTTCCTTCAGGATATTACTCAGTCACTCCTCCCTGGAGAGTCATCTGACCCTCCTTTTCAGCCCTGGTTTGGATGGAGAGGACAGTGAGCCGTGGCTGATCTATGTGCTATGTTCTAGCTACACAACGAACATGTCAGGGCTGCACAGCCACACACAGCAGTCCAGGGACAAATCGGTGCTAGAAGCTGATGAGAATCTCCCACTAGATGAGAATCAAGTACAGGGCTAATGGCAACTGTCCTCACTGTCCACATCGAGATGCCGATCAATAATGAGGCGCCAAGAAAAGCCAAAGGACAGAGCCAGATTTCCGAAGATGGCTTGTGTCCCCGGATCAACCTGGATCTGAAAGTCATGGCCCTGAACATTTTAGTTACCAGATTAAGTGTAATCTCCTTTTTGAAAGGAACCAACTTAGCTGGGTTTCTGTCAAGACCATAAAGGAGTCTTCAATTGTGTATCCAACTTTCAGACCAAATCTTAGTCTCAGCATGGATTCTGGGCTTTACCAGCCTACTCCCTCCTCTACTATCTAGTCCCCGCCTCCAACGTGGGTGACAAGTCACAGGTTCCTGCTGCTTAATCTGTGGTTGTTTGTGACAAGTAGAACAGATGGGTCCCCCTGGAAGAATGGTGTGGGAACCAAGTAAAAGAGACTGGGGTTAGATGAACATAATTAACATCCCCTGTCTGAGCCTCAGTTGCCCCATGGGAGAGTGGCAGTCCCTTCGCCTTGGAACTTGGTGGAGGATTCATGCAATGCTTGGTGTCTGATACATGCTCAAGAGACAGTAGCTACCAGCCTCTCCCTGACAGCCTACTGTGGATGAGGTAGGGTCTTCCCTAGGCTTCCTGGATAATGAAGGGACAGGAGAGGAAGGTTGTCACCGGGGGATGGGGTGCTCACCATAAGCAGCTTTGCTTCCTTGTCACTGCTGGCCACAAGCACCTGCCCAGCGAGCAGGGCACACTGGCCTGTCATCACACCAGGAAGGGGCTCCCAGCAAGCCGGTGCAGGCGGTTTCTATTCTAGGCCAGATTCTGGCTCCTTGTGGTGTCAAGACCTACCGACCTGTTCTGCAACTCCAGCTGGGCTCCAGGCCCTGCCAAACCCCCTCCTGGCCCCGACTTCCTTCCTGGAGCAAATGTTGGTCCGACCTGATCCCCTTAAATGTTGTGCTATACTCACAGGGGTGTGGAGGAGGAAGCCTGTATTTGTGGAGTTCACCATGTACCGCTCAATGGTATGTGTGGCATAGCATGGGCTAATGCTTCAGCCTTCCCTGCACAACCCCTGAAGACAGTGCTGAAAGCTTCTCACTTTACAGAGGGCAAAACTCAGTGAGATACAAGATCAAGACCCAGATCCTGTAAGATCTTCCTGTACCCAGAGGTACTGTCTGCCACACCAGGGGTTAATATCGTGAAATGTATTAAACACCACAGCTGCATGGGTCCAAGCCTTTTCTATTGCCTGTTTTTGCTGACCTGACAGCTTTCCCAGCTAGCTTCTTTCTCTCCTGCAAGGGTAAGCATCACCCTTCATGAAAGAGGCTCTCCCCTGGACCCTGTAGCAGGCCCCACCTCATTTGCTTCCTTCTAAATGAGAACCCGACTTTCTTATTCCAAAAGTTGGCGTTTACCCAAAGAAGCCAGGGCCAGAAAGAAAGATGTTTGGATAGATCACAGGTGCTAAGTACCACACAAGCCAAGGCAACAAGATAAAAAGACCAACCGAGGGAGGGATGTATAGGTAGACTGGCCAGGGAGGGCATCTCTGGGCCAGGGGAAGCTTTCAGATTTGAGTGGTAAGAACGCTTTACATGGGCAGCCAAGCTAAAAGGCTCCAACCAAGAGGAAAAGCCTCTTTGAAGGCACTGGTGTGCAATGAGAGGATTGGGGTGGGGAATGAGGTAAGGCTGGGGGTGGATTGCATAAAGTCCTCAGGCTGAGATAAGGGGGTAGGTTTGGCTTTAGGCTGTCTTCCTACTGCACTGTGCAATTCCTGAGACCAGGGCCCGTTTGTGTGACCCAGGCATGTGTTCTCCACTCTAGTCCAGCTCGTGTCCTGTGCGCTCATCCCCACTAGGCCAGAGGGAGTACTGATGCCAAAGGAACATGGGGTCTGAGGGAGCACTGAAGCTGTGGGAGCACTGATATCAAAGGAACATGAATCTGTCGGTATGTTGTTGTTTTGTGACCTTCCATACTCTGTGTATTCCCGAGTGTTTCTCCAGCACCTTTGTCTTGGTCCTCTGTGCTTGTCTTCTGGAGCTCCTGTTGTATTTTCAGACAGAGTCTCTTGTAGCCCAGGCTGTCCCAAAACATGCTATGTAGCTGAGGGTGACCTTGAACTCCCCATACTCCTGCCTCCACTTCCAGGATGCTGGGAATACAGTCAGTCTTGTGGCATTATGCCTGACTTTTTCAGTGCTGGGGAGGGAATCCAGGATGTACTATATACCAGACAAGCACCCTGTCAACTGAGCTGCATCCTCTGCCCCAGCCCCTCCCCCTTGCCCCTCTGCCCCTCTCTCTAACTCAGAGAAGGCATCTCACTCTCTTGGGGCCATCTGCTCCCAAGAGCTTTGGAATCCCTCCAGCATGGCACATTTCTGAATGGATAAGATTTTGCTGTGAAATAAATGCCACAGGGTTCAGTTTAGTGAGGGCTCCCAAGTGTGGGCCCTGGTAGACCTGGTGCCCTCTCCACTGAAAGCAAGAAGGCTGCCTGCCCCACCAATGGTGAGGAAATTTGCTCACAACAATAATGCCTGACTTGTGATGCACAAGGGCTGAGGGAGCACTAATGCCAAGGGAATATGGTGTCTGAGAGAACACTGGGGCTGAGGGGACACTGGGGCAGAGGGAGCACTAGGGCAGATGGAGTACTAGGGCAGAGGGAGTATTGATGCCAAAGGAACATAGGGTTTGAGGGGTCACTGGGTCTGAGGGAGCACCGATACCAAAGGAACATGGTGTCTGAGGGAGCACTGGGGCTGAGGTGAGGGAGTACCAGAGCTGAGGGAGCATTGAGACTGAGGGATCACTGATACCAAGGGAACATGTGGTCTGAGGAAGTACTGGGGCCAAGGGAGCACTGAGGCACAGGGAGCACTGGGAGTAAGAAATCAGTGGGGATGGGTGAGCATGGAGGCTGAAGGAGTACAGGGACTGATGGAACATAGAAGTCAAGAGAGCAGGAAGTTAATTAGCTTTGTTGAGAACCTGGAACTCAGCACCCAGCTCTGCACTTAAGTTCACCTTGATCATCTCAGGGGACATGGCGGCTCAGTGGGGTACAGGAAGGGGATGCCCCAGCACCTCAGAGGAGCAGCAGAGTTAACTTAATGACGAAGTCAGTAGCTGCCCATCTCTCTTCTGTAGGGAATACAGACAGCTTTAGAAACCTCAGGCCTAGGAGACCAGGTAGGCAGACAGTAAACGGTTTGCCCTGATGGGGCTTGGGTTGGGAAGGCATTAAGGGGACTTGTAGCTCAGAACATAATTGTCGCACCAAGCCTGTGAGTTAACTTAGCCTTGAAATAACCCACTGACCAACCCTCTGGTCCACACTTATCTCAGCCCTGTGCCCCACACCTTTGTCTGGCTACTCACTGGCTCTGACTTTCTCCAGTGCCTTTCTGCCCAGGAACTCACACGCCACTGATGGGGTTCTGAATGTGGAACACATTCCTCCACGGGCCATGTGAGATGGTTTATAGAGTGCCTTCCCGGGCCATGTGAGATGGTTTATAGAGTGCCTTCCCCCAATCTCCATGTTATAGTGCTACACTGTATTGACTTTGCATGGCAGCCTGTGTGGTAGGCAAGAGCTTTACATGGGCTGCACCAGCATCACTAACTGCAGTGTGACAAGGAAAGAAATGAGATCAATGAAAAGATCTATGATGAGCAGATCATTCATTCATTCATTCATTCATCCGTGTGTGTGTGTGTGTGTGTGTGTGTGTGTGTGTGTGTGTGTGTGTGGTACATGTTCACATAGGGTGAGTATATGTGCATGCTTGTTTCTGTGGAGACCAGAGGCCTTGGGTTTTGTTTGTTTGTTTGTTTGTTTGTTTGTTTTGGATACATAGTCTCTGACTGAATTTGGAACTCACAGATTCAGCTATATTTGTACGACTAGTAAGTCCCAGAGATCCCCAGTGCTGGAATTGCTATGAGTCCCCATATCTACAGGGTTTTGTGGTTGATTTTAAGACAGAGTCTCACTATGTAAGCTGGCCTGGAACTCACTGTGTACACCAGGCTGGTCTTGAACTCACAGAGAGCCTCCTGACTCTGCCTCCCAAGTGCTGGTATTAAAGACATGCATCACTATGGCGGACACACCCGTGTGGGTGCTGAGGATCAAACGCAGGTCCTCCTGCTCACACAGCAAGGACTTTATGAAGACTCATCTCCCCAGGTCCAATTTGTTTATATCTAGCTTACGGTAGGGAGTTTCACATTATTGCTGGACTGGCCTCGAACTCCTGTGTTCAAGTGATTCTCCTGCCTCAATAGCTGGGACTTCAGGCATGTCTGGCTAAAATAGTAGTAGATAGTATATAGTTTATAGTAGAGATAGGAACCTTATTCTCACCAGACTTCAGCTTTATGACCTTGACCCTCACCCCTCCAAGTCCTGACCCTTACTCCCCAAACTAGCATCTGATTTTGACGCAAGATGATTTGCGGGGGCCACACGTGAAAACATTCCACTATATTATTGTTTGGTATTATTATATTACATATGACTCCTGCTTTTCATCTGTGATTGGGACATCTCATTTTTCACTTAATACACTTTTGGGCCAAGTTATAGAAGGATATGGTGATACACACATGTAGCAGGAGAGGCTGAAGTAGGAGGATTTCCAATTTGAGGTCAGTCTGAGTTGACAGACCTGTCCTTGAACACCAACACCAGGGACAGGAGTGCAGCTCATTGGTAGAGCACCCAGTAGTAGATCCCAATACGCCCAATCCCTGGGCTCTGTCTCTACCATAGGGGGAGAAGGAGGACGCCCAATCCCTGGGCTCTGTCTCTACCATAGTGGGAGAAGGAGGAGGAGGGAAAGGAAGAAGGAGAGGAGGAGAGGGAGGAGAAGAGGGTGCAAGACGGGGAGGAGGAGGGAGAGGAAGAAGGAAAAAGGAAACAGAGAGCAAGGGAGAAAAAGGAAGAAGAGGAGAACAAAGAGCTGGGAGAGGAGGCCATGGCAGATGTGGTCTGCACATCGGATAAGACTCTAGGAAAGAGATGCTTAGTCAAGAGATCTGCCTGTGCCCTTGACCCCTTGACAGAATCATCCTATCCTCCCTTCCCCTTGTTAATAAATGTGGTACTCAACCTGAAGTTCACCCAACTTCTGAAAAGGCCCTTGTGCTTCTCAGAAGTATGACCCTGACCACCGTGAAACTCTGTCCACGTCCACACCAGGGCCATGCCTCCAGCTGCAGATACATACCAGGGTCATGCCTGCAGCTGCAGATAGCTGAGCGCTGGAGGCTTCAAGGACCCAGACCCAGCTCAAGGGATCCACGTCCCAGGTCTTGAGTTATTTTGCTTCAGTGGGCTGAATTTCCACACAAAGATACTGAACGAGCCGGGCTTGGTGGCGCGCGCCTTTAATCCCAGCACTTGAGAGGCAGAGGCAGGCAGGTTTCTGAGTTCGAGGCCAGCCTGGTCTACAGAGTGAGTTCCAGGACAGCCAGAGCTATACAGAGAAACCCTGTCTCAAAAAACAAACAAACAAAAAAAAGATACTGAACGTTGCAAGACTCACTTTTGCATTAGTAGCACACATGCACATGCACACTTGCTATGTCAAGATGTACATGTGTGTGCATGTGTGTAAGTATGTACTGTGTGTGTGCATGCATGTGTGTGTGCGCTGTGTGCATGCGTTGTGTTTTGTCCTTGCTCATGAATGTGCAGGGAAGTGTACCCCTGCAGGACATGGGTGTCTTCTTCTATCACTGCCTTATTACACTGAGACATTCTCTCAGCGATGTAGGAGCTACTGTTTCGACAAGCCTGGCTCACTCCCATCTTGGGGTCTGCCTCTCTCTGGGCTCTGTCCCACACTGGGGTTATAGGCAGACACAGCCATGTGGTTTTTACACGGGTCCTGGGGACTTAAACTTAGGTCCTTATGATCACAGAACAAGCCCTGTTGCCCACTGGGCTATCTATCTGCACAGACCCAACAGCTTCCATTCTTGCAAGCTCCCATCACCCTCAAGCTTCAGGATTTGTTTGCTATGAACAGTGGAAGGCGGGTCCAAGCATCCCAGACGATCATTTCTCCACAATTCCTTTAATGTTCATAGCTATAGACACTGTTGATGATGAAAAGAAGACCCAGAGAGATCCAACAACCTGTTTAACATCACACAGCCAGTGAGCACTGTCAGGAAGACCTAGTGTCCTGTTCTTGTGGTCATCTGCAGCATGTGTGAGAATTAAGAATGTCAGTGGTCACCCCCACCCCTCAGGTGGTGAGATAGCCTCAAAACCTAAGACACCCAAAAAAAAAAAAAAAAGCCGGACGATGGTGGTGCACGCCTTTAATCCCAGCACTTGGGAGGCAGAGGCAGGCAGATTTCTGAGTTCGAGGGCAGCCTGGTCTACAGAGTGAGTTCCAGGACAGCCAGGGCTAGACAGAGAAACCCTGTCTTGAAATCAAACAAAATGAAAACCTAAGAAACCAGGCACCTTCTTCCAGATCCCCAACTCCCTCCCACAGAGCAGGTGCTCCTAGCTTCCTACTTCTGTATTGTTGAAAAGAAAGGGAAGGGGGGAGAACATTGTGTATTCACCAGAGCCACTTAGACTGCCAGGCAGCTCATCCCCCTTGCAGGCCCCTCAGCAAGGAGGAGCCTGACAAGTGTCACCTGAACAAGGGGTCAAAGCCATCCCAGTCCACGTAAGCTACACTGAAATCTTAAACAATTGTGGTTCAAGACAGAGCTCCCACAGGGGAAGGGAAATCTAACTGAGTTAGCAGTTTGCAGTTCCGGAGCTTCTTGAATTATACATGGGCAACCCACCCTCCGCACCCCCCCCCCCCCCCCACTTCGAAGGCGGCTGTTGGAACCTCCAGGAGAAGGCATATTAATTTCAGTCTCTGGCATTCTTTGAGGACACTTGCTGGAGACAGCCCCCCTCCCCCGCCCCCCCGGAGCCGTGGTTGCCTCCAAATCCATTGGGGGATACTGAGTGGTGGATGCCTCAAATAGTTTCCAGCTGCCAGCCAGAGAAATGCTCGTCTCCCCTCTTATTGCAGCTAGAAAGATCTAGAAGGTGGTCCTCTGTCTCTAGGTGTGTGGAGGGGTGGGGGTGGGGGAGGGGGGTGTTTCCAAGCATCGGCAGCTGGGAGAGACCAAGCAGGGTAACATTGTTTTTCTTCCCGGCTTGGAAGAGGAGAAATGGTGAAACACTTGGAATAGAAGACCTGATTGGGCCTTGGCTCAGCAGGGTGCATGCAGGGTGCCACCCAGACTTCTCTCCAGGGTCAAGATGGCTCTGAGTTTCAACATTATCCAGCGGTGAGAATGCCCGTTTTTGGCTTGTATTGTGGAGAACCTGAGCCCTCTAACCATGGACGCCTTGCCATGCTCTCCCATACCTGAGGTGCGCTCGAGGACTGTGGGAAGGACACCTGAAGGATGTGGGCTGGTTTTGGACACTATCAGAGGTAATTGATAGTGTGGGCCACTTGTGGCACTGAGAAAGTTACTATGACTCTCAGATTTGCCATTTCCCAATCTACTGGGCCGAGAGCATTATTGAAAGAATCCTGGGGTGACTGTTTGTCTGTTTTGTTTTTGTTTTGTTTTTTGTTTGAATTGGTGTTTTATTTTGTTTTGTTTGGAACAAGGTCTCCTGGATATCAAGATGGCCTAGAACTTTTTGTGTAGCTGAGGCTAGCCCTGACTTCCCGATCTTCTTGCTCCAGTTCTCAAGTGCTGGAGTTACAGGTGTAAGCCGCCATGCCTGGCCTGAAATGGATTTTAAGTGCTCAGTGGAAGGATGGCCGGGGGTGGGGTGGGGGAGCTGACATGGCTTTTAAGTGCTCAATACAAGGGGAAGTCCATCAGATCAGAAATAGAGCCTGTAATTCTAGCACTTAGCAGGCTGAGGCTGGCATAACATCACATTTAAGATTAGCTTGGATGCTAGCCGTGGCGGGGCACGCCTTTAATCTCAGTACTTGACAGAGGCAGGCAGAGCTCTGTGAGTTCAAGGCCAGTCTGGTCTATATAGTGAGTTCCAGGACAGCCAGGGCTACGTAGGGAGACCCTGTCTTGAAAAACCAAATAAGCTGGGCAGTGGTGACACACACCTTTAATCTCAGCACTCGGGAGGCAGAGGAAGGCAGATTTCTGAATTCGAGGCCAGCGTGGTCTACAGAGTGAGTTCCAGGACAGCCAGAGCTACACAGAGAAACCCTGTCTCGAATAAAAACCAACCCAACCAAACCAAACAAACAAGAAACCAAATAAATGGAAACAAACAGATTCGATTGGGTGACACAAGGAGACTTTGATTCAGAAATAATTATCAAAAAAGGAAGGAGGCTGAGAAAGAAATTAAATGGTGTCCTTTGTATTTAAGGCTTAGGGACGTGGGGTCACTTGCATGTGGGTGTGGGGCACACGCATGTGCGTGTGCCATTAAAAAAAGGTGTGTGTGAATTGGTGAGTGCACTTAAACCAAAGGTCCGGAGCAAAGACTAGCAGCTGTGGGAACCCCAAAAGGGCAAATACTTCATTATGTAGATTCGAAAGCTACTTATTAAGCAAAACCAGAGCAATGGGGAAGAAAAGCTGACCTCCAGTGTAAAATGTTATCATAAGTAATGCTAATGATTAGGAGGAGAGGGCCTGAGTGGGGAGTGAGACTGGAGAGGCCAGTGTCTGCGAACCACGGGGAGTCAAGGGGTCACAGCTCAAGCCCTGTTTATTTATCTCACAGAGAGCTCTTAGCACATCAGAAAGATATTTAACCCTCACCCCAACAATTGAAAGAGTAAATCTGGACGCAGGGCTTCATTTACCCAGCCCTGCTATCGAGAGCAGGTGTCTGTCAGTTACATAAAACAGATGCCAAGGGCGAATACATGTGCGCGTGCACATGCGTGTGCCCCCACACCCACATGCCTGCACACACAGACACACACGCGAATATACACAGACACACAGACACATACTGGCACACACACACACATACACACATGTGCACACACACAGACACAAACACATGCATATACACACGCAGAGACACACAGACACACAATGCACACACACATACACACATGTACATACATGCACACAGACACACACAGAGACTCAGACACACACACACACACAAACGCACGCACGCACGCACGCACGCACGCACATACACATGTGAAAAGCAGTTGCTAAGGCCTGCCAGAAAGATCAACCCAGGGACAGATTGTGTATTTGTTGATGATCAGCAGGCTCTCACATTCACGGACATCTTTGACACGGGGACACGTGTCTTTCCACTCCATAACCGGAGTCACACATAAGCCTCTTTTTTTCCTTATGTGGATAAAATGTGGCTCAGAAGCAATTATGGCCTGGCGAAGTTTGCGTATTTGATTAACTTTCTTTGGGTTTTGACTTAAAGCTCTCCTCCAAGGCAGCTGGAGACAACTATAAAAAAACCACAAGGATGTTACATTTCTGAAGGAAGAGGCTATGAGGGCTCACAGTTTGGGGGTTCAGTCTATCATGGTTGGGGGGTAAGAGGCACGGCAGCAGGAGGCAGCTGGCCACTCTGTGGCCACAGTCCTGAGAGAGATGAAGTCGGGTGTGTCCCAGCCTTCGGTGTGATGGCACCTGTGTTCAGGGCGGGTCTTCCCATTTTAATAAACCCAGTGCAGACACTCCCTCTGTTAGGCCTGTTTCCTAGATAGCTCTAAGTCCTGTCGTGTTAACAATCGTTAATAACCACTGCAGTGGCCACTCTGCTTGTTCAGGACTGAGGGATTCTTCAGGAACATAGAATCCTATATCCTAGACATCAGGGAGAGGAGATGGCCAGTTACCCTCCTTAAAACCCTTTCCTCCAGCCAGGCGTGGTGGCGCACGCCTTTAATCCCAGCACTCGGGAGGCAGAGGCAGGCGGATTTCTGAGTTCGAGGCCAGCCTGCTCTACAGAGTGAGTTCCAGGACAGCCAGGGCTACACAGAGAAACCCTGTCTCGGGGGGAAAAAAAATTCCCACCTGCCCCTGCTTGGCAAAATAGATTGTGAACCTCTGAACAGTAGGAAACGCCGAGTTGAGGGGACAGAGAGAGAGCCACTCAATGCTGGGAGATGTCTAAATGGTGGGTTCCCTGGTCGGCTACCTACCATGCGCGTGGGGAGGAATGGGGTGGAAAAGTTGTGGGGGTTCAGGTATCTCTTGACCTCTTCCAAGCAAATGGGGTTGTGTAAATGGGGGAGTCCTGTGTGGGATTCAAGGCACCATTACTGCAGCCTCAGCTTCTCCCTCCCTTCCCAGAGCTGATATATAAATATCTGTGCGTATGCGTGTGTGCGTGTGCGTGTGTGTGTGTGTGTGTGTGTGTGTGTGTGTGTGTGTGTGTACATTTCTTGACATATTGATGAAGCCTCAGTTTGCCAACCTTCGGGGCATAATGCGAGAACTATTTTCCCCCTAATCTGCCATAATGACATGTTTTATTATGCTATTTCAGGCGTTCCCAGTGCTTTTACTGTTCCATGTTTTATGTATTTTAACTAATGCTTTAATTTTAGTACACTGTGCCCTAAGGGGACTTCACGAAGCTCACATTGGAAAATCAACAGGAACTCTTGGAGACAACAGGGCTTGACTCTATCCATACGTAGCTCCCTGTGGAGAAAAGGAGGCCTCAGAGGAGGCAGGCCAGAGGGTCTTGAGCCTTCTCTTCAAAACACACAGACCATGGGTCCAACCTGTGACCCTCAGGCAGCATAGGTCCTGGGATAGCTGTGACTGTGACCCTACACACCTGTAGATAACATCCTGTCCCAGTGTCAAGAGTCTGAACATCCTTAATGGGGTGAGTCTTAGGTACACTGCTGTCTAAAGGAGCCCCCCTCCATTTACACCGTGAAGAGGCGTTCCCACCGTGATAATATGGTATCCGGAGGTGAGGCCTCTGTGGAGTCACTAGGATTAGAGGAGGTAACAAGGATAGGCCTCCTGGTCACTCTTCCAGAGTGACTTTATATGCTGAAGAGAAACTGATCCGATAGTACGCATCTGTAACCCCTGCACTCTGGAGGCTGGAGAAGAATGAGTGCGAGTTTGAGGCTAGCCTGGGCTACATCGTGAGAGCCTGCCATTGAGGAAGAGGAGGAGGAGGGAAGAGGAAGACTGAGGAGGAGAAGAGAGGAGGAGTAGAGAGGAGGAGGGGGAGGAGGGAGGGCAAGAGGAGAAAGTGGCTTCACAAGCTTTTTAGCTTCATGATTAGATTAGAAAATCAATAGGAAGGAGGGAGGGAGGAGGAGGGAAGAGAAAGGGGAAGGAGGAGGAGAGAAAAAGAGAAAGGAAGAAAGGGGAGGAGGTCTGAGAAGGAACGAAGGAGAGGGAGGAGAAGGAGAAGCCCTCCTCCACATTAGGACATAGCCTAAGGCTATGTTGACAGCACTCTCTTGGGCTTCCCATCCTCTAGACCCACAAGGCAAGCAAACTTCTATGCTTCATAAATGTGCCAGACTGTGGCATTCAGTTACAACATCCGAAAATAGACTAAATCTAGCTTCACTTGAGGAAAGTTTTGTTGGTCTCCCTACCAAGACGGCAAGCTTCCCATGGGTTGGGCTGATTCTCTGGCTGTTCTCTGTATATCTGTGCACCTCAGGGCAAGCTCTGTGTCTGGAGTTCCCTCTTCTGAGCTGTTTGAGTCCGAGGAGGTTGCTCAAATCCTCCTGAGTCTCAGTTTTCTCATCTGGGAATTGGGCTGGAGCAGCATGAACTACACAGAGCTACTGAGCCGTGTCTGGGCAGAGGAAGGGAGCAGGGAGGGGTAGGGGTGACTAGGCTCTGTGCCCGGCATTCGGAGTGTCTGCAGAGATGGCTTAGTAGCCACCAGCCAGCAGTAAGGGCAACTGTTCCCTTTGTAAGTGGCTCCCTGCTCTCCAACCTATATATAAAAGTCAGCCTCAAGGGTGTCTTTGGCTCCTGCTTGTCTCAGCACTGGAAATCCCCCCACCAGTGCCTTGAGTGTCAGTCCTCTTTCTTCCCCTTTATCGTCTCCTCCCCAGGTCCTCTTTTTGGAAAACTCATATTCACCCCTCCAAGCCCAGTTCCCCAGACCCCCCCCCCCATAAAACTGTTTGCTGAGTATTTTGGCTGGGATTTAATCCTCCCTCTCAACAAAAATATTTCATGTGGAAATTTAGATCCTAATGTAACAATATTGGTAGATGTGACCTTTAAGACACGAGTAAGGAGCTGGAGAGAAGGCTCAGTCAGTGCAGTGCTTGCCCCCAAAGCATCAGGGTTCCAGCTCATCTCAAAGCTGACATAAGAAAGCAGGGTGTATGTGTGTGAGTGTGAGTGTGTGTGAGAGTGTATGTGAGTATCTGTGTGACTGTGTATGTGAGTGTGTGAATGTGAGTGTGTGACAGGGTGTGTGAGAGTGTGACAGGGTGTGTGACTGTGTGAGTGTGTGTGATTGTATGAGTGTGTGAGATGTGTGAATGTGTGTAACAGAGTGTGTGAGTATGTGAGAGTGTGTGAGACTGTGTGTGAGAGTGTATGTGTGTGTGTGTGAGTGTGTGTGACTATGTGAGTGTTTGAGAGATGTGTGTGAGTATATGTGAGTGTTAGAGTGTGTGTGTGTATGTGTGAGTATGAGTTGTGTGAGTGTGTGAGATTATTGTGTGTGTGAGAGTATTGTGTGTATTAGTTATGTGAGCATGTGTGAATATGTTAAGAGTGTGTTTCAGAGTGTGTGTGTGAATGTATGTGAGATGTTTGTGTGCGTGTGTATGAGAATATGTGTTTGAGAGTATGTGAGTGTGTGTGACTGTGTTACCCCAATGCTAAGAGGCAGGTACAGGTAGATCCTTGGAGCTTGATAGTCAGCAGCCACCCTACCCTAATTGTCCAGCTCCAGGTTAATGAGAGATCCTGTCTCAAAATCTGGGGAATGAAACCCAAGGTTGACTTCCAAGCTCCATATGCAAGAACATACATACACACTCACTGACACACATATACTCATACATACACTCATACATACTCATACACTCTCACAGAAACACACACACACACACACACACACACACCCTCCTTAGAAAAGAAGCTACATTAAAAAGGGGTGATTGAAAGCCGGGTGTGGTAGCGCACGCCTTTAATCCCAGCAGAGGCAGGCGGATTTCTGAGTTCAAGGCCAGCCTGGTCTACAAAGTGAGGTCCAGGACAGCCAGAGCTACACAGAGAAACCCTGTCTCGAGAAAAAAAAAAAAAAGAGGGAGAGGGGGGTGATTGGATTGTTTAGAGAAATTACTGCCCTTCACAAGAGAGTTTATTCCTGCAACCACGAGGAGCCATGAAGTGAAGCCACCCCTTGTCATGTCTTTTCTGTATGCACCTGTCTGTCTTTTTATCAGCCTTCTATAACATTAGACCCTCAGCAGATACAACCCTCTGATCCTGGACCTCCACCTCCATAACTGTGGGCTGAGTAAACCTTTGTTCTTTCTAAGTGACCCTACCTCCTGCCTTCTGTGACAGCCATAGAAAACTGATGGAGACTCCGACTTGCGTGAGCATCTCCCAGCATGCGACTGAACGATGGATGGGCAATGGGTGGCAAGTTTGTCGAGCAGAAGAATCTTTGCTGCCTTGTTCCTGCCACCTGGCTGACAGTCACCTGAAGATGTGTTTCAGACCCTGGAGATATGGTGGCACAAGCCACTGTTGCTGCAGGAGATGTGTGCTGTTGTTTCATGTTTCCTAGATCATAACCAAGCACGCTACAGCCCAGGAAACACCTGTTTCTGTAAATAAAGTTTTATTAGACAGAGAAATGCCTATTCATTTATCTATAGTTCCTGTTTCTGGGACAAAGTTGAATGGTTGCCGTGGGGACTGTGATTCACAAGCATATTTACCATTTGGCCCTGAGCAGAAAAAGTAAACCACCCCAAGTGAACCAGACAAAGAACGTAAATTCAGAGACACTTAGCAACTTGCTCCGGGAACCTCAGCAAGCCCAGGACAGCCTGGAGTGCCAGTCTAGAACGCCAGACTTTAAGGGAAGTTCTTTGTCGATACCTCAAAAACCACCCTTGCTTTCTTCTTCTGGGCTGGTCTTCTACGGGGCTCTCCCACTGTTGCCACCTTCCTGGGGGCTCCAAGGCAGCAGCTGGTGGCAGGGCTAAGGAGCGCCTGAAGCAGAAAAGAGGCGGAGGAAGCCACTTCTTACAGAGTACAGCCGCGGGCTCATTTTCTAAACACTCACTTATCAGCCAGTAGCCCACGATGAGGGGGTCCCTTGCTTAGCTGCTCTGCTGGGTCCCACTTCAGGGAGGCTGTGTCAGGGATTACACAAAGCAGGCTTCCCTCTCCAACTCCGGACTACCCCCTTGATGCAGGAGACAAATTTCCCCCGCCCCAAATCCCCACATCTAGGTGGCTCCATAGGCTCCCTCACTAGCCCATTAAGGTCCCCAACACCCCACGTTGGGGCTCTCACCCTGCCCCATCTTTACTGCATAAGACGGAATTAGCCCCTTTCTGTTTTTTTTCCTCTTTAATAAAGCTGTACTGTGTCCCGTCGGTCGTACCCCCACCCCCACCCCCCACCCCCGCATTCCACCCTTCTGAGTCCTCTCCTTCCCGGGCTGTAGGAAATGTCTTAGATTCTCTCACTGGGGTGTAATGGTTAAATTGCTACCAGCTGATTAAATAGCGGCAGCCCAGGCTGTAATCCTTAGCATCCAGGAACCCGGGAAGGCAGGGCCCAGCGCCCCGCACAGCCCCTCTGACCCTGCCTGGCCCCGCCCAGCTTTCCCCCTTTCATTTGTTCCAGCTGTTAACGGAATCCTCTGGGAATCCAGGGGGCCAAGGGAGGAGGGTAGAGTGGAGGGGGAGGGACAAGAGGGGGATGTTTGGGCTCGACCCTCCAGGCTCAGCTCCAGGAGTGTTGGCCTCTAGCCCTGCCCCTACAAAAACCACACACACACACACACACACACACACACACACACCCCTCTCTCACACGACACACCCCACACTCATTCACCCCTACCTCTCTCCACCCCCTCACACACACTCATACCAGACTCTCTCACCCTCCCCCCACATACACACGCACATCACAAACCCCTACACACCCCAGACTCGCTCATCCCCGACACCCTCTCTCTCACACACACACCCCAAACCTTTCTCCACGGCACACCCACCTTTGATCACTTTTTCTCACATACACACACAGCCACCACTTCCCTGAACCCTGCACAGTCACACATGTCCTCTCACGCGCAGAAGCGCACCCTGCACATTAACTCAGTGTTGTGTACACAGACACGAGGAACATGGGTTCACACCCTAAAACTCCTTCCTGCTTTCTACTTGGTAGCATGAGGACCAGAAGAAGGAGGGTCTCTTAAAGCCCCGCCCTTTCCTCTTAGGAGGCCCCTCCCACTTCTGACCCCACCTTCCAAACAGGGAGGGACAGAAGAGCTACCCCCAGCCGATCTAGATTCAGGGTCAAGAACTCCAGGGATGCCTTGCTACGAACAGCCCAAGGCTGGCCTTTTTTTTTTTTTTTTTTTGGTTTTTCGAGACAGGGTTTCTCTGTGTAGCCCTGGCTGTCCTGGAACTCACTCTGTAGACCAGGCTGGCCTCGAACTCAGAAATCCGCCTGCCTCTGCCTCCCAAGTGCTGGGATTAAAGGCGTGCACCACCACGCCCTGCTAAGGCTGGCCTTTTAAACTCACCAATTCTCCTGGCTCTGCCTCCTGAGTGCAGGCATTATAAGCATAAACCACCTTGCCAGGCTAGGGAATGGGGCCTGACGCATGGACCAGACAGTGGTTTTGCAAAATGACTGTAGGGATGAGGTGAGACAGGAACAGAGCACCCTGACCAGCCTGGCATGAGGTGTGTGTTAATGCTTATCCAAGAGGTTTGCAGAAGGATGGGGTGCATGCACCCCAGAATCATCTTCCAGTGCAAAGCTCTGAGTCCTAGACTGTCTGCCCTTTTAGACTAGCCTGGGGCCGGTGCACGCCTCTGCCCAGGTGAGCTGAGCCCACACCAGCTCCAACCACCACGCAACTTGCTTTTCTGTCTGGTTCCCAGTGCTGTCAATGCTGAATCTGAACTAATAATAGCTGGGCACCCAGCATCCTTGGGAAAGTTGACTTCTGTGGAAAGTTCGATTGGGAAAAGTGGAGAGTCTGACCTTCATATCCAATCCTGCCGCATGCAGGCTCAGCAACTAGACAGAGAAGAAAATGACTAGCTAGCTGTATGGAGGAAGTGGCTGCCAGGCCAAGCACTCCTCTCTCAGGACCAGCTCTTCCCCATTGCACAGGAGACAAGGGTCCCCCGAGTGGGTCAAAGGGAGAAGCTGGGACCAGCTGTGGGGCTGAGGCTGGGCTTGCTTCTGTGGCTGGAGACCTTCGTCTTATTTGTCAAAGGTGAAAGGGAAGAAGAGATCACACTGAATTCAGTTCCAAATTTCCATCCAAGAAAAGTGTCCTTAACCGAAGGCAGGGATTTCATAGACACTCTGAGGTGGCACTCTGATTCCAGGAGAGGTAAATGAAGCACCCCTCCCCGAGGACCGCAGGGGCCATTTGTCAAAGCAGCCACCAGAAACATACACTCTACCAAAAGACGATCCTATTTTACAGATGGGAAAAAAATCAAACCCTGGGGAGGAAAGAGAAGGTGTAAAACCATACAGTGAAGGCAAGATGCTAACCCCCTGGTTAGCTCACCAGGGAGTTCATCTTGTGGGGAAGAGTCATGAAAGAAGGGAGCTTTGTGTCACTCTGACAAACCGACTGGGGTGGAGTCATTTGGCACATAGAAGCCAAGAAGCAGAAAGGACCTAGGAGGACAAAGCTGCCAGTGACCCACTTCCTCCAAACAGGCCCCACCCACTAAAGTTTCTGTCGCTTCCCAGGGTAAGTTAAACTATAATCCCACGACACTCTGTCTCACACCCCTCTCTTTCTTTCGAAGATGGGGACTCTCTGCATAGAACCCTCTACATAGAAGTCACTAGGTCAACAGGATGGCTTCCAACTCACAGAGACCCTCCTACTTCTGCCTCCTGAGTGCTGGGGACATTAAAGGTGTGTGCCACCAGCCCAGCCTAGCTCTTCCAATCCCAGACAGAGGAGCATTTGCTTCCAATGGCCCTACTTGATGCTTCCCTTCTTCCTCCCCCCCCCTCTCTCTCTCTCTCTCTCTCTCTCTCTCTCTCTCTCGTTGGGCTTTCAGTAATCCTGAAATCCTGCTCCAGGATTACCGCTCCTCTGTAGCCCAGTTGGCTTCCTTGTATGTGGCTTGAGCCTCATCTGATTCTCACGAGCACAGTCGATCTCTACACATGAAAGTCACTATCATTTATTGAGTTGATGCCCTACTGTGTGCCAGGCATCTGGAAGTTCCCTCCATGTCCTCTCAGTCACCCCTGCCAAAAAAATGCAGATGATAGATGGGTTCTTCCTGGATGAGCACTGGGAAGCCTGAGCGCGGAAGCGGCCATGGGAAAGCAGAGTTTGAACCCAGCACTCAATCCAAACTACGGATGTTTAACATCTGTACACAGTCGGCTGCAGACGTGTTCCTCCTCCTAACCTGGCCCCCATGTCCCCACAGGGTATGCGATTTGAGAGAGCAAGGAAGCATAGTTAATGGTTAAAAATAAATAGAGAGCTGGGCATGGTGGTGCACGCCTTTAATCCCAGCACTCGGGAGGCAGAGGCAGGCGGATTTCTGAGTTCGAGGCCAGCCTGGTCTACAAAGTGAGTTTCAGGACAGCCAGGGCTATACAGAGAAACCCTGTCTTGAAAAACCGAAAGAAAGAAAGAAAGAAAGAAAGAAAGAAAGAAAGAAAGAAAGAAAGAAAGAAAGAAAGAAAGAAAGAGAGACTTAAACTGAATTAATTTGCATGGTGTTTTGTTTGTTTGGGGGTCTGGGATGTAGGGCCTTGAGTACGCTAGACAGCTTCTGAGCCACTGAAATACACCTCTACCCTTTGTAAATATATATCTCAAGCTAGGTGTGGTGGCGCGGGCCTTTAATCCCAACACCTGGGAGTCAGAGGCAGGAGGATCTTGGTGAGTTTGAAGCTAGCTTGGTTTACAGAAAGTTGCAGCAAAGCCAGGGCTACACAGAGAGACCCTGTCTCAAAACAAACAAAACAAAACAAAATAAAAAATAACTCTGTGTGTGTGTGTGTGTGTGTGTGTGTGTGTGTGTGTGTATGTGTCTGTATGTACCCACACATCCAATGGTAACAATATTCCAAATGTCTCACTTGCTGTAATGGGCTCCATTGGACTTGGGAGGAGAAATTGCAGCCTGGCCCTGTGTAGCTCTTCCATGTTTGGTGACTATATCAGCAGCTGCATCCTAGCAATTAGGGAAGTAATTACACTGTGGAAATTCACACTTGGTCCTCTTCAGGTTTCCTTTGGAGGACCAGGCCTTAAACATTTTAGCACAATATTGGCTACAATTTTCATAGTAAGCCCTGGACTCCTCTGCCCATTTCTTTTGGTTGTTGTTGTTTTGGCAGAACTCAGAGCCTTGTGGGTGCCAGGTAAGCACCCTAACCATTGAGCCACACACCCCAGCCCTTGGAAGCCCCTCTTCACAGACTCAGCAATTGAGGCTCAGGAATGCTAAGTGATTTGCCTGGGGGTTCAATGACTGGGGAGTTGGGATGGAGGAGCCGGAATGTGATTCTAGTCCTCATCATTCTCGCTACGCAAATAGATGCTCTTGCCTATGGAAGAAGAAAAGTAAAATAAAAATAAATAAAAGACAGGAACCCGTTCCTTCCCAAACAGTGTGTGTCCCAATGCTGCCTGGGTCTGGTGGTTAGAAGCAGGAAGTGATGGGGTCCCCAGCCAAGCAGAAGGTCCCTGATTCAGAGGGAAGAGTGCTGAACTCGCAGGTTCGGAGGGAAGGGGAGTGGGACAGCGAGATGACAGTTCAAGTTTAAAACCAACAGAGATCTCATTTTGAGCACTTGAGCATCCAAGTGCTGGAAAGCAGCCGGCCAATTAAAAGCAATTTCATCTCTAGCGCCTCTTTGAGAGTTATTTAAATAGACTTAAAAATTAATCTCCCATTTATCCCCAGAATAAAACAACATGCCTTCGTCCTCTGCCTTCAACTGAACCACTCGATTCAAAATGACGAGGTGTACTGTGAAATTAACCTTATTAATCCCAGACCCGAGTGCCAGCTCTTCCTTTCCTGCACATGCCTGCCTCAATCCCTCCACCTTTCGGCTACACCAGGATTTTTAATGTTGATTCAAAGTCCTTCTTGTGACATAGGAGGCACCTCAGCAAATATCAGAAGAAGCTGAGACTCATTACTTTGTAAATATCATTTATAGGGTGTTCAGGAGGGCAGAGAGCATGACCTAGGTGCCCTAGAGAGCTGCACCCCCTCTGCTTGGAAATAATCTCATCCTGATAGGGAGTCCAAGGTTGCAAGACAGTCAGAGAGGAAAAACACACATGTGTGTGCACACACATGCGCACACACACAAGCACAGGAACACACATGTTTGCACCTGCATGCATGCATGCACACACATGGAGGAAAACACACACATATACACAAGCACGTGTTTACACACACATATGGAGGGGCTGGAGATTAAGCACTGAATGAGTGTGATCAGCTATAGTCGACACAGCCTCTGGAGGTTGACACAGGAGATTCCCCAGAGCAAGCTAACTATGGTGACTAGCCACACAGGGAAGTTCTAGGCTTGACGGACAGACCCTGCCTCAATGAATAAGGAAGAAGAACACTCACGTACCCACACCCATGAGAACACATACACTGTGTGTGTGTGTGTCTAAGATGCATCCACAACACAACCTTACAAAAATGGAGTGAGAAAGAGGAAGGGTTATCCAAGAACTTTTATTCAAACAATGATTTGAAGCCATTTTGATAAGCCAGACCTCAAAGTGCATACCTGTCAGTCCCTGCTACTTAGGAGACCTCAAGTTCCACACCGGCCTGGGAAATAGAATAAGACATTGTCCCAAAGTTTAAAAAGGTCTGGAGAGAGGGCTCCGTGGTTAAGAGCTGGCTGCCCTTACAGAGGACCTGAGCTTCGTCTCCAGCACCCGCGTGGTGGCTCATGACTGCCTGTAACTCCAGTTCTAGGGGATCTGACATCTTCCCCTGGCCTCTGTGGACACCAGACACAAATGCTGCACTGACATACACGTGTGAGAAAAGCACCCATGCACACACAATTCCTGTTTATTTATTTATTTATTTTCGAGACAGGGTTTCTCTGTATAGCCCTGGCTGTCCTGGAACTCACTTTGTAGACCAGGCTGGCCTCGAACTCAGAAATCCACCTGCCTCTGCCTCCCAAGTGCTGGGGACTAAAGGCGTGCACCACCACGCCCGGCTTCACAATTCCTTTTAAAAGTATTTAAATCTTGACATTTAAAAAAAATTAAATGGGGAGGGGCGTTGAGTGATGGGTGCGGCTCACCATTATAGTACTTGCGGGGACATATGTGGCCCTAAATTCAGTCCCTATGAAAAAGGAAAATGTGTGCCCTTTCGACATCCAGAGATGCCCGTGATGTTCGCTGCTGGTGAGAACTTGCTGTGTGCTATCATATATTTAGACTTAACTTAAGTGTTCAGGAGGAGATGCCAGTGCTCAGGGATGTGGGAATCTACGAGAAGGAATATGGCTCTGGCAACCTTACCTAAAACACCAAGACACGATCATACACTATTTTACAAAGTCAATTTCACTGAAGATAATTTAACACACACACACACACACACACACACACACACACACACACACACACACACACCCGCCGCTACGACCCCCACCGAGGTCTCTGAGACTCCCAAAGCCCATGTTCTTTTGTTTTTGTTTTTGTTTTTTTTCCCCAGACAGGGTTTGTCTGTGTAGCCCTGACTGTTGGGCGGAACTCAGTCTGTAGAGCAGGCCTGCCCTGAGCTCAGAGATCCGCCTGCCTCTGCCTCCCACGTGCTAGGATTAAAGGCGAACCGCGCCAGGCCAGGTTGCAAAGCCCATGCTCTTAATAAGGGCATCGTTGAAATCTATTGCCTTCTACAGATAATAAGGAACTAGAAAAACGCTTGAGCGCGAGAGTGGGCCTGTTAGAATATCGTCACTTCAGAGGTCAGAAAGTTGCCTTTCCTGTCTCACATCAATTTCTTTTATGCTGGGTTCACTGCCTCTGGTCCGGTTTCTAGGAGACAGGCAGAACTGCTCATAAAACCCCAAGCCCGAGGAGTCGGTAATTAAGTCCATCTCAGCTGGCTCCTCCCAGCCCTTTCTTCTTAAGGACCTGTTGGCTCTGGCTTTGATCTCTGCTGTTCTGCCCTGAAGCTCCCCAGCCTCTGGAGTGTGGGAATAGCCAAGGTCTGGCACCCGTGGGACAAGAGCACCGGATGGAAGGAGAGGGGCGCGGGAGCCTCAGCCTGGCCCTGTCACACTTTGTGTGTCCGGAGGGGGGAGCTTCCGACGTCCAGACCACCTACCTCTGAGATGCTGGAACTGGAGGGAGAGGGGGCAGGGGAGCGGGAGGGAGGGAGGAAGAGAGGGAGAGAGACGGAGACGGACAGAGAGACGGACACACACACAGAGGGAAAGAGGGGGGGATAGACATAAAGTGGCAGAGAGGAGAGAGAGAGGGGGGAGAGAGAGCGAGAGCGGGCGAGAGAGAGAGAGAAAGAGAGAGAGAGAAAGAGAGAGAGAGAATACGCTGCTTCCTTCTTGTTGAGTCAGTCAGTCCAGCCCCTCCCTGCCCTGTGGTCTCTCCCGTTCTCTCTCAGTTCCGAGGCTGCAACGCGAGCCAAATGACTCACTGACGTGGGAAAGTTAATTTATTTTGGCAGACATTCCCCTAGCTCTGAGAAATGGAGACTGCACACCTATTGCCTCAGAAGGCAGAAATTAGAGTGGTGATTCATTCATTCCCCCTCCATTCATTCTCAGAGTCCCCGATTATTCCCACCCCATTAAAATTCCGCCTATTGTTTTCTTTCTGGGGGAGGAGACCAAAGGAGGCTTAGCCAAGCACTCTGTGAAAGTGCTCAATGACAGTACCCCACAGCTAATGTGACAGAGCAGTCAAGGGCTGTGTGTCTGCCTGGCAATAGAGTCCCAGCCTGAAGCGCCCTCCGGGAGGTCGAGGTGACCCGGCCATGTCAGTACAACTGCTACTAACTAAATAGCAGTGGGAAAGAAAGCCCAGCAGCCTGCGCTGCAGATGCAACCGCTTGAGCAGCAGCACAGGGCAGGTGCCGGCGATCGATCTATCTATCTATCTATCTATCTATCTATCTATCTATCTATCTATCTATCTATCTACCTATCTATCATCTATCGTCTATCTATCTGTTTATCAATCTATCATCTATTATCTATCTACCTATCTATCATCTATCTAATCTAATCTATCATCTATCTATCTAATCTATCATCTATCTACAATCTTTCTATTATCTATTATCTATCTCCATTATCTGTATGTTATCTGTCATCTCTCTCTTTTTCTATCTACCTCTATCTGTCTCTATGATGTATATATAGCTCTAGCTTTGCCTGGAGCTCACTATGTAGCCCAGGTTGGCTTTAAGTGGGCAGCAATTCTCACCCCTCAGCCTTCCCACTGCTAGGATAACAGCCCTAATACTCCAGACACGTGAAAGACTGAAGCAGGAGAATCACA
>LR749484.1:2782258-2913849 GCA_902729485.2 Mus minutoides
CTTCTTCTTCTTCTTCTTCTTCTTCTTCTTCTTCTTCTTCTTCTTCTTCTTCTTCTTCTTTTTTTCTAAGGGCTGATATAGTGCTTGCTTAGCTTATGTGATACTCGGTTTCCATTCTCGGAACACCGTATACACCCACCCACCCTTCCCAGCCTCATAAGGACCCTTCTATTATTTATAGCCTAGGCTAGCAGTATAGCTTATACTATACTTCTATTGTTTATACTAGGCTAGCACTGTACAGTGGCTGTTAATGACCTTGAACTTCTGATTTGCCTCCACGGTGTGCACCACCAGCTTAGGTTTATGTGGTGCTGGAGACAGAATCCCGGGCTTTGTGTATGCTAGCTAGGCAAGGGCTCTACCAACTGGGCTGCAAAGATGTTCTGTTATCTTAATCACATTTTTTTTACTTATTGGGGGACAATATGAGTATCAGAGTGCCCTGTGGAGGTCAGAGGACAACCTGTGGGAGTTTATTCTCTTCTGCCATTGTGTAGTCTAAGGAATGGAACTCAGGTCATCAGGCTTGGTTGCAAGCCCCTTTGCTTGCTGAGCCATCTTCCTGACCCTTTCTTACATACATATTCTCCACTAGATTTAAGGGCATTGGTTTTTTGAGACAGGGTTTCTCTGTGTAGCCCTGGCTGCCCTGGAGCATACTCTGTAGACCAGGCTGGCCTCAAACTCACAGAGATCCACCTGACTCTACCTTCTGAATGCTGGTATTAAAGCCGAAATCCCCCACTGACATGCCAAGGCATGTTTTAGCTGGGTACACCGAGTCCCAGACAGCAGACCCCACGACTTTGCTGTGTGCTCACTAAACACCAGAGCTTCATTCTGTGATACAAACAGATCCTCCTGCCCGTTTACCCACTACATCCCTACAGTGACTGAATGCTGACTAGTATAGTCAGTGGTTCTGATTATAGTATACACAGTGGTTCTCAACCTTCCTAATGCCAAGACCTGATGCTATGTCCACCCCCAATCATGAAATTATCCTATTACTACCCCATAACTGTAATTCTGTCACGATCATGAATCATAATGTAAATATCTGATATGCCATCCCAATGAGGTTGTGACCATAGGCTGAGAACTGCTGCTGTAGGGTGCAAACTACATCTCCCAGGATCCTTTGCTGCCAAGGGAGATTCTGAGGATGGAGACATCAGTTTTTACTGGGATGCTCTCTCTCTCTCTCTCTCTCTCTCTCTCTCTCTCTCTCTCTCTCTCTCTCTGGTTTTGGTTTTTCAAGACAGGGTTTCTCCTGGAACTCACTCTGTAGACCAGGCTGGCCTCGAACTCAGAAATCCGCCTGCCTCTGTCTCCCGAATGCTGGGTTTAAAGTCATGTGCCACCACACCCTGCTGGGATGCTATTAAGGTCTGTATCTGAAATCCCTGCAGTGTGCTTAGTGGAAGTGTTGTGGAGTGGTAGACACTTTGAGAGGTGTTGGGGGAGTCAAGTCATTAAAGGGGGCCTGCCTGCCGGGCGTGGTGGCGCATGCCTTTAAACCCAGCACTCGGGAGGCAGAGGCAGGCGGATTTCTGAGTTCAAGGCCAGCCTGGTCTACAAAGTGAGTTTCAGAATAGCCAGGGCTATACAGAGAAACCCTGTCTCGAAAAAAAAAACAAAAAAAGGGGGGGGGGGCTGCCCTTGGAGAGTGTACTTGGGCCCTTCTTCCCCTCCTCTCGCTGCTTCTCCACCTCTGTGGTGCGAGTAGCTTCATCCAACACGCTGTTCAGTTCACCCATGCTGTTCTTCCTCATGCCAGACCCAAAGGCAACAGGCCAGAAATAACAAGCCATCGAAACCTTTTTTTTTCTTTAAGTTGATCTGCCTCTGGTATTTTGTCACAGCGATGGAAAGCTGACCAGCCCAGGAAGCCAATGGAAAGGGTTTTATGCTCATAGCCATCAGCATCCCTTCGTGAACACAGTTGCTTTAAGATGGGTTCTTTGGTGTAGTGAGATTTGGTCTAAGAGCTCACCCTGTGGGAACTTCCTAAAGGAGACATCCTAGGTTCTACACGGGGCCTGGCCCGTGCTAGACCTTCAGTGGTTATTCATTAGACTGACTGGGAGACTTTCCCATCCCAGGAGACACAGGTCCACAGCAGAGCTTCCTGGAAGAATGGAGAGGAGGACCCAGGCCAGTTAGCGCCATCTTTACTAAGATCACGAGCACCTTTCATCTTTCTCTCTGCTTCCCCCCTTTCCTTCCCTTCCTCTTTCTTCCTCACCCTCTTCTTCCTCCTCTCAACCCTCTGTACACATCAGTGCAAGAAGAACACTGCAATGCCAAGAGCCAGAGCTACACAAATATCAGAGTTTGCTCTCTCCTGGACCGATGGGGAAGAGACCCGCACAGTGGACTTGAAGGTGAAGCGTTCCATCCAGATGTTTGCAGACAATCAACAACTAAGGATTTGCTCAAAAGCTAAATTTCCTCTTAGCCAAAGCCCGGAAATACCTTTTTAAACCCTGAGCAAACAAGCGAGAGACAACTCCATCTTCCCCACAAAGGAGCCCTCAGAGCCCGTGAAGGGTTTGGCTGTTCCAGGAAGCAAGCTGGCTGCAAATGACAGGCCTTGGGAGGACTCCCCCTTTGCTGGCCATAGCACAGTGCACAGAAGTGGCCCTCAATTCAGCCCAGCCATAGGTCCCAGGTCTAACTTCAGGCTACAGATATAGATGCAGAAGGGATGTCCAGGTCCAGTCAGCGACTGCTGGCTCAAAATAAGACAAAACCAGCAATTGTTTAAAATAATAATAATAATAACAATAATAATATCAATAATAATAATAGTAGTAGTAATAGTAGTAGTTGGTATCAGGACCTCTGAAACCTGTGACATCATATAGGCAACAGTGAGACCTCCGCACCTGTTGCCAAGACAACGGCCACTACATTCTCAGAATCCATTGGGCTCACCTCCTACCTTTACCTGTGACCACATCATCATCCATATATATATATATATATATATATATATATGGGGAACACCTCTCTCTCTCCTCTTTCTCTCTCTCTCTCTCTCTCCTCTCTCTCTCTCTCTCCCTCCCTCCCTTCTCTTTCTGCTGCCACCATCCTTGCCCCTCTCTCTCCCAGTTAACCTCTCACATGTGGAACTGTTTTGGCCTGGTGTGTTATGTTCAGACACAAGCAGCTCTTCTAACACATCAATAATAATAATAATAATAATAATAATAATAATAATAATAATAATAATAATAATACCAACCAGACAAAACCAAGGTAAGAGCTCAGCCAGATGTGACATGGCTGAATAAGAATTTGCTACAAACAGCACAAACCTTATGAATCCTTGCTGACATTGACTGACAAGCTTTCACAGATTTACTAGGTATCCGAATCAGGATTCGAACCCAGCACATCTGAAACATTCCCCAGGGGGCCCCTTTCTTTTTTTTTTTTTTAATTTGGTTTTTGGTTTTTCGAGACAGGGTTTCTCTGTGTAGCCCTGGCTGTCCTGGAACTCACTTTGTAGACCAGGCTGGCCTTGAACTCAGAAATCCGCCTGCCTCTGCCTCCCAAGTGCTGTGATTAAAGGCGTGGACCACCATGCCCGGCTCAGGGGGCCCTTTTCATCCCTGTGGTGTCCTTACTTGTGCCTCCTTCCGCCCTCCCTCAGTGACCTCATTTCTCTTCGTCTAGTTCATCGCACTGTTTACTTCAAGGAAGCAACTTTTCTGGTTTCTTGTTCTTTGTTCTCTGTTCCTTACTTATTTAACTTTGCACCCAGCCATTCTCCCTTCCTTCCTGTGGTTTGCCTCGGGGACAGTTTGCTCCACCTTTGCTCATTACTTCAATGTAACACTAAGTATCAATGTCTGACCTCCCTGGGCTTTAACAGGGCATTGGCTGTGGCTTTGCCACTCAGGGTATCCAAGCACCTGCTGAGCTGAATACCAGAACTTTGACTTGCTTGAGTTTTATTCTATTTTTAATACATTCCATCCACCGAACTGATCGTTCTTCCTACATTGTATTTATTTCTCTACCAAGGAAGGGTGTATGTGCCACAGCTCACGAGTAGAGGTCAGAGAACAGCTTGGGGGCAGGGAACAAGCAAACAACTCTCTCTGTGTGCCCTGTGGGCTCTGGAGATGGGACTCAAGCTGGTTATCCATCTGGGTAGTAGGTGCCTCTCCATGCTGAGGTATCTAAGTGGACATTGTAGCACAGTGCCTTTTATAATGGGCTTTATGTTCCTCTTACTATGTTGGTTCATATCACATTAATACCAACTTAATTCAGCAAAGACTGTGTTCAAAGATTTCCTCTCAATAGAGCTCTGGTGGAACTCTGGTCACAAAAATGATACCTTTTAGGGCTAGAGAGGTGAATGAGTCGGTGATTAAGAGCACTTACAGCTCTTTCAGAAGAGCCAGGTTTGGTTCTCAGAGCATGCATCAGGTGGCTTACAACAGCCTGAAAATATAAGGCCTTCTGGCCCCCACCGGCTCCTGCATACATGTGCATACCCATGCTGGTACACACACACACCTGATGCCTTGCATGTCAGAATAGGTTTGTTGTCCTTTTAGACAGTTACCTTTCAGTGGAACAGACCTTATTTTTTTTTGTTACCAGTTTCAGAGATGGCTAAAGTCTTTGCCTAGTAAGTCCAACATCTTGGCATCCCAGAAAAAAGTACCCATGTTTGCATCATAAACCCCTGCCCTGGGTCTGAAGAGATAGGTGGCTTGGCAGTTCTTTGAGAGGACCCAAGTTCAATTCTCCGTACACACATGGTTGCTCCTAACTGTCTGTAGCTCTATTTCTAGGGGATCCCAACACCCTCACACACAGACATATAGGCAAATGGCAATGCATATTAAATAAATAAATAAACAAACAAGCAAATAAATAAATAAATAAATAAATTCCTGTTCCCTTTCACATCATGTATTTTTTTTAAAAAAAAAACTTCATCTTTATTTTTGTACATGCACGTGTTCACCCATATTGTCTCCGTGCATACATATGTACACGTGACTCCCTCAGAGGATGTGAACTTCTCTGGAGGACTGTCTCCCACTCTGCAGGTACATCAGTGTGTGTGTGTGTGTGTGTGTGTGTGTGTGTGAGAGAGAGAGAGAGAGAGAGAGAGAGAGAGAGCTGGATGACCGTGGGGGATACACATCTCAAGCCATCTACTAGGGAGGCAGAAGCTGGAAGGTTGTGAGCTCAAACACAGCCAGAATGAATAAGACCCGGCCTCCAGAGCAAATAAAATCACAGCACCATAGAAAGGCTTGGCAGTGCACACCTGTATTCCAGAAGGACAGTTCAAAGTTATCTTCTGGCTACAAAGTAGCTTTAAGGTCAGACATCACTAAGAGAGACCCTACCGGGCTGGTGAGATGGCTCAGCGAGTAAGAGCACCCGACTGCTCTTCCGAAGGTGATAAGTTCAAATCCCAGCATCCACATGGTGGCTCACAACCATCCGTAACGAGATCTGGCGCCCTCTTCTGGAGTGTCTGAAGACAGCTACAGTGTACTTACATATAATAAAATAAATCTTTAAAAAAAAAAAAAAGAGAGACCCTACCTTAAAAACAACAAAACAAAACACAAAACACTGTTGTCTACCTGGTAATCAGCTTGCAGCTATTCTGGCCTTTCTAGTTGCTCTTCCTTGCAGTCCTGGCTTGTTCCTGTTGACTGCAATGTTCTCACCCCCACATGCCCTGGCCAGCTACTTTTCTGTCTTTAAAGACACAAATGATTTGCTCTGAGAAAGAACATGACAGTCAAACCAAGCAAGAGTTTCTTTCTTTTTCTTAATTATATATATATTTTTATTTACATTTCAAATGTTATCCTCTTTCCTTGTTTCCCCTCCGAAAATCCCCTATCCTCTCCCCCTCCCCCATCTCCCCAACCCACCCACTCCCACTTCCTGGCCCTGGCATTTCCCTATACTGGGGCATAGAACCTTCACAGGACCAAGGGCCTCTCCTCTCATTGATGACCATCTTAGGCCATCCTCTGCTACATAGGCAGCTAGAGACACACCATGTGTTTTGTTTTTTTTTTGTTTTTTTTTTTTTGGTTTTTCGAGACAGGGTTTCTCTGTATAGCCCCGGCTGTCCTGGAACTCACTCTGTAGACCAGGCTGGCCTCGAACTCAGAAATCCGCCTGCCTCTGCCTCCCGAGTGCTGGGATTAAAGGCGTGTGCCACCACGCCCGGCTTCATGTGTTTTCTTTGATTGGTGGCAAGCAAGAGTTTCTGGACTCACAGTCACGCAGCCTGGAGCTGGGCGTCTCTTCTAGCTCCGTGTGGTGCTTGCAAAACAACCCACTTGGGAAACCTTGAAAAAAAAAAAGATGATCAAAAAATTAAATAATAGCTCCATAGGGGCAGCAGAGGAGTCTTCCCAAAGCCGCACCTTGTTCTCTAATTAATTGCTTCGGCAGTGACTTGGGTGGTCAGGGAAGACAGACCTGCTGAGCTCCAGCCCCCAGTACAGGCAGCAGGGAACAGAAGCCTGCAGCCACAAAACCTGGACCAGACAAGTCCTGACAGAGGAGCAATGCAGGAAAGGGACTCTGTGGGAGCAGAGCAGGCTGTGTTAGGTGCAGTATTACCTCAAAGCTGGGTGTGCCTCCAAGGTCTCTGCACCCTGATAATGAGCCCCACCTCTACCTCTGGCTCCTTCTCTTGGGTCCTTCTGCCACTTCTTGGCCTATACCTGGAATGGGCAGAGAGCTTGGCACGCATGGCCCCAAGACCAGGTTAAATTATAGCTTTGTCTCTGCAGCTTGAATATGTGGACAAACAACAATCCCTTGGGTTGCTGGATCCTGGGAGTCCAGGAGCTTCCGGCCGGTGTAAATTTTCTGTGTTATAATCTGTTCTTACCCCTCAGCCACAAACACCACAAAGCAGGCAGGGAACAAAACTCTTCTTAGCTTTTGTTCATTCCTTTAACAAGCATTTAATGAGCACCTACTGTGTGCCCTGCAAAGCACCACAGGCAGCAGAGACCTGAAAAGGTAGTCCTATCAAGTGGCCAAGAGGCAAAGGATTCCATTTCTGAGTGTGGGAACATGAGTGTGGGCAGTAGAACTGTGAATACACACTACATGTCTGACACGTGTTGTTAGAATGCATACTCGAGTGT
The DNA here is from genome assembly GCA_902729485.2 of Mus minutoides. Lineage (NCBI taxonomy): Eukaryota > Metazoa > Chordata > Mammalia > Rodentia > Muridae > Mus > Mus minutoides. Next base: position 2,789,425 of record LR749484.1, read on the forward strand.
CTTCTATGATCTGTTTTGCATGCACGTATGGGTCCACAAGTGTGTGGAGGTCAGAAGTTGGCGCCAGCTGTCTACCTTGATCACTTTTTATTCATCAAGGCAAGGTCTTCTGCTGAGCTTGGTGTTGGCTGACTTGGCCTGGCTGGTCAGCCAGCTTGTCCTGGGGACCCCTGTCTCTGCTCCTGAGAGCTAGGATTATGAGCTGGCTTCACGTCAGTCCACCCAGCTGTTTATGTGGCTGCTGGGGGTCTGAACTTGGGTCATTAGGCTTCCGTGGCAAGTGCTTTAACCCCTGAGGCCTCGTCCTTGCCCTCCTTTGCTTTTTTTGTTTTGTTTTGTTTTTTCGAGACAGGGTTTCTCTGTGTAGCCCTGGCTGTCCTGGAACTCACTTTGTAGACCAGGCTGGCCTCGAACTCAGAAATCCTCCTGCCTCTGCCTCCCCAGTGCTAGGATTAAAGGCGTGCGCCACCACGCCCGGCTTTGCTTATTTTTAATTAACTGATTAATCACTTACAGCACTGGGGATTGAACCCAGGGACTTGGGGCTGCTCTACCATGCCCTTCCTTTCCCTTCAAAGTTTCTAATTACAAGTATTTATTTTATTATTTATGTACTTATTGTTGGGGAGCAGCACATTGCAGATGTCAGAAGACAACATGCAGGGGACAGTTCTGTCTTTCTTATCCCAGGGATCACTAGGTTATCAAGCATGGCAGAAGGCACCTAAGCCAACCTACCGGAATATTGCCTTTCTTTCTTTCTTTCTTTCTTTCTTTCTTTCTTTCTTTCTTTCTTTCTTTCTTTCTTTCTTTCTTTCTTTCTAGCTCATGAGTTGGTGTTCTGAATCCAGCAGGTGTGTGCAGAACTCCTGTGTGAAAAAGAGTAATGAATAGACATTACCAGCAGGGTAATGAGTTTAAGAATGGCTCATGGGTTTAAGAATTAGATAGACAGACAGATAGATGAAAGACAGAGAGACAAATTGTTATATATGATAGACAGATAGATGAAAGACAAAGAGAAAAATATATAGATGATAGATAGATAGATAGATAGATAGATAGATAGATAGATAGACACATATATAGGTAGACAGATAAATAGATACATAGATATATAAATACACAGATACATAGATAGATATATAGATACATAGATGATAGGTAGATACATAGATAATACATACATAGGCAGAAAAAATAGATGACAGAAAGGCAGTATATAGGTAACCTGGCTCACTAGCACCTGAGGCTGTTGTATTTTTTATTTTACTTAAAATATTTAACTAAAAAAATATTTTAATTCTGGCTGGAGGGATGGCTCAGGACTATGAGGTGCACTGGTGTTCTTCCAGAAAATCTCGGTGTTATTCCCAGCACCCACATGGACGCTCACAATAGTAACTACAATTCTGGGAGATCCGACACCCACTTCTGAGCTTGTGGGCACCAGTCACAAATGTGTTCAGACATACACAGAGACAAAACACAATACTCATAAAATAAGTAATAAGAATATTTTAAAGCTGGGCGTGGTGGCGCACGCCTTTAATCCCAGCACTTGGGAGGCAGAGGCAGGTGGATTTCTGAGTTCGTGGCCAGCCTGGTCTACAAAGTGAGTTCCAGGACAGCCAGGGCTATACAGAGAAACCCTGTCTCAAAAAAACAAAAAACAAAAAACAAAGAATATTTTAATATTTCTCTTTCTCTCCTCTCTCTGTCTCCTTTTCTTTCTTCTTTCTTTCTTTCTTTCTTTCTTTCTTTCTTTCTTTCTTTCTTTCTTTCTTCCTTCCTTCCTTTCTTTCTTTCTTTCTCTCTCTCTCTCTCTCTGTCTGTCTCTCTCTGTCTCTCTCTTTCTGTGTGTGTGTGTGTGTGTGTGTGTGTGTGTGTGTGTGTGTGTGTGTTTTCCTTAAGGGAACTAGTACTTTGTTTCTGTTCCTGTCTGAGGCAGAGTCTTTCTGCATAGCACAGGCTGGCCTCAAACTCAGATGCAATCTTCTGTCTTACCTTCTTAGTGCTAGAATTACAGTTCTACCACACCTGGCTTCCTTTTTCCACTAAGACCTTCAACTGATGAGAGGAGACCCACCCAGCATTTCTGAGTACAGAGTGCTTTACTGAAACTTCATTTGTTATTTAAATGTCAGGTTTGTGGCGGGTAAAGGTGTCTGCCACCAAGCTTGTTAATCTAGCTTGATCTCTGGGGCCATCAGATTCCTGTAATCCAGCCCCTGAACACTCAGAGGCTCTGTCCTGTCATGGAGGTCCTGCATGTCAAACCTAGGACCTTTATACTAGGCAAATTCTCTGCCAGTGAGTTGCACCTCTAAATCCAAATGCACAATGCCTTCACAGAAACATCCAGAATAAGGTTGGACTAAAGAGCTAGATACTGTGGGTCCAGCCAAGCTGACTCATAAAGAAAACCACAAGAGCAAAGAATGATTGGAATGAGGGTGTGTCTGGGGTGTGGCTCAGTGATGGAGAGCTTGCCTACCACTTGGGAAGCCCAGCGTCTGCTCTCCAACACACACACACACACACACACACACACACACACACACACACACACACACTACAGCAAAGTAGTGTCCTGGATTTCAGATAGCCCAGGCTAGCTTCAAATTTTCTGTAGCTGAGCAGATAGCCCAGGCTAGCTTCAAACTTTCTGTAGCTGAGGATAACCCCACAGTACAGGGATAGAACCCAAGGTTTTGCAGATGGGAAGCAAGAGCTCTACCCACCGGGCTGGGTCATCCCCAGACGCTCTACCTTAGCATCTACTTTCACATCACCTATCACTCACTCTAAGGCCAGGACCAAAGCCCCAAGTTCTCCACCCCTAGAAGAGTCCGACCCAGCAACTGCCCTTCCCTTAAGAGAAGTTGCAGGGGTGGATGGTCTGGTCAGAGTACACGTTCCCTTTTCACTAAGCGAACTTTCTCAGATAGAGAAGAGATTGGGCTCCTATACTTCTAATTCTTCTGCCTTTATCAAGGAGTTTCAGTATATCACTCAGTCGTACAGCTTGACTTTTCATGATATACACACGATACTTACTAACAATTTGCTTCCCAAGGAATGCAGGCAAGTTTGGGAACAAGTGAGAGCGCATGCAGATGAGATTCATCAAACAGATAGGGCATATCCAATTGGAGCGGAGACAGTGCCTGACCTGGATCCTCAATGGAATTATAATTCCGCAGGTGGTATTCTAGCCAGGGACAGGTTTATTGCATGTCTTTTGGCGGGTCTGAGAAAAGCAGCTTTAAAGCTGGAAAATTTTGAAAAACTTCAAGAGGTTGTCCAAGACACACAGGAGAATCTATCTCAGTTTTTAGAACGCCTTAAACGGGCTCTATTACAATATACCAATCTGGACCTTGAGAACCCAGAGGGTAAACAACTCTTAATGACTTATTTCTTTTCCCAGAGGTACCCCGACATTAAAGCTAAACTTTAAGAAATTGGAGAGGGGACCTCTTACTCCATAGGCAGAAGTCTTGGCGCTGGCCTTCAAGGTGTACCATGGGAAAGATGAGAGGGTTTGCAAGCAGAAGTACAATATGCTGGCAAAGCCTGTCCGACCAGCCCCAGTTGTTACCCCGAGCTCATGGTCTCCTAAGACCCAGGGACCACCAGGCACCTGCTACAGGTGCAGTCAACAAGGTCATTGGACCAAAGCCTGCCCCAATCCCTGCAAGCTGAGGGGGCCATGCCCTAGGTGTCATCAAGAGGGACATTGGGCCATTGAATGCCCCCGTATTACACAGAACATGGGGATATCACTCCCAGATAACCCTCCAACCGATCTCCTAGGCTTGGCTATGGGCAACTGATGAGGCCCAGGCTCCTCTGACCCAACCACTGTCATCACAAACAGAGAGCTTAGGGTAGACATCGTGGTCTGTGGGCAATCCATCTCTTTCCTCTTGGACACCGGAGCCACTTACTCGGTCCTAACAGAGTTTTGGGGGCCCACATCTCCCTCTCATTTTCCTATTGTCATGGTAGGAGGACGACCTTACTTCCCATATCAGACCCTACCACTCAATTGCATTTTTAGGGGTGTACCTCTCACCCATTCCTTTTTGGTAGTGACCACATGTCCTGTACCCTTATTGGGAAGAGACCTCCTATCTAGGCTGGGAGCCTCTATTTCTTTTGCTCCCCATATTTGCCTGAACTCAAGCTTACCAGCAGTAAGAAGCTTACCAGCTTCTCCTTTTAGCCAACCAACCTACTAACACTACCATGTCATTCCCTTTACCAGCTTCACAGGTAGATCCCCGAGTCTGGGACATCCAGAACCCCTCTGTCGCTAAACACCATTCGCTTGTTGTTGTCCAATTGTTGGACCCTTCCAAGTATATCACCCAGGCTCAATACTCTCTCTTTCTCCAGAGCCTCAGGGACTCAAGCCAATCATCTCTGACCTGTTTAGAAAGAAACTCCTTCTCCCTACCTCTTCTCCCTTTAACACCCCTATACTGGCAGTAAAGAAACCCAATGGTGCCTATCGTTTAGTCCAGGATCTCACACATATTAACTCTGCAGTGGTGCCTCTCCACCCAGTTGTGACTAACCCCTACACACTTCTTTCTACTATTTCCTCAGATACTTACCATTTCTCAGTCCTAGATCTTAAGGATGCGGTTTTTCTCTATTCCTCTAGATGTCCAGTCACAAAACATATTTGCTTTTACCTGGACAGATCCTGATACCCACTTTTCTACCCAACTGACCTTGACTGTTTTACCTCAGGGATTCCAGGACAGCCCACACCTATTTGGACAAGCCTTAGCTTCTGATCTACTATCTCTCTCTCTTCCTAAATCTAAGATCATACTTATGTAGATGATGTCCTTCCTGTAGCCCTTCCCTAGAAATCAGCCAGACTGACACCTCGGTTCTTCTGAATTTTCTCTCTAATCCTGGCTACAGAGTCTCACCTTCCAAAGTCCAACTGTCCACTCCTCAGGTAACCTATTTGGGACTAACAATCACCCCGACCCATAAGGCTATTACGTTAGACAGAAAGAATCTGATCCAATCTCTAACTGTTCCATCCACAAAGGTAGAAATTTTGTCATTCTTGGGAATAGCCAGTTTTTTACATTCATGGGCCCCTTCTTTTTCTCTTCTTTCTCACCCTCTAAACGAAGCTGTGTCAGGTCCCACCCACAAACCTCTTTTAAAACCCATTACCAGCTGGGTGTGGTGGCTCACACCTTTAATCCCAACACTCGAGAGGCAGAGGCAGGCAGATTTCTGAGTTCGAGGCCAGCCTGGTCTACAAAGTGAGTTCCAGGACAGCCAGGGCTATACAGAGAAACCCTGTCTAAAAAAAACAACAACAACAACAACAAAAACCCATTATCAAGCCCTTTCAAAGGCTCCAACAGGCCCTCCTTAGAGCCCTGGCCTTACATCTTCCTGACCTGACTCATCCTTTTTCCCTCTATGTAACAGAAAAGGAGGGATTTGCCCTTGGAGCCTTGGGCCACCAAATAGGACCTTCTTTTGCACCTGTGGCATACCTCCTGGTCTTGGTGGACACCTCCTCAGGGTGGTTAGAAGCATTTCCCACAACTAAGAAAAGGGTTCAGACAGTCTCTGATCTTCTCCTCTGAGAGATCATCCCTCGATTTGGTATCCCAGTCTCTCTCGAATCAGACAACAGACCTGAATTTACCTCCCAAGTTTCTCAGATCCTATCTAAGGTCCTAGACATCCCCTGGCACTTTCACATCCCTTACCACCCTCAGTCTTCAGGCAAGGTAGAAAGAACTAACTGCTCCCTGCCTGTAGGATGTACTGTATGTAGTCATGCACTTTGTATTAATATATTAGAAATCTACAGGTCTGTTTTGTACTTTTTATACTGTTGGATACTTATAATTATAATCAAAACTTTACTCTAGGGTATTGAATACATTTAGTCTTATTAGAAAAAAAAAAGAAAGAAAAAAAAAAAACCACTCTTGTTACACTGTCACAGGAACTTCATCTCGACTGGGTAAAGATCCTGCCCCTGGCTCTTTTCAGGCTGCAAGCTCTCCCCCAAGGGACCTCTCCTCATCTCACCTTTCAAACTCATGTAAGGACGTCCAGTCCTAGCTCCTGGCTTCTCGCCCCAAAACTCTCCCCTTCTAGATCATTTACTTACCCACTATTACTTTCTCATTTCCATTCTCTCCTATGGAACTTTGCTAACCATCACCTACATCGACCACACTCTGTCTTCTGTCCATTACCTGTTAATATTGGAGACCAAGTCCCCTCCAGGTCACAGCCTTCACCCCTCTCTCCAAAATGGCAGGGTCCTTTTAAGGTAATCCTCGTAACTCCTACAGCTGCTCATTGGGTCCACCTGTCTCACTTGAAACCCATCATTCCCCCACCCAAAGATAATTCCTCTTCATGCACATTATCCCTAACAGGACCGTGCTCCGTTAAGCTTCAGAAGGCATCAAGACCACCCATCTTGTCTCCCATCCTAGAGAATGAGGCTTCACTCTGACAGCCAAACCCGACCTTTCTGGATGAGACACTGGATTAGTTGTGGCCTTTTCATCTTTTCACTGCTGTTCATTTAAACTGTGCTTACTATCCAAAAGCAAATTGATTCCTTGGCAGCCGTGGTGTGGTGCTTCAAAACTGGTGAGGACTAGACCTCTTGACAGCTAAAGAAGGTGGCCTCTGCCTATTCCTACGGGAAGAATGCTGTTTCTTTTTTTTTTTCCTCACTCCGGCCAGCCCCGCTCGCTCTGGTCGGTCCCACTTGCTCTCTCCGGTCCAAGGATTCGTTTATTATTATTATTCATAAGTACACTGTAGCTGACTTCAGACGCACCAGAGGAGGGCGTCAGATCTCATTACGGGTGGTTGTAAGCCACCATGTGGTTGCTGGGATTTGAACTCATCACCTTCGGAAGAGCAGTCGGGTGCTCTTACCCGCTGAGCCATCTCACCAGCCCCAAGAATGCTGTTTCTATGTCAATCAATCCAGAATAGTGACATAAGAGACTTCAGTAACCGTGAGACATCCGGTTCTGGAATCTTTGAGAACCCCATATGGAAGTGGATCCTTCCACACATAACACCTTTCCTGGTCATCTTCTTGGCATTATCATTCGCTCCTTGTCTTATTAATCTTGTCTCTACATTCCTTCAATGACAAGTACAAAAATTTCTAACCGAACTGTTAATCAGCTCCTGTTATAGGATTCTGATGGTGAAGACCAGATATACCCTGACGATGCCCCTAAACAACAGGAAGTAGCCTAAGAGACACGCCACCATTTCCTCTTCACCATTGGTCTCCCCTCTCTTTTTCTCCCCTTCTTTTTATAATAACAAGAAGGGAGGAATGTTAGCACCAGGACAATCCAAGCCCCACTTAACTATGTGACCCTTGACCTGTATTGCCAGGACAATGACCTTCAATCCCACAATCTACTTGGCTCAGTTCCCACCCTCAATGGTGTGACGACATTTTCCGTATAAATTAGGAAGTTACCCCCTTCTCGCTCTCTTTTTCTTCTCTCCCCCCTCTCTCTCTTTTTCCTCTTCTCTGCCCTCCTACCCGCTTCGTCATTCCCTTTAACCCGCTCAGTAAACCTTTCCCACGTGGGATCACCTTGGCCTGGTCTGCTGTTTGGTTAATCCGTGCAATATATATAAAATAGTTTATAAATATATATATATATATATATATATATATATATATATATATATATATATATATTGCGTGGGCCAGCTATAGTCCACCCTCTCCACAGCTCCAGGAGGCTCCCAAGGGGGGAAGGTTCAATTTACAAACCAATAAAAATAACCCAGGGAGACAAAACATCCCATGTCCCCAGGACAAGCCTCTTTTAGGCATCCTATCTTGATGACACAAGCCTCACATGGCACCATTAAAGAGGTCAGCTGGGACACACATCTCAGCTGACCCAAGGGGTGGGAGTCCTTTGCCTGCAATAACTATAGATAGTGACCTTGGCTCGAATGTCCTTTGTCTTAGAGTCTGTTTCACAACAAAAGACACCTAGATATAGCAAGATCGATTCAAGATTGGTCATTTGTGATTGATTGATTGATTGATTGATTGATTAATAGATGGATGGATGGATGGTGTGTGTGTATGTATGTGTATGTGTGTATGTATGTATGTATGTGTATTTGTGAGAATGTGTGTGTATTTGTGTGTGTATGTATGTATGTGTGTGTATTTGTGTGTATATGCGTATGTATGTGTGTGTGTGTGTGTGTGTGTGTGTGTGTGTGTGTGTTTATGGGAAGGTACACACATGTACTGTAATGTGCATATGGCGGTCAGAGGACAACCTCAGGAGTTTGGTCCTCACTTTCTGCCCTGTTTGACACCAGGCTATCTTGTTCCACAGTCCATACACACATTAGTGGCCCTCAAGCTTTGGCAATTCCCTGTGCCTCTCATTTCCCCATTTGGAGAACTGGGATTCCAGACATAGGCCACAGCACCTGGCTTTACATAGGTTGGGGGGAGGGGATTTGAACTCAGGTCCTCGTGCTTGAATGGCAATGACTTTACCCACTGTGCCATCTCCCTAGACCTGTCCCTCTTAATTTTATGTAAGAGACCGGCAGTCTTAGAAAATTCAGAATATGTCTAGGCCCGAAGAAAAAAGGTCCAAAAAAAGGAAAACAACAACAGAACAGTTGCTCCATATGGTCTCAACAACTTCCTGTCAATCTCTAGACTTTTTTTTGTTATTTTTTGTTTGTTTGTTTTTCGAGACAGGGTTTCTCTGTGTAGCCCTGGCTGTCCTGGAACTCACTTTGTAGACCAGGCTGGCCTCGAACTCAGAAATCTGCCTGCCTCTGCCTCCCAAGTGCTGGGATTAAGGCGTGTGCCACCAAGCCCGGCTAGACTTTTCTTGAAATTCTGTACCAAATGGATACAGTGTAGAGTTTTTACTCACAGACCCTGATGTTACCAGATGGCTTCAATTCTCTCCCTCAGCTTTTCTGCCAATAACATGGTAGTCCTTTATAGAGTTGTTGCATAGTGGGTGAGTGGGGCAGTGTTCGGGCTAAAGGAAAGGTTTGGGTTCAACTCTCTGGTCACATCCTTCATTCTTTCTCCACAATAAGTGACAGAGTCTGAGTAGAGCCACACAGGACACACATTGGATAGCTTTGCTCTTTCCTTGTGGTCTGTTTATATTGAAACACCCTGGGCTGGGTAGTTTATAAAGCAAAGAGGTTTCTTCAGCTCTCAGTAGTTTCAGAGGTTGACAGCCACCTCAGATGGCCTCTGGCCAGAGTCTCAGGGCTCATGGTATCATGACAGTCAGTGAAAAGAGTAAGAGTCATAGGACAGACCGGAAGCCAGTGGAACTTGAAAGCCAGGCTTGTTCTAGTAGGATTTGCTCTTATAGGAACAAACCTGGGATTATATTAATCTCTTTTATGAATGACGTCCCCGTGGTCTGTCTCCCAAGTCCCAAGACCTCACTCAACAGGGCCACACTGAGGATCAGGCTTCCAGCACACGGCCCTCTGGGGACATGGCATTCAAACCATGCACTTGCCTCAGAAAAAAACAGATTACAGTGGGTTCCCGAGTAACTGGTCCCTCAATGAGCCCTCAGCAGGAAGCAAAACCTCCTGCCCCAAGTGCACAACCACTGTAACAATCAAAGCTGGGCCTGGTGAGCCAGCTCCTCACAGTCTGAGGCTGGACGATTGTGAGTCCCGTGCCTGCCTGGGCTACAGAGAGAGTTCAAGATCCTCCTGGGCAGTTTAGCAAGACCCTGTCTGAGACTTGAAAAGGGTAAACTAAACTGGAGGAGCCAGCCAGCTACAGGGTGCTTACTGACCATGGACAAGACCCTGGATCTAAGCCAGCAGCACCACCTCATGTCAGCTCCACAAGGACAGGAACTGCCCCTTCCTGTTCAGAGCTGTGTCTCCTCTTGGCCATGCCAGAAGAGCCTTGAGTTTCCTGAGAGCCGGCAGGAGCCAGTGTTTTCCCTCCGGCTACGCTAACCACTGGGGTATAGGTGCGAACCTGGACTCTGACTGTGGAGCCTCTATCAAATCTATCATGAATAAAATATGAACCAAAGTGCTTCAAAAAGACAAAGAGGGCACGGGAACCCCTGGTGGAGGGAGATTGGAGAAGGAGCAAGAATGTCAGCTGAGCAAGGGAGTAAAAAAAATAATCACATCACTCCTTGTCATTTGATTGACACACCGTGAATCATTTATGGTGAGTTCCACCTCCTTCTAACAACATGGAAATCGGGAGTTTTCTGTTTCTTTCTGTCAGGATTCGGAGCCCGTTTCAAAGAAGTCTCACCTGTGACAGAGTTGGTGGAACAATAGTTGTCAAGGTGAGGTGAGCTGTTACAAGTGGGTGTTGGAGCGTTGGCCACCAAGGACCACCTGCGATGTGCTGGTCACCAGCATGTGGTCAGAGAGAGGAGTGCCAATGTCCTTTATGCCATGCCAGGCACCCACTGTGCACCTGCTGGGGTTGAATGCAGGCGTGAGGGACTTCACTTGAGCAACAGTGCTGGGGCCGTGGCATAGTGGGTCCATGCTTGCCCAGCATGCAAGACTCTCTGGGTTCCATCGCCAGCCTTGCTGATATCAACTGTGGCCAAGCATCTCTGCCGTCCCAGCAGTTGGGAGATGGAGGCAGGAGGATCATAAGTTCAAGGTCATCCATGTGAATACAGTGAGTCTGAAGGCTAGCCTGGGTTACCTGAGACCCTGTCTCTCCCTCTGAGTCTGAAGAAATGGGATGATGGCTTTAAATGTCCAACCCACCTGGCTGTGACTGCCTCCCGGTCCTGAACCCCCACCCCCACACAAGGGAAGTAGCTCTCAGATCTAAGCCTCCTCTTTTTCAATGGCAGTAAAGAATGTGGAAACCCATGTCTGTGACCCCTGAACTAGGGAGGCAGAGGCAGGAGGGTCATGAGTTCAAGGTCAGCCTCAGATACATAGTGAGAGCCTGTCTCTAAAAATATATTTACATGGGGAGGCTGGTCTGTACCCAGATAAAACACAGCACTCCTAATTAAGCTTAAATTTCAGAGAACCAGTGTAACGCCTTTGTACAAAGCAGAACCCAGCCATTGTGTTCAGCCTGTTTGCATGGTTCTTTTGAAATTCTGATCCAGGCCCGGCAGTGGTGGTGCACGCCTTTAATCCTGGGAGGCAGAGGCAGGTGGATTTCTGAGTTCGAGGACAGCCTGGTCTACAGAGTGAGTTCCAGGACAGCCTCTTTCTATTACTCTCCTCCCCTCTCCTCTCTTTCTTCTCTTTTGTTTTCCTGCTGGATAGCCACAACTAGAAGCCCAAGCTCTGACAGGTCCTGATACACACTTTTTAGAGCACCGAGTTGAATGAACAGGGCAGTGGAGTGGGTTTTATCACTGACAATTATGGCAGTGCTGGAGAGTAATAAGCCCAGGGCCTCCCAAACAATCCATGCAAATTAAACACAAGAAGAAACTGCCTTTAGGTTCTCAACTTGCTATAGGCAGGTAATTGAATAGCGTAGCGTCCTCTGACGTGGGGGTAAGACGTGGGGGTAAGACGGACTTGGAAGGGCGTATGCTAAATCAACGGGTGTGGAGGCTGTATCATAATGGAACTGGGTGGGTCTACTGGGGAAGAATAATGGTACTCACTCCAGGAGGGGGATCAGGTGGGACAGAGCGGGCTGGGGGTGGGCTTGGGGGACTCCTGGCTTGGACGCACAGTCATGTCAGCTGTGTTGCTTTGAAAGAACAAGTTTCTACTGCTGGCCTTATTCAGTTCTGTCTCTCGGGCTAGTGCTGACCCTCACAAGGAGTAGAAAAACCAAACCCGCAGCTAAGAACCTCAGAGTCCAAACTCTTAGGGCATGAGGCAGACCTTGCTCCAAAGTTCTGTGCCACAGAGCTGGGTAGAGCAGCAGCTGTAGAGGAGAGCTGTGTGTGACTGATTAGGGGCTCAAGCTTCTGACTGGGAGTAGGGAGGAAGAGGAGGGGCTCTGTCCCACTGCAAATCCCTCAGGGACTGCACATTCCATTGGATGCCAGGGGTGGGGCAGAGTGCTGGGGTCTCACAGGGGGGTTCTGGGTTTTGTCTTGTGATAGGTGACTCTTTGCCTGTCACAGTGCTGCCCGGGGTATGCTCTCAGATGAGGATGACTGCGAACTCCAGAGAGCCCAGCGATCCCCTTCAAACCCAAATTGTATCCAAAATGAGTTCTGGGCTCTTTAATTTCCTTGAAGCCACTGGGACCCTCAAGCGAAGGATAATAGGGATTTTCAGGGCAGGTCTGTAAACTGCTGTGTGATTATTCTCTCTCTAAACAGGATCCTGGGAGGGCCGACAATAGAAGTTGTGGCCTCCCACCAGGGTCACAATGGGGGCGGGGGGGGGGTCCTAGAAGTCAAGGCCCCATGCTGGGTCTCACTTACCTGAGGGCGTGACACACAAAGATCTAGCTGCCTCTGGACAAAAGTGAATTACATGTTTGTTGATGTCTCCAGGGGGGAAAACCTGCACACCAGGGAGTTTGGCTTATAGGAGAGTAAAAGCTGGCCAGCAGTGTGGAACATTCTGGAAGCCCCTTCTCTGAGGTATCTGGATACAGGTGACAGTTGTCTGGATATAACTGAGAGTCAGCTTGCCTGTGTAGGGTCTGGGCTGTCAGAGAAAGGGCTCAGTTTTCTTATCTGTAAGATGGGAACAGTATCTTCTAGCATAGGAATCGTTTGAATCTTATCATCAGTACCATCACCATCATCCACGAGCCAAAGAGAAAGGGGAAGGAGAAACATCATCAGAAGTTTGTGGGGATTAACCCCTGAAAACAGAAAGATGCTGAATTTGTTACTTAGCTTGCTTTTTGAGACATGTAGCCCGGGGCTGGCCTTGAACTCACAATATAGGCAAAGCTATATATCCAAATCTTGCTGCACTTCCAGATGGGGCACAGAGGTGCCCCTGGCATCTTCTACGATTTGTAAGTCCAGCAGTGTGCTAAGTGTATCCTCCAGATCTGGCCTCAGGGTGGGTATGCCCCCCTCTGCCTCCAGCCCCTTTTCTTTGATCCGGAAACACTTCCCTTCTGAGGATGGAAAGCTGCCTCTTCTACAGAGAGACAGCACTGAGGTGTGAAGCTGGTTGTAACTTGGATTGCTTCTACCTGCCTTTCCACTTGAGACCTGACACCCAGTTAGAGCGAGACAATGCCCCCAGGGTGTTGTGACAGTTCACACAGTGTTTTCTCCTTGGAGCCGCCTGCTTCTGAACCTTTCCTTGTTGTTTAGTTTTGTATCTTTTTTTTTTTTTCCCGAGACAGGGTTTTTCTGTGTAGCCCTGGCTGTCCTGGAACTCACTTTGTAGACCAGGCTGGCCTCGAACTCAGAAATCCGCCTGCCTCTGCCTCCCGAGTGCTGGGATCAAAGGCGTGCACCACCACACCCGGCTCTTAGTTTTGTATCTTGGTGTCTCTCTTTCCTTCAGAGTCTCACGTAACCCAGGCTGGCTTTAAACTCACTCCATAGCCAAGGATGCCCTCAAATTTCTGATCATTCTGCAACCACATCCTGGGTGCTGGAATTTCAGTGTGAGCCTTTGCTGTCTAGTTTAAGCGGTCAACCTGACACAGCCTAGACTCACCTGGGAAGAGCTTTAATGGGGAACTCTCTAGATCAGGTTGACCTGTGGGCATCACTGTGGGGAGTTGCCTTCATTTTTTTCCCTTTAAAAAAAAGGATTATTTACTTATTTTATGTATATGAGAACACTGTAGCTGTCTTCCGACACACCAGAAGAGTCAGATCTCATTACAGATGGTTGTGAGCCACCATGTGGTTGCTGGGAATTGAACTCAGGACCATCTGGAAAAGCAGCCAGTGTTCTTAACTGCTGAGACATCTCTCCAGCCTGCCTTGATTGTTAATAGATGTAGGAAGACCCAGCTCACCGTGGGTGGCACCATTCCCTAGGCAGGAGTCTTTTTTCTTTTTTTTAATTTGAATTATAATTTTTCTTTTTTAAAGGCAGGAGTCTTGAACAGGACAAGAATAGAGAAAGGAATCTGAGAGCAAAGAAGGTTTCGCTTCTTTCACTCCTTTCCCATCTGTGGCTGTGATATAACCGGCGACTTGAGTTCCTGCCTTGACTTCTCCAAAATGATGGATTGTAAGCTGAATGAACCCTTTAACTCCTAAATTGCTTTCAGACAGGGTATTTTATCACAGCAATCAAAATTAAACTAGGTCACCACCTTGTGGTTTATATGTGGTGCTGGGGATGTACCCTGTGGCCTCATGCATGCTGAGCAAGGCCCAGACCAACTGAAGCTATGTCCCCAGACGAAATCTTGGCTTTCAAGATGACAAATGCTTATTTTCTTTTGACTTGGAGGATGTGAGATCCCACTCTCTTCCCCTGTTTCACTCTATAGACTCATCACTTGGGACAATCACTTCATCTCTTTGGTTCCCTCATTTTCCGAGAGGATGGGAAACACCTCATCCCTTGGGTATAAGCTTGAAATAAGCTATCCCAGAACTGACAATCGTACCTGTAGACAAATTGTCCTTCCAACTCAGAAAGCCCCAACTGCTAGTCACGGCCACTTTCTGAAAGAGATGATGGCCATCATGGCCAACATAAAGTTACCAACATGACATCACTGGAGGAGTTGGAAGAACTATAAACAGTCATCTTGACACTGGTTAGAAGAGGCTTGTCACTTCCTGAAGACAAATATCAGCAGTGTCCCCCAAGGGATCAGGAATGACACTGAGTACATGGTTCAGCTTAGCGTGCACAGAGACTCAGAGTGCTAGTTCATACCTGTAAACACTCAAAAAGTGCAGGCTAGATTTCAAGGTCATCCTCAGTTACATAAATGAGTTGAGGTAGCCTGAGCTACTGCATGAAACTCTAGAATAACATGGGGCAGCTGGAGAGATGGTTTTAGTGATAAAGAGTGTGTCCTTCTCTCGTAGAGGATTGGAGTTCTGGTTCCAGGAACCACTTCTGGCAGATCACAACTGCTTATAGCTCCAGCTCCAGGGGATGGAAGCGTGTTCTATCCTCCGGGGGCATTGCACATGGATATGATGCATACACACACACACATACACACAAATACACACAAAGAGGGCAGTGAGGGGGAGAGGGACGGAGACAGACACAGACAGACAGAAACAGAGAAAGACAGAATTAGTTAGGGTTTCTGTGATGGTTTGTATATGCCCAGGAATTGGCACTATTAGGAGGTGTGGCCCTTTTGGAGTAGGTGTGTCACTGTGGGTGTGGGCTTTAAGACCCTCATCCTAGCTGCCTGGAAGTCAGTTTTCCACTAGCAGCCTTCAGATGACGATGTAGAACTCTCAGCAACTCCTGCGCCATGCCTGCCTGGATGCTGCCATGCTTCCCACCTTGATAATAAGGAACTGAACCTCTGAACCTGTAAGCCAGCCCCAATTAGATGTTGTTCTTTATAAGAGTTGCCTTGTTCATGATGTCTGTTTATAGCAATGAAAACTGTTGCCATTAGGGTTTTACTGCTGTGAACAGACACCACGACCAAGGCAACTCTTATAAGGACAACATTCACTTGGGACAGGATTAAAGGTTCAGAGATTCAGCCCATTACCATCAAGGTGAGACCATGAGAAATTCCAGACAGGTATGGCCCAGGGGGAGCTGAGAGTTCTACATCTGCATCTGAAGGCTGCTAGCCGAAAACTGGCTTCCAGGCAGCTAGGATGAGGGTCTTTTTTTGTTTTGGTTTTTGGTTTTTTGGTTTTTCGAGACAGGGTCTCTCTGTGTAGTCCTGGCTGTCCTGGAACTCACTTTGTAGACCAGGCTGGCCACGAACTCAGAAATCCACCTGCCTCTGCCTCCCAAGTGCTGGGATTAAAGGCGTGCGCCACCACGCCCGGCCTAGGATGAGGGTCTTAAAGCCCACACCCATAGTGACACACCCACTCCAACAAGGCCACACCCACTCCAACAAGACCACACCTAATAGTGCTACATGATGGGGTAAGCATATTAAGTTGTGTAGCCTCCAGTAATCCTCCAAATTGAGCCTGGTAAAGAAGCACACAGAAGCCGGGCGTGGTGGTGCACGCCTTTAATCCCAGCATTGGGGAGGCACAGGCAGGCGGATTTTTGAGTTCGAGGACAGCTTGGTCTACAAAGTGAGTTCCAGGACAGCCAGGGCTATACAGAAAAACCCTGTCTCAAAAAACAAAAAACAAAAAACAAAAAAAAAAAAAAGAAGCACACAGAATTACATTTGTGATCCTTGTCACTTACAATGAATTCTGGTCCACGGTCAGTGCACTAAAACTGTACCTACACTACCTCCAATCGTATGTAGAAGGCATGTGGCTCTGACTTTCTCTCCCCGTAGGCTTCCTGTTAATCTGGGAAGGTGAATGTGATTGGTGCATCAAGTCAGGCAATGTGTCCTAGCTGCAAGGGAAGCTGAGAAGGTGAGCGAGCGCACACATCTCCTGTGGTACCATTATAAATGGCTGCTGAGCAGTTGGTTTATACCCATAGCTCTGTGGTCTTTCTGCCCTGGAGTCCAGGGGTCCAGATTCATGGTGCCTGAGGGCTGTGTCCCAAAGTGTCCCAAGAAGGGCCTCAGAATGCTTGCCTCTGTCTCCTGGGATTAAAGGCATGGATTACCTTGCTTGGGCCTAAGCTTTTCATGGCCAGTAGGCCTCAAGATCTGGGTCAGAAGCCTCTGTCTTCCAGCCTCAAGACTGCAACACTCCATTTTCACCTGGCATGGCCTGTTCTCTCTGCCTCTTCTCTGAGTGTCTCTTGCAACACTTGTCATTGGGGTTAGGGGACGATTCAGGGTCATCTCATCTTGAGATCCAAAATTCACTACATCTTCAAACAACCTTTTCCAAATAAGGTTCTTTTCCCAGGTTGCAGGCATGAGGAGGGGACATAGAACTTTCAGGTCACCCTCTGGCCAAGTGACTGCAACTACTCCAGTCAGCATCAAACTGTGTTCATTAGTGATTGATCACCCACTGATAGGACTCAGAATCCTAGGCTTGGGTGGCCAGACCTGAAACCCACTGCCTTTTAGAACAGGCGTGGTAATTTTCCTGTGTGCTATAAGCAGGAACATGGTTTCAACTTTGCAAATGTCCCTGTGGCAGTAAGGATAGGATCTAGGATCATGTAGGAGACAAGCCTTTGGGCATTCACCTACGAGCAGGTCTGTGAAGAATTATCTAATTATCTAGAGCAGGTTAATTACAGTGGGAAGACCCATCTTAAAGTTGAGCAGCAGCAAGCTGTGGACTGGGTTCCTGGACTGAATAGAAGGAAGGAAGCTGATAGCAGTATATTCTCATATTCTCTCTCTCTCTCTCTCTCTCTCTCTCTCTCTCTCTCTCTCAATGGACTATACTCTAGACTAGTGAGGCAGAATCAACCTCTCCATCCTTAAGATGTATTGTCAAGTATTCGGTCTCAGCAATTAGCCAAGTTAGCGCTAGCATGAAGACAGCCATCAATATGTAAATGAACGATCTCGGGTGTGTGTCAATAAAACTTTATTTACAAAAGCGAATGCTGTTGTGTGATTCTTCCTAGAGAGTCGGAAACAAACATCAGATAAGGCACCAAGAAATGATTGTACACAAGTCCAAATCATGAGCTGTTGAGTGTGTTAGGGTTGCCTACAGGAGCATAGGTGACAGCTGCGTCACTGGAAAGCCCCGCCCCCTCATGGGTAAGTCCTGAAAGTTTCATCCTGGGAGCTCTCTGTTTCCCTTGGAGACAGCTTCACCAGACTGTCCTCTGAAGAGGAGACTACTTCAACTCAGAAGAAAGAGGTATAGCCCAAAAGGGCTATATGGTCTGGATTCAGCATCACAGATGGTAGGTTGCTGACCCTTCACTGAATATGAAGGAGGGAGCCTAGCTGGCCACCAGCACTAAGTGTGTACAACTTAGATCTTCAGACTTTTGAAATGTTTTGAAATGTTCTGAATGTATCTTCAGACTTTTGAAATGTTTCGAAATGTTCTGAATGTAGAGGACCCTCTCAGTCTGTTTTCCTGTTGCAGGGAGAGAGAGGCAGAGAGAGACAGACAGAGAGGCAGGCACACACAGAGAGACAGAGAAATGGAGAAAGTGACAGAGATAAGACAGACAGACAGACAGAACATGCTGTAGATGGTTGATGCTATAAAATAGAGAGTTCTTTCTTACTAGAGGTTGCAAAGTCCAAAATCAAGGAGTCCAGTGTCTGCTAGGGACTCCTTTTCACAACAGAAGGTAGAAGGACATTGGAGAACAAGTGGAGAGGGGGGAAAGGGAAGGGGAGAGGAAGAAGGGGGAGGGGAGAAAGAGGGGGAGGGGGAGAGATTAAACTCACAGCCTTAAGCCTTTTGTTTCCATTATCACAACTACCACCATCATTATTATTGGCTTTTCCAGATAGGGTTTCTCTGCGTAGCCCTGGCTGTCCTGGAACTCACTCTGTAGACCAGGCTGGCCTTGAACTCACAGAAATCAGCCGGCCTCTGCCTTCCAAGTGCTGAGATTATAACAGTACAGTACAGTGTCGGGCTTCAGGCCCTTTTATAATGCATGCTAATTCCTTCAAAATGGAGAGTGCCCTCTCTCCCAAACAAGTCTCCCTTTTGATTTTTCTTTTGTTTTAATTTTTTTGGAGACAGATCTTGCTTTCAACTGTCTTCAAATCCCCACCTTCCCCGGGGGCGTGGCTCGGAGTGTTGGTCTAGCCCTGGACTCATCTCCCCGCCCCCTTCCCCCTGCCAGAACGAGGAAAGGCCACGGTTCCTGCAGAATGTTAGAAATCGCGCTTTTCTTACAATAGTGGCCATGGCTACTATAGACAGCCCAGTCTGGAACTGGCTGAGATTAGCTTCTCCCCAGTGGCGCCAGGTCCTCGCTCCTCATTCTTGGAGAGTTAACTTGTCTTTTGGACAGAGCCCAAAGGGAAACGGAGCCAGATCTGACAAATGCAGAAAGAAATGGGGTTGCCTAGGGTGATGAGACCCGTGAACATAGAATTGAAACCCTGAGGAGGAGCTGCGGGGCTGGCCTGGCACCTGGCTGGGAAGGAGATTTCTCAGAGGAACCCTTGAATTATCAGCAGCTTTGCTGGGACTGAGGTCTCAGAGGGAGAGTTCTGTGGTAGCTGTAAGGCTCCGTCTTTGTCTTGTAATTCTCATTCACTGGCTTTAAGGTGGGTGCTCCCTCCGCTCAGATCTGCAGCCGCCAGCAGAATGTCAGCCCGAATCTAACACAGGGGCATTTAGACCAGCGGTTCACAACCTGTGAGGATCTCGACCCCTTTGGAGGTCCCCTCTTAGATACCATTCATAACGGTAGCAAAATTGCAGTTATGAAGTAGCAATGAAAGTTTATGTCCACAGCACTAGGAGCAGCAGCATTAAAGGGTCATAAGGTTAGGAAGGTTGAGAACCACAACGTGTTCCGTGCAAAAAGGCTACTCTGGTTGAGCAGTTGGCAACGTATATGATCATGCAGCAACTTTGCTTTATAGAAAAAAACATAAAGGGAATTGTATGCCTAGAGCCAGGCCGACATTCGATCCAGACCATTAACGAGTCAGAGGAGCCTCTTTGCTCTTGGAACCTTCTACTCTAAAATAGAGGCTGGGGCGGAAGTTGAGAGATCTGCTTTGACCAGGGGAGGGTGTGGGACGGCTGAAGGCTTGGGGTGGGGGTGGGGGTGGGTTGCTGATTTTCTAAAGCAGGACAGGCAGCACTGTGAATGATGATTCCCCCTAGGGCTTTGGGGGGTGGGGGCGGCTGTAGGGAGAATTGGGGAATGTCAGATCAGACATTCCATCCCTCTGAGTGGGCTTCTAGGCCTGAGCCTCAGGGAGAGAATTGAGAAAGAACTTCCCGCTTTGGTCCAGCGCCCCTCCCCCATGCCCCACCCCGGTAGCCTGGAGACTATGTTTTACCTGCAAGGCACTTAACTTCTTCGAGGAGTGTCTTTACCGACAAACTAGAGGTCAATGTGGTGTGTACTCCCACGACTTGGGGACACAACCTGTGTTCGTTGGATCTAGTGTCTAGACCTCTTTGATTTTAAGATCAGAGGGCAGTAATCTGGTGCCCAAGGCAAGGTCGCGCTGTAGGCACTGAGCAGGCGCAGTTCCAGTCTGGAAATCTGTCCCAGGGTTTTCCTCCGGCCTCTACTCTGCTAATCTACCTGCAGCTCCGGGGCAGGTGGGGAGGAGGCTCTAGCCTCGCCCTTCCTCGGGGCTTTTAAAATGTAAATCTACCCCCGGTAGCCCCCATACCACGGGTTAACTGCTTTTGCTAGAGCTTTTCTTTCTCCGGTAAGGCTGCCCTGAAGCCTGGGAAGAGGCTTACTTGAGTCCCAGGAGGAGCCCTTTGAAAGACCGGGCCCTCTTGTGTGGTGTGGACTCCACCCGGCATTCCGGATTTACAGAATGGGCTGACTGGATGCAGGTGGCTGGAGCTGGGGAGGCAGTGACTGTTGACAGCGTGAGTCCTGGGGTGCAGCAGGAGACCAAACAAACAGAGAAATAACCTTCAAAGATCAAGGTGACAGTCAGCATCACCCACTGTGCTGGTTGGGTTTATGTCAACTTGACACAGGCTAGGTCATCTGAGAGGAGGGAACCTCAGTTAGAAAACGCCTTCCTTAGATCTGGCTGCGTGCAAGCCTCTATGCAGGGCATCTCCTTAATTAATGGTTGTTATGGGGGTGGGACAGCTCATTGTAGATGGGACTACAGCTGGGCTGGTGGTCCTGGGTTCTATACGAAAGCAGGCTGAGCAAGCCACCAGGAACAAGCCAATAAGCCGCATTCCCTTAGTGGCCTCTGCATCAGGTCCTGTCTCCAGGTTCACGGCTTGACTTCCTGTCCTGACTTCCTTCAGTGACTTTACAGAGACGCAGAAAAGTAAGCCACATAAATCCTTTGCTCCCCAAGTTGCTTTGGTCATGGTGATCCACTACAGCAGTAGTGAGCCTAAAACAGCTGTCATCCACTCTGCAGGGTTGTCACCCACACCTGCTGTTTCTGCAGTATAATTATGAACCACTTAACAACAACAACAACAACAACAACAACACAGAAGAGAAAAGTGAGGCACAGAATGGATCGTTGACATGACAGGCAGAGTCCACAGGACATGTTCTCTGCGGCTTAGCTAGAGATTGTGTGTGTGTGTGTGTGTGTGTGTGTGTGTGTGTGTGTAAAGACGTGATGTAGAAGCTACAGGTGGCCACAAGTCTCCTTCTGGCTATGGTGGTATCTTTAGTGCAGCTAGGCAGAATTCAATCTTCGTGCTCTTTCCCAAATCTAAATTCTAAACGTCACCCTGGGGGGCATTCCTCCAAGCTTTCTCCTTCTCCTTGTTATGTAGATGAAGTTTCTCCAAGAATCCTCCTCCTTACCTTTCTCCTTTCGGACTCCCCTCCCCACTATTGAGGGGAAATCCCAAAGTTTACCCTGCGTCTGAAACAGGCCTGGCTGGGGTTGAGCTTTGGGGCAGAAAGGGACAGAATTTAGGAACTGGCAGACCGGAGGGTTTGTGGCTACTCCAGGGTTTTATCTCTTCACACTCTCCCCTAAGCTCAGCAAGCGGCGGTTCCGTCTCCGCAGCCATTCCGCCCCACCTGCCCACCTGCTGCTACTTACTAATGGCCTCCCTGCGCCTCCAGGCACTGTTTAGCCACGCGGTGTGGATTCCGCTCCCTACACACCCACCAGCTTCCCCGAGAATTTTATCTTTAGGGCTGAGAATGTACTCTTTAAGGCCCAGGACCCAATCGTCGTTCCTTCCAATACTTGCTCTAACCTACTTACTAGGCATTCAATAAATCCGAGTGCCTTAGAAATGGCTTCAATGAGACCCGGAGCGCAGTCTGGGCCGCGGCCACACTCCCATAGGAAGGCCACAGTTACGGCCCAGCTCCCGCACCCCAAATCTGTCTTTTCCTTTGTGGTTATATGGTGCATTCTGGGAATGTAATCAGACACCCTAGGTGCCCAATGATCT
The DNA here is from genome assembly GCA_902729485.2 of Mus minutoides. Lineage (NCBI taxonomy): Eukaryota > Metazoa > Chordata > Mammalia > Rodentia > Muridae > Mus > Mus minutoides. The sequence continues at coordinate 2,811,513 of LR749484.1, forward strand.
CATCCCAGCGGTTCTTACCCTCAGCTTCAAAGTGGCAATTGCACGTTTGTTTATTTGATTGGTTGTTAATATGATTGTGTAATGGTGTGGTTGTTTGATTTGTTTGAGAAAAGGTATCCTGTGGCTTAGGCTAGCCCTGACAGGCCTTGAACTTCTTTCTAATGCCTCCACCTCTCAAATGTATGCACCACCACCCTTCATTTGCTTTTGTTTTGTTCAACTGGTGGTGGGGAGGGGATGGGACTGAATTGCTTATATAGCTCAAACTGGCCTCAAGTCTATGATCCCCTGCCTCAGAGTGCAGAATTACACTGATATGTACCGCTTGCCCTGTTCTTTTGCCCAAGCTGGCCTTAAATTTAAGGGCCTCCTGCTTCAGCCTCACAAATACTGTGAATTTCTTTCATCATATCCAATGAGAGAGCAAACCTGAGGTTTGGTCCTTCCTCTGATAGGCCTCAGAAGAGCTGAGAGAGCTTGAACATATGAATCTTTGAATGGGAGAAAGAACCAGCTACTGGTAGGTTCTCTGATCTTCATAAGCAACCAGGCTGGAGTGCACTCATTCTGTGAACACACAAATAAATAAAGAACTCAAAAGTTCGAAAACCAAAAACCCAAACCACACCAACCAACCAACCAACCAACCAAAACCCCACAAGGGCTGGAAAGATGGCTCAGGGGTAAGAACACTGACTGCTCTTCCAGAGGTCCTGAGTTCAATTCCCAGCAACCACATGGTTGCTCACAACCATCTGTAATGGGATCTGATGCCTTCTTCAGGTGTGTCTGAAGATAGCTATAGTGTACTCCTATACATAAAATAAAACCTTTAAAAAAAAACCCCACAAAAGTTAAAATGTGTAAACAAAGTAAATAAAATAGCCAATAAAAAATTTAAAAAGAAACAAAACACCCTCCAAACAAAAAAGTAAGTTTTTAAAAACAAATTCACAGCACAGCAAAAAAGAGAAAGAAAATGAAAATAAACATAGAAAGAGAGAGAGAGAGAGAGAGAGAGAGATCCCGTTGCTAAAAGCATTCACTGTTCTTGTAGAGGACCTGGGTTCAGTTCCCAGCACTGTCACCTCTAACTCAAGCTCCACGCGACTCAACACCCTCATCTGGCCTCCGAGGGCACCTGCATACACATATACATGCACATCAAAAACTGATAATGTTCATATTTATAGCCAAGAAGGAAAGACACAGCACAGTTGTCGGGAGAGAGTGAGGCTATTTCTCATGCCCCTGGGATCCTCCTTCTCTGCCTCAGGTGACAAGCGTGAAACAAAGAACCACAGACTGCCTGTGCCACCTACAGGGTCCAGAGCCTGGCATCTGGATAAGGACCAAGAACAACCTCTTAACTCAGTCCTCTGCCCCCAGCTCCCTCTTGTGACTCCAAAGTTAGGATATTACAGAACAAAAGTCTATATAGATGGCTTCTTATGGAGAAGGACAGGAAAAAATGTCAGAGAGATGGCTGAAAGTGGAGGATTGCGGTCCTATAGGCACAAAGCTCAGAGTGATATACTGGGCACCGAGAAGCCCTCTTGCCTAAAGGCACCTCAGCTGAGAAGCCTCTTTGTCTAGTGGGAGGGCTAGGGGTTGGTGTGGCTAAGGGAGATGCCCCAGGGGGTTGATGGAGTCTCTTTGGGCAATTGTAAAAGCACAGTGTTTGAGTGTAAGAGATGGGGTTAGAGACCAGGAAGCTCCAGGATTTATTATAAGTGTTTCTGAGCAAAGACTGGGCTGGGCTAGGAAGCACCAGAGGGGGGTGGGGGTGGGGGTTGGCATTGGAGATTGTCATGTGGGCAACTGCTACTCCTGGCTTTCTATAAACTTCTTCCAAGACTGAACATCGCAATCCCATCTGTAAAATGGAAATGAAGAAACCACCTGGGAGGTAGAGTGTCCAAAAGAAAGGAAGGTCAGCTCTCAATGAGCTCTGCCAGGCTGAGTGAGGCCCAGCCTGAAGGATCTGGACCCAGACTAACCATGGACCTTTGGGATGGGTCCCTCTGCCCTGCAGAAGTAGCCTGATGTCACCACACCTTCATCCTTAATCCACTCCTGTGCTACATCATGACTCAGCCTAGCTGCCAGAACATCTGGGTTCAAATCCAGACCTCACCTCTAAGAATCAGCTTTGACTCATCCACTCTGCATGCACCTTCCTCCCTGCCTGAGGTCCTCCGCTCCACAGTCAATGACTGCTTTTTAGAAATTTTGATGTAAAAGTGTTAGGCTCTTGGTATACACCTATAATTCTAGCTAGCCTTTTGGCTTGCTGAAAAGAAGCAAGTAGATTTCTGTGAATTTAAGGCTAGCTTCATCTCTATAGAGAGTTCTAGACCAGCCAGGAACCTGGGTGAAAAAAATAAGTTAAATAATAGTTATTATTATAATGAGGAGGAGGGGGGAGGAGAAGGAGAAGAAAGAAGAAGAAAAAGAAGAAAGAAGAGGAAGAAGGAGAAGAAAAAGAAGAGGAAGAAAAAGAAAGAAGAGGAAGAAGAAGAAAGAAGAAGAAAGAAGAAAAAGAAGAAGAAAGAAGGAAAAGAAAGGAAAAGAAGAAGGAGAAGAAGGAGAAGAAGAAGAAGAAGGAGAAGGAGAAGGAGAAGGAGAAGGAGAAGAAGAAGAAGAAGAAGAAGAAGAAGAAGAAGAAGAAGAAGAAGAAGAAGAAGAAGAAGACATAACATTGCAGAGATGACTTAGAGGCATTGAGTTCAGTCAAGGTGAGGTGTAACTCCTGACTCCATCGAGGCTCAGAACATTTTCATCATCCTGAAGGGAAACATTGTATCATGGACTCATCCACCATCACCCTGTTCCCTGCTCTGCCCTAACTACTAATCAGTGAATTTACCTTTTTTTTTTTTTCTCCTGAACTCTTGTGTTGCTTAGGCTAGCTTCAAATGTCTATGAAGCTGGGGGTCTTGAACTTCATTATTTCCCTGCCTCTCTGGAGCGCTGGAACTAAAGGCATGTTCCTCCTCCACACCTCATTTAATGTGGTACTCGGGATGAACCATGTTAGCCGGGCAGACATTCAGTTAACCAAGTCATCAGATCCCCTAGAATTGGAGTTACAGGTGGTTGTGAGCTGCCATGCAAGTGCTGGAAACTGAACCTAGGTCCTCTGCAAAAGCAACAAGTGCTCTTCACCATTGAACTCTCTCTCTAACCCTAGAACTTTTCTTTTTTCTTACCCCCTCCTTTCCCCTCCTCCCTTCCCTTCCTCTCTTCTATTCTGTAGATGAAAACCAGGGCCTCACATACTCACTGCGAGTCACACCCCTGACCCCCCAACTTCCTTTACACCAATGGCTTCTGCAGCTGCTCACCTATCCTCTTCTGCCTGCCTAGGTGCTCTAAGCCCAGCCCAAGGTGAGAGTGACCCACACGGCCATTCCTCTCAGGCAGATAACTCAGAGCCACAGCAGAAGCCTCTCCTTCCCGGATGGCTTTTCCACTCTATGGCCATCCCAGGGCTGCTCCTGTGCGATCAGACTCCTTCAGGGCCCAGGGCTGGCAGCCCAAAGGCCTCTATGGCTACTGCACAACCATCAGAGGGACTGGCCCGTAGCATGACACCTTTCCTGTGCAGGATGCTGAAGCTGAGATATCAGGGTGATCAGGGACAGGTAGCATGGGGGCAAGGCTCTGGAGTGGAGGGGGTGGTGGGTGTCAGAGGGAGAAGAAAAGAGGGAACAATGGGATGGGGGCGCAGGAACAAGGCAAGTGTGAGACAGCAGGGGGAATCCCTGTCCTAGCGACAGGTCCAAGGCTGCATGGTGTTGGCTGAGTCAGTCTGAAGAGTCAGGAATTCGGAGAAGGAGGCTGAACATGCAAGAGGAGACAGCAGAAAGGCCAACAAGAATGTGCCTTCCTGGGGCTGTTAAGAGCACCATCTGTAATGAGATCTGACGCCCTCTTCTGGTGCGGTGAAGACAGCTACAGTGTAGTCATATATAATAAGTGAATAAATATATTTAAAAAAAATGTGTCTTCCTGTCCTGGTTACGGTGGCCTCCAAAGTCCACATGTTGAGGCTCAGGGGTTAAGAGCATTTGCTGTCCTTGGAGAGGACCCAGGTTCAGTTCCCAGCACCCACGTGATGCTCAAGGGCTCCAAACCCCTCTTCTGACCTCTGCACCATGCATCCATGTAGGCATGCACTCACACACATACAAAAAGCCACAGGACAATGACTAGTGTGCTGGGGTGACAGGTCACAAGGGTAGAGTCCTGGTGACTAGCCGGGGAACTGGTTTGCTGTGTGGGGACAAAGAAAGAAGCTGCACTCGCCAGATGCCATACTTGGGACCCCTTGAGCATACGCGTGTATGTTTCCGTTGTTCATAACTCATCGAGATCGGAGGATTTGGTCACAGCGGCTGGGAAGGAATAACACTTTACGTTAGCGTCAGAATTCTGTAGTGGCTTTAGTGCTTCAGCAAATGTTTATCTAGGAGACATTATCTAGGACAGAATGGGTAAGTCAAAAGGAAGAGACAGGACAGCTGATGCGCAGAGGAGGGAGGAGGTAGGGCCCTCCGTGAGAGGAAAATGCAAAGAAGGGAGGGAGGGAAAGGCAGGAACCAGGCGCATGCTCAAACAGGAACACCCGGGAGGGAAATGGAAACCGGGCAGCGCATCCCTTTGATGTACCTTAGCTGACTTGGATCCAACAAGCATCAACAGGCTTAACAGCTAAAAAGCGATAGTCAGTCAGTGTTTCCAAGTTTGAAGTCGGCTCTTTCCTGGCCTCCTGGTATGCTGAGTTTGTGACTCCCTCTCCCCGCACCCCACAGTTCGTCATTGGGTTCATCGGGGGACCTACAAAGTTGGGGTGCCATCATAGGGGTTCCCCGTGGAAGGATACAAGGAAGTAGAATATGCTTTCAGTAAGCGCTAGGGACACCCCCCCACCCAGAAAACGACTCTCTAAAGTGGGGAAGAGTGTCAGCCCCAGCACCTCAGAAACCAGGCAGGCCTGTGATCCCAGCATTCAAGAGGTGCAAGCGGGAGGAGGGTCGAGAGTTCAAGGTTACCCTCAACTAGTGACTTCAAAGTCAGTCTGGGATAAAAGAGACCCTCACTTTAAAAGGGGAGGAGGGAGAGGAAGATGGGGACGAGGAGGAGAGGAAGAGGGGAAGGAGAGGAAGGAGGAAGAAAGAGAATTAAATTGAGATTCTGAGATTGGACGCGACCTGTTCAGGAGCAGACAGCTATGTCAAGTCTGGGATGGAGAACGAGGCGTGTCTAAGTCTGGAACTCAGCTTCTGTACTGCTTTGCCATCCTGCCTGTCACTAAAGCTAAAGGAAGTGCCCCAGGTGGGTTGGGGAGGGGGAAAAGAATTGTTGCTCGTGAAGTGACAGGTGTGGGCAGACGCGGTCCAAGGGAGGTATGAGCATGCTCAGAATTGGATATAAGAACAGAAAGGTACCAGGTGGGTGGGGTGGGGCAGCAGAGGAGACATGGAGGTAATTTGGGTACGGGGGTGACCCAGGGTCACACCCAGAGGCTGACAGAGCTGCAGACTAACTGAAAAAACTTTGTCCTCATGTGATACCAAGGCACAGAGAAGTTAATCAGGCTGCCTATGGTAAGATAGCATTCTAGCTTCCGACCCTGCCTGCTTTCCTGGGCAAAGCGATGGTGGATATACTACAGGTGACATAGAGGACTTCATTGACATGCCCTGGGTGGGAAGAAGAGGGTGCTGCCTTGGAGCCTGTCTTGACTACTGCCTGTTAGGTCGTGGGACATTGACTTTCAGTGTCCTGTTGTGAAAAATGTTATAGAAGGTGTGGGGTATGGGGATGGCCACACTAGGGCTCTGGAATAAATGACCCCCGCTTCCCTCTACTGCATTTCAGGTAAGCTAAGCCTCATGCTGAGTGTAAGGGTGGGACACTTAGGGGTTTGATGAGGGGTGGCCTGCAGGCTAGTGTCAGCTACAGGAGGCTTCCATTGATCATTGACAGAATATGATTAACAATGTTTATCAACTTCCTTGGAGTTTGGAACTGTTTAAGCAAAACATATTTGGTGCCGGGCAGTGGTGGCGCACGCCTTCAATCCCAGCACTTGGGAGGCAGAGGTAGGCGGATTTCTGAGTTCGAGGCCAGCCTGGTCTACAGAGTGAGTTCCAGGACAGCCAGGGCTATACAGAGAAACCCTGTCTCCAAACAAACAAACAAACAAACAAAAACATATTTGGCATGAAAACTCTTCTTGAATTCTGTTGGGGCTCCCCCTGGGCTAGCACCCCTCTTTCCCTCTTAGGAGCCAGGGGCCTTCCTCCACTGCAAGATGAATTCCCTAGGCTCTGGGTTATATTAAATATATCCTTCGGGGCTCAGCAGAGAGTGGCACACACCCAGATCTCCAGGACCCATATCAAGGTGAAAGGAGAGAACAGACCTCCATACGTGCTGACACAGTTGTCTCCTACCCTGCTCCAGCTGTGTTCAGGGCTGGCCAATCAGAACAGCATCCAAGGGCTGCCGTCTCACCACGGGAAGCCCCTGATGCACTGGGATGCAGCCCCGAGTCCTCACCGCTTAGAACATCATGCTCTTGTACTTTTTCTCTCCCGCCTCCAGAATGCAGTTAAGTAAACCTCTGTTCTTTATAAATGACCCAGATTGTAGCATCCGGTTATAGCAACAGTGGGGGAGAACAAGAAAAGAGAGCAGACTGTGACACATCACCACAGTGACTGCCTGGAGTGTCTGTCCCTGCCTCTGTCGCTGCCATCTGTTCCTATGCTTTCCAGCTGATTCTGGCATGTCACCTCTCCCAAGATGTCCTCCTGGATAGCTTCGTGAAGTGGCTTCCTCCCTCCACTCTTCTCATGTAGCTCCCCTTTTCTCCTCTCTTCTCCCTCCTTCCCTCTCTTCCTTTCCTCCTTCCCTCCCTCCTCTCCACCCTCCTCCTTCTTCTTCCACCCTCTACTCTTCTCACTGTAGCTTCCCTTTTCTCCTCCCTCCTCCTCTCCTCCTCCTTTCCCTCCTCCTCTTCTCTCTCTTCCTCCCCCCTTTCCCCTTCCTTCTTCTCTCCCTCCTCTCCTCTATCCTCCTTCTCTTCTCTTCTCTTCTCTTCTCTTCTCTTCTCTTCTCTTCTCTTCTCTTCTCTTCTTCTCTTCTCTTCTCTTCTCTTCTCCCTCTTCCTCCGCTCCCTCCTCCTCTTCCTCCTTCCCTTCCTCTTCCTCTCCTCCCCCCTCCTCTTCTCCCTCCCTCCTCTCCTCTCTCCTCACCTTTCCTCCCTCCTCCTCTCCTCCCTCCCTTCTCCTCTGCTGTCTCCCTCCTCCTTTCCCCTTTTCTTCCTCCTCTTCCTTCTCCTTTTCTCCCTCTCCCTCCCCTCCCTCCTCCCTCTCCCTCTCCCTCTTCCTTTTCCCCATCTCTCTCCCTTTCTCTCTCTCTCTCTCTCTCTCTCTCTCTCTCTCTCTCTCTCTCTGGTTTTTCTAGACAGGGTTTCTCTGTATAGTCCTGGCTGTCCTGGAACTCACTCTGTAGGCCAGGCTGGCCTCAAACTCAGAAATCCACCTGCCTCTGCCTCCCAAGTGCTGGGATTAAAGGCATGCACCACCACACCCGGCTTCTTCTTCTTCTTCTTCTTCTTCTTCTTCTTCTTCTTCTTCTTCTTCTTCTTCTTCTCCTTCTCCTTCTCCTTCTCCTTCTCCTTCTCCTTCTCCTTCTCCTTCTTCTTCTTCTTCTTCTTCTTCTTCTTCTTCTGACAAGGTATCAAATCAAATAGTCCAGGCTGATCTCGAACTCATGACGTAGCCCAGGGATGACCCTAAACCTCCCATCCTACTCCACCCCTGTCTAAAGTGCTGGGATTACAGATGTGCATCACCGCACCTAGTTTATGTGGTAGGTATCCAAGCTCGTGCTGAGCGAGCGCTCCACCAACCAGAGCCTCATTCTCAGCTGGCCTGCCTCCATCTGTGATCCCATGACACCACCCACTGTCTTGCTGTGGGTGGGTGACATGCTGAGGTTTGGAGGAGGTGGTACTGACCCCTACATTTTCCATTCATGGCAGCACCTAGGACATAGTAGGTGCTTAGTGCAATTTGGGTGAATGAGTGGAAACCTTGGGAAAGATGGGGGTGGGGTGGGGTAGGGAGCTGGTTTCTGGCAGTGAGGTCTCATGGCTAAGCTGGAGGTCCAGTGGAGAGGTGCTGACCTCACTGCTCTGGTTCCCAGCCCAAGGCTCATCCAGAGGCCACGGTGCACAGAGGGAACTGTGTGTACGAGTATTTTCACAGCTTCTCAGACTTCTGAACCAGCTGCCTTCCCAGGAAAACACAACACCCAGGGCTTGCTCCCAGCTCCTCCTGTGGAAAGCACGGCCAGTGCCCCCAAAGAGCAGGCCCTTTGTTTACGATAATAAAGCAAGGTCCATGGCAACCTGTTGTGACATCATGGGAGTGTGAGGTCACAGATCCTTCCAGAGGAAGAACAGGACCCAACAGACACAATGGATTCGGAACTTCCCTGGCCCCACCAGGGTGAGAGAATGTATAAATGTGTGTAAATATATAAACCAGCTGGTTTCTCTTGTTTTCTTTGCCTCCCTCTTGTTCATTCCTCACTCGTGGAAAAAAAAAGCAATATTTAAATAAATAAAAGTTAAAAAAAAAAAAACTCCGAGTGGAAAGCTTTGTCCCAGGAATTTCCTGTTGGCAGTTGTCCAGGGAACTGGGCATACCAACAGTCATGTGGAGAAAAGGGCCTGGACCAGAGAGAGTGCTTGATCTGCTGGCTTCAGCTTCAGGGCTGGGCTTCCCCAGCCTGGAGATGCTGGCATCGAGGATTCCCCCACCCTACTCCCTGCCCCTCCCTTTCGCCTTCCCCTACGTCTGGACAGTACATTCTGTTCTTTCCCCCCATTCTGTCTCCTCCTCCTCTCCCCCTCTCTCCATGTCTCTCCATTTCCTTCCAACTTTCAATCTATCTCCTACTGTCTTTGTGTCCCCGTCTCCACCCCCTCCAAGGCCCTGCCTCAGTATCCCTCCAACTTTAAGGTTTCTCTCTGCCACCCTGGGCTCATGTTACTGACACACAGGAGCATTTCAGACTTGGGGTGCATCTGTGCAGGAGAGGCTATGTGTCTACGAGTTGCATGGCCAGGGGTCTGAGTCTCCTTGGTAGGCCCCTAAGTAGCAGATGCATATCACGCAGGATATTTCTGCAGTCAGGAAACACATGGAGCCTGTGACCCAGGCACCAGGGAGGTGGTCCTGACTATCTACCATCTCCCAAGGCCTGCAAACCCTCTACCAATATGACCTTCCTGGCCACCAGGCCTTACCACAAAGAGGGAGGGAAGGATCCCACCCTAGAATCCTCCCTCCAACTGTCAGGCTCTACACCAACATCTCCATTTCAGGTAAACTGGGCTATCTCAGTCTCCAACTCAGACTGAACTAGACCAGTCTGTTCTGAACAGCCATCCTGTGTGTGTTCCATGCTTGGCAGTGTTGCTGACCCCAGGGTCCAGGGATACAGAACAGTCCCGGGAGCTTCCAGGCCCGGAGGAAGATATCTGGGCGCCCTTGACCCACAGAGAAAGTGAACCATGCTGGGGAGGACTGGAGGAAGATTGGCCATGAGTGACTGTAACAGCATCTTCCCCAATAAAGTCCAGATGGGTGAGCGCGTGTGTGCACGTGCACACGTGCGCTAATCCTCGTGTGCCCCACCACGGGCGGCACATGACATCTTCACCCTACCAGCTCAGCTCTGAGGCCCGTAGGCATGTGCTCACGTGTGCACACGGCAGGCACGCACAGCCGCTCGGCACGAACCACATTGGGGGTGCCACTTGGAGCAAGAACGATTTGGTGATCCAAATTGGGGCAGCAGTGGGGTGTGGTACCACGAAGAGGGTTGGTCAGAGCCCAGTCAGAACTCTTTATAACATTCGAGGTATCCTGTTTATTCTCCAAGGGTAAAGAGGCCCCCGTAGGGTCTGGGATTCTGGAAAATCCACAAGTAACCACCTTCCAGCCAACCACCTTCCCTGACACTTCCCACCCTCATGCCCAGATGGTGCCTGAGATATAATCGCCACGTAACTCCTCCCCTCCCACCCCCCAACACACGCCAAGGCTGCGAGCCATGGAATACATTTCAAGCCACGGCTGTAAACTGTGCTTTTGGATGTCATTGAGCCCTCCCGTGCCAATGACATCACAGTTTCCATGGCAACTAATATAATTAACATGAGGGAAGGTGCAAGGAGAAGGGAAGGCAGAGAAGGAAACTGGTAGAGTCCAGCCTGGAACAGAGAAAAGAACATGGGGTGCAGGGAGGGCAGAAGGACCCATAAATTCTTCTCCTGCCACTTGTTAGACCGGCCCCCTGGACGTCACCCCCCTCGTGGCAGGGTAGGGGTTGGGGGGCCGTGAGCTCTTTGGCAAGCTCTGTCTCCTACAAAAATACAGAAAGGGCTTTGTTCCCTCTCCAGTTGTGGAGCTGACCCAGAGGAGCGAGCCTGCCTCAGGTGGGGTGAGAGCTTCTCCACCTTCCTTGGTTCTTGGAGGGTCTGGTGAAGCCAGGGCCTGGTGGGGCTTTCCTAGAGCCCAGCTGGGGACATGCATACTCCCATGGGGACACAGGTGACTGTGAAGTTGAAATGCTTGAACAAGAAAACCAATGTTAGATTTTTTTCGCCCCTCTGTTAGAGGAGAGGTTGCAAGGGTGGAGGGTAGGTATGAGGAGAGGGGGAGATGAGTGGGATTGGGGTGCATGGTGTGAAATATACGGAGGACCAATAGAAAGTTTTTGTTGCTGTTGTTGGTTTTTTTTTTTTTTTTGGTTTTTTGAGACAGGGTTTCTCTGTGTAGCCCTGGCTGTCCTGGAACTCACTCTGTAGACCAGGCTGGCCTTGAACTCAGAAATCTGCCTGCCTCTGCCTCCCAAGTGCTGAGATTAAAGGTGTGAGCCACCACTACCTGGCAGAAAGTTGAAAGAAAGAAAGAAAGAAAGAAAAAAGAAAGAAAGAAAGAAAGAAGAAGAGAAGAGAAGAGAAGAGAAGAGAAAAGAAAAGAAAAGAAAAGAAAAGAAAAGAAAAGAAAAGAAAAGAAAAGAAAAGAAAGCATTTCAGGTCACAATAATGACCCTTTGCCCTTAGCTTGGTGCCAGCTTCGTGTGAACCACATTGGTTAAGCTCAGCTCTGGGACGGTTTATTATTATTGTTGTTGTATGTGCATTGGTGTTTTGCCTGCATGTGTGTGTATTTGAGTGAGGTTCTCTGATCCCCTGGAACTGGAGTTACAGACAGTTGTGAGCTGCCACATGGCTGCTAGAAATTGGACTTGGGTCCTCTGAAAGAACAGCCAGTGATCTCTTGAGCCATCTCTCCAGCCCCAGGACCTGTTTTTGTTTTTGTTTTTGTTGTTGTTTTGTTCTTTTAAAGCCCCCAAAGGACCATGTCTTAAAGGTTGGTATCATTAGGAGATAATGGAACCCCATGGGAGGTCTTCAAGTCAGTATCATGGTACTCCAGGCCTTTGCTCCCCTCTTCTGCTCCCTGCCATAGGCAAGCAGTTTCTTCCCCACCACCTACTCTCGGTGTGTATGAAGATTAGAACCCTTAACTCCAACCTTTTCTATTCACAAGACAACTAATTTGGTGTTTTTGTTTGTTTGTTTGTTTGTTTACATAGCAACAGAAAGCTGACTAACTGGCACTTGGCATTTCATTCCCAGTCAAGAGAAGAATACACTGAATGCACTGAGGGTCAGAGAGAACCCACAACTCACTTGAGTTGGCCATAAAAAGCTTTAAAGCTCAGTTCTGTTCAACAAAGTCCCAATTATCTTCCTCTTCCTCCTCCTCCTTCTCTTCTTCCTCATCCTCTTTTCTTTCTTTTTAAATAAATATTTATTTGCTTTTATTTTGTGTGCACAAGTGTTTTGCCTGAATGCATATAAATGTGCTTCAAGTATGCCTGGTCTCAGAAGAAAGTATCAGACCCTCTAGAGGTGCAAATGGCTGTGAGCTGGGAGAAAACACAGGTATTCTGCAAGGGCAGCCAGGGCTCTTAACCCCTGAGCCACCTCTCCAGGCCCCTTTTCGTTTGTTTGTTTGTTTTGTTTTGTTTTGTTTGTTTTTCAAGACAGGGTTTCTCTGTATAGCCCTGGCTGTCCTGGAACTCACTCTGTAGACCAGGCTGGCCTCGAACTCAGAAATCCACCTGCCTCTGCCTCCCAAGTGCTGGGATTAAAGGCGTGCGCCACCACCGCCCAGCTTTTTTGTTTGTTTGTTTGTTTGTTTGTCCAGGCCCCTTTTCTTTTTTCTGTTTGCTTATTTTGAGGCAGGATCTCACTGTGTAGCCTTGACTGGCCTGAATCATGTTATGTAGACCAGGCTAGCCTTGAACTCAGAGGTTCTGCCTCCAAAAAGTGCTGGGATTAAGGACATGTGCTATCCCTCCCTCTCCAACTATCCACCTTTTTTCTTTTATCAGAGATGGGGTTTCTTAAAGCCCCGGCTGGGCTCAAAGTCACTCTATTTTGAGGATGACCTTGAAGTCCAGATCCTCCTGCCTCCACCTCCCATGTGCATGGATAACCTGCATATGCAGCTGTGCCCAGCAGTGATTCTGTTCCATGCACCTGAGGCGGGGACTTGACAGAACACATCTTCAGAGCACACACATCCGAATGAGACCACAGCTTCATTTCCACAATGAACTTATTGCATAGCAGAGACTTAATTGGGGATGCCAGAGTTTACACGGCTGGAGTAACTGACTGGGTGTGTCATGGGACTTCACAGATGTCTCTGTGACGAAGAGATAGTCAGAGAGGCAATGGCAGATCTGGGCTGAGGAACAGGGTGGGGTGTTGGGGAACATATTCACATTGTAACTTCTAAAGGAGGGAATGGTCCTCCCCTCCTGCCTTTCCTCCTCCCTCTTCTCCTCCCTCATCTCCCCCTTCCCTTTTCTCTTCCATTCCCCAATGTTCATGAGAAGTCCTTCCGGTGCGCCACACTCTCCCCTCCCCCCTCCCATCCCAGACACACCCCGGTTCTGATCTCTGGGACTCATTTTCTTCCCATTCCAAAGACTGTTTTCTTGTTGGTCTTACAGAAACAAGGTCTTACTGTGTAGCTCAGGCTGGCCTGGAATCATGATCTTTGTAACTCAGCCTCCCAAGCGCTGGGATTACAGGCATGAGCTACAATGCAGGCTTCTGAAGACCATTTTTAGGGAGAAATGAAGCCATTTACTGGGGCATATTTTTTTGGCGTGGTGGCTGTTGCATACATGGGTTCTTTTTTAGCCAAGCTTGTTTGAGCTCCTGTGTCTTCTGCCTGGTGCCTCGATGTCTTCCTCTGTGAACTCTAGGCACGAAAGTTCCCCACAACCCAAGGCTGTGGGGTGGGCCGATTAAGATGTGCCTGTAGCACACAGGCGAGTACTTGGTAATGCTAATTATTATTTATCCAGCCTGCACCAGGAGCCTAGCCAGAACCCGACACTTATTAAATAGCAAACCACGAAACTCAGCTCCAAGCCAGATCTTATCTCCTTCCTTTCCCAGGTGTGGAAACTGAGGCAGGGGGAGTGAAGGGGCTTGTCCAAAGCCACAATGGGAGTGTTGAGGGAAACCAGACAAGACTAAGAAGCTGGGGAGTCTTCAGCGGGGGCAATTGTGTTTACAAAACCTGAAGCCTTCAGTTCAATTCAACAATTCTATTTAACTTTTAAATTGTGTGTGCATGTGAGCACATATGTACTCACGAGTGTGTGTGTGTGTGTGTGTGTTGTCACACATGCCTGTGCATGTGTGTGAATGTCCAGCTCATACGTCTCAAGACAGGGGCCTCTCCCTAAGTCTGGAGTTAAAATGGCAACCAGGGAGGCCCAGAAATCTACCTGTCTCTTCCTTCAACACTGATGGTTTCAGGTCACATCTGTCTTTTGTTTGTTTTTTTGATATAGATGCTAGTTTTTTAATTTGAACACTGGTCTTTAGGTTATACAGCAAGTATAACCCACCCATGTATCTATTAAGACACCTCCCTAGTTCACTTCAGCCAGTCTTTATGAAATGCCTACTATGTACTCAGCAAGAGCTCTCTCCCCTACCTTCCTTCCCTGACAGGAAAGTCCTGTGCAAAGTCCAGGTGCCCTTCTTTGGAATCAAGAGCTTAGTGAACAAAGCTAACCCCCTGTCCGTGGGAGCCAGCATGCAAGCCCTCAGAATGCTCCATGCGCCTCTGTTCATGGACGGTAGTACCAACAGGAAGATGGCCCACTCAGCCCCATTTGCCTAGGGACTCCCAAAGTTCAACACTGAACACCGTCTCAGCACTAGGCCAACCAAGGCACTTCCCGCAGGCTGAAACATGAGTTACCAGTCATGACTCAAGTGTACCTAGTACTCTTGACCTGTGTTAGGCCATCTGCCCTCCCAACTAGTAGGAGGAGCTGGAAAGACAGCCATCTGTTAGAGGAGAAGCTGAGCTCCTCTACCATCAGTTATATAGTCAAGGTCCAGTAGGGTGCAAGCTGGGACTGGGGTCAGCTCTGTACTGTGGAGAGTACTCATCCTTGCCCCGTTGTCCATCATGCTACGCTATAGAGTAGCTATAGCTACTGAGTGGAGAAGGGGTTTGATCAAAGCTGGGACTTTCCTTTAGCTTCAGTAGGCTTGACCAGTCACCACCTAATTGCCACATTGTTCTGTAGTAAGGCTACAAACCCACCTTCTGTATCTTCTTTGGAGCTATGCGTTAAATCCTTTATTTATTCTTTGCTTTCAAGGGGCGAGGCCTGATGTTTGGAGTGTTGGGTGTAAGCATGCACATAACCCTGGGTTTAATAACTATGCTGATGCCATCTTGAGTCCTGTTTAACCAGGTTGATGCAGGCTGTTGAGGTAGCCTTGGGCAGAGGCTCATCCATGGCCTGAACTTCCCATACTTGCTTGACTTTGGTGGATTCCGAGGCAGCACGTGGCCATCTCCTGCGGCAGAGGCAAGCTTGCCAGACCTGACATCAACCTTACTAGGCAGCTGGCAAGACACTGTAGTTCCTGCCCTCCATCAGGAATCACTCTGCAGTTACAAGTCCCAAAGGAATGGTACAACACCTCCAATGTTCCCCCAGTAAGGTTGACCAGTTGTCTGTCTTAGACTTAGCTGACTTGAAGTAAATTATTTGTGCATGGGGGCCCTGTTCATTCATCACATCTATCTCCTGCCTCTTCCCCACAGTGGAACTCGTGAGAAACCCTGTATAATCCCACTTCTCTACAGCTCTTCCTTTACTGCCCATCCTCTTCACTTCCCCCACCCTCCTGGGTCAGCTTCCCAGTACAAGAGACCTGGCTACTAGGTTCTAAGTATACTTCATCAGGGTGCCAGAAAAGGAGAGCTAGAAAAAATCTTTTGGGATAAAAGTCAGTCACGAGGCCTTGCAGAAAGGGCATTGGATGGAGTTCTTGTCCTCAGCTGGCTGACAATAAACCTCCTGCAGTTTTGCATCAAGCAGTTTCTCTCGAGTTTTTTTGGGGGTGCCAACTCATCCTGGGACAGGAGCGACCCTGTTTCGGGGGTCTTTTTTTTGTTTTTTTTCGAGACAAGGTTTCTTCTCTGTGTAGCCCTGGCTGTCCTGGAACTCACTCTGTAGACCAGGCTGGCCTCGAACTCAGAAATCCGCCTGCCTCTTTAGGGGTCTTACAGAGACACAAAACCAGGCAGTATCCAAGTCATTAATACAAACAAACAAAGAAACAAACAAGACACAAAACCAGTCAATGCACAAGTTATTAAAACAAACAAACAAACAAACAAACAAACAACTGGCCTGGAAGTGGTGGCACACGCCTTTAATCCCAGCACTTGGGAGGCAGAGGCAGGCGGATTTCTGAGTTCGAGGCCAGCCTGGTCTACAGATGGAGTTCCAGGACAGCCAGGGCTACACAGAGTAACCCTGTCTCACAAAACCAAAACCAAACCAAACCAAACCAAACCCAAACAAACAATCCAAACAATTTCCATTTCCCAGTTTAGAGAAGAGATACAGATATTTCTCAGATGATTTTTTTTTTGTAATTGAAAGGGAATAGGGAGTTGGGAATGATGCGTATTTCTTGGGAAAGGGGAGCTTATTCCCTGTCTGTTTTAAAATAGCCAGGCATCTTCATCCTGCTGGCCGGGTGGGGGTCTGTTGCTCTGAGAACAGAGGCTTGGCCCAGCTTGGAGGAGAAGTGAGGGGTTGAGCCTTCAGATTTACTGCTTCAGTGCTGCTTTGGTTCCCGTGGGGTGGCCACTGGAGAGAGACTTGGCTACAGATGGCTTGGAAGCAACATGCAGAGATGCTGTTCACAACTAAATATAACTCCCGTCTGAAAAGCCTTTCGCCAAGCCCCGGGAGCGTCCACAATACAATTATCTCACTAAATCCTCTCAAGAGCTGAGAGCGGGAGCACCCTCTCTCCTTTCTTAGGGAGCGATGGATGGAGGTCTGAGAACCCAGGTCATCCATCGCACTGGCTGGGTTCCCACTGGGCTCCTTGGAAGGCCCGAAACCCATGAAGGTGCCCTGAGACAAACAGCTAGGGCCATTCTATTAGGTACGCCAATGCCAGCTGCCGTGACAAATGGACTTCCAAGTGCCTATGACCTAATACCACAGACACTTATTTATCCCACACTGGGTAAAATCCCAAATGGGTGCCCCTGCTTGAAAGGCAGCTTTCTGTGGGTCCTACTGGTATTCCAACCTCCTCCCCTTCACGTTGGTACCCACCTCTCAGCCTCCACCCCTTCTGCACAAGGGACAGTGCTTTATGAGTCAGGCCTGGAAATGTGCCCCAGGCTATCACTTCTATGCACCTTCATTGGGCAGAGGTGGGTCATGTGGCTAAGTACTTGCAAAGGACGATGGGAAATGTAGTCCAGTCCTGCCGCAGCCCAAAGAGGAAGGAGTCCTGCAGTGCCCAAGCTGGACTATTTCCTGAGAACCTCTGTTCTTACCTATTGCTTTAAGCAGGTCAGTTCCTATTTTATTGATATTACATATATTGCATAAGAATTAGGCTGAGGCTATGTTTAGGAACACACACACACACACACACACACACACACACAGAGTCTTATGTGTCAACAATTAAAGAAAAAAAGACACCATGTATTTGAAAGGGAGCCAGGGATGTGGTATATTGATTGGAGAAAGGAGGGAGGACAGAAGGAGTGGAAAATGATGTAATTATATTATAATCTCAAAAGATAAAAAGAAAAAATTTTAAAAAATATTCAGACTGAAAGAAGGGTGTGTTTGTTTGTTTGTTTGTTTGTTTCCTGAGACGGAGTCCCGATATGTTGGCCAGCTGGCCTGGAATTTGCTATGTAGACAAGGTTGGCCTTAAACTCCAAGTGCTAATATTAAAGACTTGTGCCACCTGGATTGAACTATCTTCTTCTTCTTCTTCTTCTTTTTTTTAGTGTGTGTGTGTGTGTGTGTGTGTGTGTGTGTGTCTGTTTTCTACTTCTACCCATCTACCTGAGGACCCTACAGTCTTCAGTCCCTCACTTCTGGGGGTCATAGCTGTCTACGAGACAAGCTAGCATTTCAGACAGGCTCTGGGATCAGAACTCAGGTCCTCAAGCAAGCAGAGCAGACACTTTGCCATGAAAAGTGAATCTTGATGAGCAAGCGGGAGCTTTCTGGACAGTGGAGAAAGCAGAGGGACAGCCTGGAATTGGGAGTGAGGCAGCAGGAATCTACAGCCCTCCTCCTGCTGTCCAGGGAACTGTATTTTGGCTGGGCAGTGTCTCACAGAACCTCTCTGATGGCCCAAAAGGAAGAGACAGAGACAAGAGCCAAGGAGAAGGAGATTGGGAGGCAATGAGCAATGGCTAGGTTAACAAGTTGTGTCCCACCACGAAGGAGGAAGGAAGGCTCACTAGACCTAGTGAGAAGAGCATCCTGATTGGAGCAGGGTTTCCCTTGTGGTGTGTAGAGATGAGCAGAACTGTGCAGGTTAGAGAAAGCCAAGCCACAGCCAGCCAGAGGATCCCTTGGCCTTCAGTGCTGAGGCTCCGGGCTACCCTCATTAACTCCTCACCCCACAGGCCTCCTGGTCCTTGGTTAGTATCCTCCCTCAGGCTGAGACAGACTCACCTTGCCCTTCATCCTGCAGTCTTATCTACGTAACCTTGGTGTGTGTGTGTGTGTGTGTGGAGAGAGAGAGAGAGAGAGAGAGAGAGAGAGAGAGAGAGAGAGAGACTCACTTCTGTCTGACCTAGAATTTCCTATGTAGACAGCAGACTGGAATGGAATTCACAACCATTCTCTTGCTTATGCTTCCCGAGTGCTGGGACTAAAGTCATGTCTCACCCGTCCAGCCTTAAATACGTGTGTGTGTGTGTGTGTGTGTGTGTGTGTGTGTGTGTGTGCATGTGTGTGTGTGCGCACGCAATTATTACAAATACTTTCATGGATTCAAAAAAATCAGAATTTTTAGAAGCAAAATTAGGAGAGACAATTCCAGGCAGATCAAATGATGTTGACAATCTCCTAAAAGTTGAAAGCAGGCAGCTGCTCACGTAAAGTAGAACCTTCAAGATGGGGTTTGGGGGGGACAGCTTAGTGACAGAAGCTTTAAAACCTGTAAACTTGAGGCTCTGGATTCCCAGTCCCTCAAAATAACCCAGGTCAGGTAGATCTGTTAGAGGGCACTGGCCATGTCTGAACTTAGATGCTTCTGAGGAAGCCCCAAATAACAAGGTGAAATCTAGTACGGAGGACAAATGTCCCACAACCTGATGGGGTTGGTTCAGTGTCTGCCATCTGGCTTTGTTCTAGAATGAGGGTGCCCCATAGCTGCCCAGTTTGCAAATCCTTACCCAAACCCTATCCTTGGCCTGGAATGGGGGCATCTTGCAAGTGACTATCCCAAGGGTCCCCCCTTGCCTTTTCTCTTCCAAGTTCAGTCTCTAATTTTTAAAAATTATTTTAGTATTTATGTGTACTTGTGTGCATGTGCCTATGAAGGCGAAAAGAGTTGGAGTATAGGCAGCTGTGAGCTATCCTAAGTGGGTCCTGGGCACTAAACTGGGGTCCCTATAGGCACAGCATGTGCTGTTGTTATCCCCTGAGCCATCTGCTGGCCCAGACTACTCTTACCTGCCTTTTCCTTAGTCTCAAAGAGTCAACACAGTCCCCATTAAATAGCTTACCCTTGGCTTGATACCCTTCCTACAGTGCTCACAGGTGTGTGTGTGGGGGGTAGGGGCAGGGGGCAGGGGTTGGGTGGGTCTTGTCATTCCAGGAGCATGCCTGCCTACAGATGTCTTGGTGGGTTTTCAGAGAGATGGTCATGATGTTTTGATGTTTTATACTTTTCTCCTGAAATCTCTAACCTCCCTCCTTTCAGCCCTAAGCAACAACTGATCTAATTTGTCTCTAGACATTTCTCTATTCTGTAAGTGCATGAAACCGCAGCTGCCCATGGTTTCACACTTGTGATCCCAGGACTTGTGAGGTGGAGGCAGGAGGATCAGGAGCTCAAGGTCATCCCTCGTTAGTTGCTGAATTAGAGGTGAGCCTGGATCACTTGAGGCCCTGTCTCAAAAACAAATTAATAAAAATCCAAGGCCAGCATGAGGATGTTTGCCGCCAAGCCTGATAACTGACTTGTACAAACTGTCCTCTGACCTTCAAGTGTTTTCTGACAAACCTATGAATCCAAACCTGGCCTTTCCCTGAAAAATAAAGTGAATGAATGAATACAAAGTAAATTTAAAGACTAGAAAATAGGGCCAGATGTGATAGGGCACGCTTTTAATCCCAGTACTCAGGAGGCAGAAGAGGATCTCTGAGTTCAAGGCCAGCCTGGTCTACAGAGAGAGTTCCAGAACAGCCAGGGCAACAAAAAGTATATGTATGTATATGTGTGTGTGTGTGTGTGTGTGTGTGTGTGTGTGTATAATGTATGTGTATATAATGTATATGTATATATAAAATTAAAAGGTACCATTTGTGTGATAAAGTCTCTTGTCAGATTAAAAAGGAACCTGCAGGAAGGTGAATCTCTCTTTTCGCAAAGTCTGTGTGTTTGTGTGTGCATGTGTGCACAAGTGCATAAGAGTGACAACATTATGTGTCACTCTCAGGAACACCACCCACTCCTTTGAGGGACTTGGCCTGGAACTCTTCAGTTAAGCTAAACAGGCTACTGGAGAGCCTCAGGGGTCCGCCTAAGTCGACTTCCCTGAAATTGGGGTTTCCTACACAGACCACCCCACCCAGCTTTTTAAACATTGGTTCTGGGGAGGGATCAGACCTCCTCATCTTCCAAGACAAACACTTTATTGACTGAGCCATCCATTCATCCCTACCTCACCCAACCCTGGTCCCTGCTTTGGTCCCGTTTCCGTTGGCCACACAGAGTTAGTTCTTGGTGAGTGACTTGGACAAATAATCTTGGCGTCTATAAACATGAGCCAGGTACTTTCCCTGGCCCAGGTTATGAATTGTGCAAGCCGTGGGTACCGCTTGGCAAAGGATCCCTCCCCGCTTTGCAGCTGGGGAAACTGAGGGTGAAGATCACTGATCTGTACCTTGAGGGAATTCCAGAAGAGCAAACCGTTGATAAGCCGCCCACACCGGGAGGGTGGATGGTGGTGGCTGTGGTGGTGAAGAGGGTGTTGAAACTCACTCTTTATTCTCCGGTCTCTGTTCCCTCCCAGGGGTTGGATGTTCAAACAGGATGATGGGAATGCTAACCCCATCCAGTCCGGAGTGACTCATTGACAGGACCCTCAACGGATGGGAAGATTCCAGGCTCGTGGGGGCCCATGGCGCAGCCGGGATGCGGATGCACTATGTATCATTTTACACACCAGCTGGGCTTCCAGCCGAGCTGTAAGTCAAAGATTTTATAAATTGGATCGTATTTTAGAGAATAGATAAAAGAAGAGAGGCTGTGACTCCTCGGGAGGAATCTGTGCATGAGGTGGTAATCAGGCCAGATTTATGATTTCTGTAAAGACGGAGATCAGAGATAAATGTCAGACAGCTAGGCATCCTGTGATAATTAATTAAGAATCTGCTGGAGTCATAGGTGTGAGCCTGCCTTTAAATGGCTTTTCTTTTTATTAAAAATCTCGCAAAAAAAAAAAAAAAAAAAAAAAAAAGCAAAGCCAAGAACACGGTTTTTCCAGGGTAGATGTTAGTAAGTTACGCTTTGCTTTAAGAGTTGGGGAAACTGAAGCTCAGGGAGGAAATAACTCACGTACGGACACGGAGTTAAGTAACAAAGCTGAGACTTTGTGGACCAGAACATTAGGGATGCTTCTGCCCCTTCTGGGAGATATTGATGGCGGGGAGTCAGCCCTGAGGTCAGCAGAATAGCAACCACGTCCTTAACCTGTCCCCAGGCTACCAACGGTGTCATGAGTTCTTATGTAGCAAATTACCCCCAAAATGAGCATCTCCTCACAGCAAACGTGTCTCTGGGAATCAGTCCAGCTGAAGCTGCTCAGCTGGAGGTTGTGTTTGCAGCTCAGGGTCTCTCATGAGGTCGCCATCCACACGCAGCCAGGGCTGCAGTTAACAAAGCTACAATACCCTTTCCCAACAAGATGGCGCCTTGAAAACCTATTTCCGGGGGTGGGGTTGGGGGCGGAGACTCCTCATGGTTTGGGTCTCTCCACTTGATTGCTTGAACCTCCTCACAATATGGGGGCTGGGTTCCAAGGAGAAAGAGACCTAGCAAGATGTACTGGCTGGTTTTGTGTGCCAACTTGACACAAGCTGGAGTTATCACAGAGAAAGGAGCCTCTCTTGAGGAAATGCCTCCATGAGATCCAGCTGTAAGGCATTTTCTCAATTAGTGACCTAGAGGGGAGGGCTCATTGTGGGTGGTGCCATCCCTGGGCTGGTAGTGCCGGGTACTATAAGAAAGCAGGCTTGAACAAGCCAGGGAAAACAAACCAGTAAGTAACATCCATTCATGGCCTCTGCATCAGCTCCTGCTTCCTGACCTGCTTGAGTTCTAGTCCTGACTTCCTTTGGTGATGAACAGCATCGTGGAGTGTAAGCTAAATAAACCCTTTTCTCCTCAACTGGCTTCTTGGTCATGATGTTTGTGCAGGAATAGAAATCCTGACTAAGACACAAGAGGAGAAGGAGAAGCCACAGTGTATTATATTTCTGGTCAAAACAGGATAAAAATCCAAGTGCCCACTGATAGATGGGTAGATACATAAACTATAGTACATCCATACAGTGGAACATTATTTGGCCATGGTACATTACTTGGCCATGTAGCAGAACAGAATAAAGTATTCATGATGCTATGACATAAATGAATCCTGAAGTTGTGCTAAGCAAAAGGATCCAGAAACAAAGCATTCATAGTTTCTATTCACTGCAAATGTCCTGAATACACAGAAGGTTGATTCGGGGGTTTCCTGGAGTTGTGGTGAAAACCAAAAGGAGAAGTAACAATGACAGAACATTCCAGAATTAGATAGTAAGAATGATTACAGAATCTTATTAATATATTAAAAACCACTGCATTGCACATGTGTATTGGAGAGCTACTTGTTACATATGAATTTTAACTCAACTGAAAAAAAAAAAAAACCAACCATTTTAATTCCACAAGCTGGGTCATCTCACATTCTTTCCTGTACAGCGATCTGTTCTTGTAAATATTCTCAACCATCCATTCTCTTGTTAGGGGGCCTTTGTGTCAGATTCTCGTCTGTCGAGGTTCCCCTGGCATGGATTGCCCTGTCTCTGTGTAGTGGTGTCTTCAAGGAGCCTGCTGCAGAGCACGGGGGCAGGATGCAGGGTCCGTAGCCTCCTACGGGGAGCACGGGTGCAGGATGCAGGGTCAGGAGCCCGCTGCACAGAGAGCACAGAGCACGGGGGCGGGGATGCAGGGGGTTTCTATATCTTCTGTTTCACAGCCTGGCTTTCTAGAACTCCTTTCTGAGCCTATGGAGACCAAGCAGGGAAACAGCTCTGCCGCCCCGCTTGGCCCTGTGAGCCCCCTGAGGTCTCAGAAAATAGGGCAACCAGAAATGGAAAACAAATCTCGCCAATCAGGAGGTGTGCTGCTCTCCCCACGCTGGTGCTCAGAGACCCGCTGGACGGCAGCAGGGCCTCCCCCATCAGAAAGTATTAATGAATATTCACAGGATTCATTAAACATTTCCCCGCGTGGCTGAGCAAAACAGTGCGGAAACCCCCAAGCCATTAACCAAAAAAAAAAAAAAAAAAGAACGGAGAAATATTACAGGGGCTGGGGCCGAGGCTGCAGGAGCCTCTGGCGAGAAATTGATTTTTAGTGTTGAAACTCAACCTAGTTGCACAGTTGCGTTGGTGTTACCGAGGGGGTCTGTGTCCAGGGTCTCCATGACTCTGAACAGCCAGTCCTATTTGTGGAAGCTCTTTTTCAGATAGTCACCCACACACTACGGTGCCGGAGCCACAGCCATGTTCACGTGACACTTCTGAGAGTTGAGGGTTTCTCTAGGAACCCCCGTGTTGAATGCTCATGGTTAATCAGTAGTACTAGTGCAAGTACTGTGTGACCCCACTTGACAGATAAGGAAACTGAGGCATATGGTTACTGAGGCACTGTCCCAGACTCATTGTACCGAGGCCAGATCACTTTGTTCTTGATGCTTTGATTGGCCGAGAGGCCTCCAACAGCCACAGTGGGGCAGTCCAGCATGGGCCCCCTCCCCCAAATGAGAACCCAGTATAAGAGTAAGTTAGGTACAGGCCATCATTGGTGTCTGGAGGAGTGTTTGGGCTCCTCTCTGTGAGTGCAAGACTATAAGGAACCCAGGAAACAGAAAGCTATGTGCAGAGGGAATCCCTCTCATGTCCAAAGGGATGACAGTCACAGGCTTCAGAATGGCTGGGCCAGTTGATGGAGAACATTCTAGAAGGGCCAAGTTCCCAGTTACCTGTAGAGGGAATCTGAGGATATTCTACTAACAGCTCTAACTGTGGCTACCTGGAAGTGATGGACACTCCCTTCCAGGACTCTGAGTATTTTACCCTGAATAGGGAGGAGGGGAAGGAGGGGGCTAAGGAGGAGGAAGGGGAGGAGGGAAAAAGGAGTGGGGAAGGACAACTGCCAAGGACCAGCCTCAGCTTGGAGAGGGGTCCTGAGAGAAGGGGTGTTTGAGAGCGGCGAAACAAGCAACTCAAAGTCAAATCATGGGTTATGAACTGACATCCTGAGTTCTGCTTAAGCCAGGTTGCTCTCTTTATGCTCTGCTTTCTCTAGAGTTCTCCAGAGAGCTCTCTGCTCCAGACAACTTTCCTGCAATTCTAAAAACTTGCTGGATAGATCATTTCTTGCTGATCAAAAGCCCAGTCTTGAATGTACATATCAAGCCACTTATCACCCCAGGTTCCCTTTTGAATCAGCATCCCAGGACCCCAGCCCCTTGATCCTTAGAAAGAGACAGCAAGAGCCAGGAGTGGTGGCACATGCCTTTAATCCCAGCACTTGGGAGGCAGAGGCAGGCGGATTTCTGAATTCAAGGTCAGCCTGGTCTACAGAGTGAGTTCCTGTTTGTTTGATAGCCAAAGGTATACAGAGAAACCCTGTCTCAAAATACCAAAAACCAAACAGAGAGAGAGAGAGAGAGAGAGAGAGAGACAGACAGACAGACAGACAGACAGACAGACAAGCACAGACAGTAACATAGCTGGTTGGGACCCTGAGTTGAAATTAACATTTCTACCACATCTAGCACTGGACCAAAACTCCCTCTGTCCCAGGCTGACCTTGAACTGAGGAATCTGCCTGTCCTTATATCTTTCTGACAAGCTGGCTCACAGTGCAGCTGCTTCTGTTCCTTTAGATCCATGAAGCTCCTTACACACTTCATATAGTATCTTTGTATTTTGCATAGTTGAAAAATTATATATTTTCAAACTCAAGTTTTCAGCGTTCTTTCCCACAGCCTTAAGGGCTGTCCTGAAGGTCACAAAGTTAAACCCTTTTGCTGAGATGTAGAAACACCCTCACCTCCTGGACTCCTGCTGTTTCTGACTAACCTGGGGTTATTGACCTTGGCAGAGAGGACATTCTTCAAAGGAGGAATGTGAAAATATGTACACTATTATACACAAACAAGGCTTCACCCACAGCAACCAACAACAGTTGTGGGGGCCTATACTCTGCTGGCTCTATTTCAGGGGCAGGAAGCCAGGTCATACATGGCCAACCTGAACTCGGCAGACAATGATAGCAGCTTTGAACTGAGCAGCCACCATGTGACTGAAACAGACTCAGTATGTTGGCTGAGGGGGCTGCTGGCTGGTTCTTCTACGTAGAACTTCAGGATTGGCTGATTGTGCCAGACATGTGGTTGCTGCTGCTGCTGCTGCTGCTGCTATGACCCAGAAGAGCAGGCAGAAGAGGCCATGGTGAACTGAGTGACCCAGCCCTGAAAGTTGCACTGTGCCTCAGCCACATCCCTTCCATAGAAATGACTCACTAAGGG
The DNA here is from genome assembly GCA_902729485.2 of Mus minutoides. Taxonomy (NCBI): domain Eukaryota; kingdom Metazoa; phylum Chordata; class Mammalia; order Rodentia; family Muridae; genus Mus; species Mus minutoides. Next base: position 2,837,039 of record LR749484.1, read on the forward strand.
AAGTGATTTAAGACCATCATTAGGAAGAGAGGCAAGGGCTCCGCCTTAGACAACAGGGGATGTCACAGGGTTTGTGTGGGCATCAAAAACACCCCAGGACTCCAGCCCTGTAACGGGAAATGGGTGAGGCTCCACCAACAGATGCCACTTCTAGCTGTGGGATGCAGCAACCTCTCCCTGGATCTCTTCCAGAGGCTTGTTAATTACACTGAGAAGCAGAAAAATCATGTGTCCAACTATAATAGATTTTTTTTTTCAATTAGAGTCTCTTATAGCACAGGCTGGCCCTGAATTCTTAGGCCTCCTGCCCCAGTCTCACCAATTCTGGATGGGATGGCAGATACGCCTTGGCTTGGGAAAGCTTTGACATATGTTGGAAACAAGTTGAGCGAGTGAACCTATTCTCTTCTTCGATTTCACAAACTCTAAATTACATCCAGCATTTCCAGGGAATATTTACTGCCCAGATTGGATTTTTGAAGTCAGTATGAACAAAAAGAGAATGAACCAAGACATTAACGTTCTGAGACTGATCACATGTGGAATTGGTAACATTTATAAAATGCTGGGTTAAATAAAGTCAACTTTTTTTTTTTTTTTTTTTTTTTTTTGAGACAGGGTTTCTCTGTGTAGTCCTAGCTATCCTGGAACTCACTCTGTAGACCAGGCTGGCCTCAAACTTAGAAATCTGCCTGCCTCTGCCTCCCAAGTGCTGAGATTAAAGGCATGCGCCACCACTGCCTGGCCTAAAGTCAACTTTTTTTAGAGGAATGTGTGTGCTGGAGGTGAGCACACCAGGCATGTAAGTGTGGAGGCCAGAGATGGGAATCTGGCGTCTTCCTTTATTGCTCTCTGCGTTTTATTTTTATTATTTTTTTTGATTGTGCGTAAGTTGGTGTGCTGGCCTGTGGGTATTTGCACAGGAATACAGGTGCATACAGAGGCCAGAGATTCCCTGGACAGATCCCCTTGGAGCTGGAATGGCAGACAACTAGGAGCTACCTGCCATGGGTGGCAGGAACCAAGCCTGTGTCCTCTGGCAGAGCAGCTAGTGCCCTTAATTGCAAGCCATCTCTCCTGCCCTCTACCTCTATTCAGAAGTCTCCAGACTGTCCCACCCCTCACTCCAGCTCAGCCCTGGAATTATAGTGACTCCCTGCCAGAGCCAATCCTCACACAGAGTGAGAATGGTCAGAACTCAGGTCCTTATGCTAAACATACTGCATGCAGCAAGTGGGCTACCCCACTGGACCATCTCCCCAGCCTGTCTCAGGTCTTGGTGGGTGTTTGTTGATTTTGAGACAGTCTCACATTTCCCAGGCTGGCCTTGAACACTCCTATGGAACTGAGAAGGATCTTGAATTTGTGATTCTCCTGTTCCATCCTCCCAAGTTCTGGGGTCACAGAGTCGTGCATCATACTTGACTCTAAAACAAATACTTATTGAAGTTAGTTTAACCATCATTATCTATAGTCTATTATCTATCATCTATTATCCATGTATCTGTCACCTATTATCTATATATCATTCATCTTATCTATCTTTCTATAATTTATATACCTTTTTGTCATCTATTTCTATCTTCTCTCATCTCTTTATCTAATCTATCATTGACCTATATATCATTTATCTATCTATCTATCTATCTATCTATCTATCTATCTATCATCATCTATATATCATCTATCATCTATCTTCTATCTATCTATCTATCTATCTATCTATCTATCATCATCATTATCTATCTATCTATCTATCTATCTATCTATCTATATCTATATATCATCTTTCTATCATCTATCATCTATTGGTCTGTCAGTTTGGGGGCCTTGCACATGCTAGAACAGTATTTGTATCCTACCACAGGGTGATACCTCCACCCTTTAAGTGCTCTGAATTCATGAATGGATCCAGAGTTCATATCTTCTTGGTGCTTACAGTCCAAAGAGGGCAGCTTTCAGATAAGTAATCAAAAGAAAAAAGAACTCATTGAATAATGACCAGGTCGCAGCAGAAATCAGGGAGGGAGCCGTGAGTTTCAAGCAGTGATGTAGCCCAGTTTGGTTGACAGTAGAGCCACCGTGGGGTCACCGAGTCACCGTGGGGTCACCGAGCCCACGACTGAGGCGTGTGTGCTTTAGTGTGGGGTTGAGGCTCTGTGTCAGGGTCAGGCGGGATCTTTGGGTTCAGGGTCAGAGGATGGAGTAAGTAGGGTTGGGCTGGCTTTTGATGTGTGTAGTCAGTAGTTGGGCCAGCTGCCCAAAACTGTCAGGTTAGCACTTGCTGGTTCCTGCTCTGCAGCACCAGGCTCTGGAAGCCTCTGTGTCCTCTGGGTGTGACTCCCTTGGCTGTGCTGGGAATCTGATGAGATCTTCAAAAACCAGAGTGCCAAGGAGGGATGGTCTTGCTTCTGACTGAGGGCTGACTCCAGACCCTGGCTCCTTCCCAAGCGTAGACCAGGGCAACTGTGGCCACTCATGCTCAACTCATGTCAGCTTGTGTTGTGAGTTTGTACCATTGGTGGATGTTCACACGTTCTCAGGGAATTCAACATATCCACATAGCTACAAACAATCTTTCTCACACACACCTTTATTAAAGGCAAGATTTCACTGTGTAGCTCAGGCTGCTCTGGAGTTTGCAGTCCTCTGGCTTCAGCCTCTGGGTGCTGGAAATCAGGCCAGTGCTCGTGAAGGGCACAAGTTCCCAGCACTTTGTTGCTTGGGACCTTTGTGTGGGCTGCTGCCCCTTCTCCCCAAGTCCCTACCTGCTCCCCCCTCTCCTTGCCCCCTCCTTGCTCCCCCCTCTCCCTGCCCCCTCTCTGCTGCTTCCCCCTTCTCTCTGGATCCCTCTCTGCTTTTGCTTCCTAAATCCATATTTTCTGATCCTTAAGCCTCAGGTTGAAGCTGCAGCCTATGTCTGCCTGACCACTGTTTCCAATCTTACCTTTGCCCTGAGTCTGTGTAGTGACCGTTGCTCTCATCTGCCCGTGGATGTGCCATCACTCCTCAGGCCCCACAGTCTGACATGCCCCTCTACCTTCTACCGCTTTGCTTGTTTCTTTTCCCCTGTACCAGAGAACAAGCTCCAGGAGCATGTGTGTGCACATGTGTATGTGCATGTGTGTGAGCATGTGTGCATGTGTGTGTGCACCTGTGTGTGCGAGCAGCTGTGAGCATGTGCATCTGTGTGTAGGAACAAGTGCCAGTATGTGCATATGTATATGTGTATGCATATGTATGTGCAGGCCCAAAGTGCCAGTAAGTGTGTGTGTGTGTATGCATATGCATGTGTATGTACATATCTATGCATTCATTATGTGTACATGCAGGTATGTGTGTGCATGTGTGTGTGTGCTGTGCATGTGCACACATCATCCATATTTGTTTACATGAGCTTGAATATCTTGTCCAGTGCCTGAAATGTTCCTGGTAGATGCTCCAACCGCATTTGTGGAATGACCTTATTCCTCTTCCTCAAATAGATCTGAAGTCAGATCTAGAACCCTCACAGGTGGCCATATATGTGCGACAAAATGAAACTAGAGAAGGAACAGGTACTGACACCATCTATAGGTGGTGTACCATAGATGTACAGAAGGCACCTGAGAGTGTGTGTGCACATGCGCATATGTGTACACCTGCGTGCACAACGAGTGGACTATACAAATGGAAGACAGGTGCATACTGGGAACCTGCCCATGATTCCTATTTCTCAAGCATCCATTGAATGTGGCTTACTGGTTTTTTTTTTTCTATAACCTCTTTATTGACATTTAATCTCTGTACCCTAACATGCATTTCTTCAAGTGCACAGTCTGAAGGTCTTTAGCATGCTATGCAAGTTGTGCATGGATTGAACTCTCTTACCCTGCAAAGGTTGGAATTAACCACCAACTTGACAGGATCTAGGGAACCTCCCAAAAGATGACCTCTAGGCATGCTTGCCAGGGGATCATCTTAATTTTTTTATCTGAGCTAGGAAGACCTGCCCACTGTGGGTGGTGCCATCCCCTGGCTGGGATCCTCCACTGTATAAAAACAACATGGGGCTAAGCAGTGGCCTGCACCCATAGCTCTCTGTTTCCTGACTGTGGACAGATGTGAGGATGTGATGTGACCAACTCCCTCAGGTTCCTGCCGCTGTGACTTCCCAACTGTGATGGATTGTAACTTTGAACTCTGAGCAAAATAAGCCCTTTCTCCCTGAAGTTGCTTTGGTCAGAGTATTTTATCATAGCAACAGGAGACACGCATCCCCACGAGTAGCTAACCCCATTTTCCAACCTTTTGTGCACTGCCAGTTAGGCTCCTGCTCTTTGTGAAGAATTCCCTCCTCGTGGTTCCCCAACCTTTATGCTCTGTGGCTTCATCCCCTGCCTGGCTCTGTCTTCACCTCTGGTGATAGACTCTCAGCATCTTGGTCATCTCTGCATCCCTCAGAGCTGACGCTGGTACTGGTCCCAGGTGCAGACTCATTGAAATCCAGCAGGTGCAGATATAAATGTAGAGGGTACAGATGGGGCTGTGGGCTAGGACCTGATGGTACCATCTTTAGGGATATCAGATCTGCTTATGTGGAAAAGGCATCTCCTTAATCATGAAGTGTGGAGAGGATGACACAGGCTCAGGAATCAAATGGACTTACTCAGGAATTCAAACCCTGCCTCTGTTACCCACCAGCCAGGCAGCCCTTGGAAATCAATTCCTCACCTTTAAAATGGGTAGAGTTCCTCCAACATGGTGAGTGGAGTGGGGATAGGGAAGATGGAAAAGACGTAACAGGGATACGTGCTTGGGTGCTTGAAAACTTGTGACATGACACATACGAATCAGATTCACTTTTTTTTTTTTTTTGGTTTTTCGAGACAGGGTTTCTCTGTGTATCCCTGGCTGTCCTGGAACTCACTTTGTAGACCAGGCTGGCCTCGAACTCAGAAATCCACCTGCCTCTGCCTCCCAAGTGCTGGGATCAAAGGCGTGCGCCACCATGCCCGGCCAGATTCACTTTTAAATTTAAAATTTCTATTATGCTGTGTGTGTGTGCACACGAGCACGTGTGCACGTGCATAAGTGTGTGCATATATATGTGTGCTAACATGATCTGTGTGTGGAGGTCAGTGGACAGCTTTCAGGAGTCAATTCTCTGTTTCTACCATGTAAGTCCTTAGGCTGTCAGGTTTGCCAACAATCACCCTTACCCGCTGAGCCATCTCGACAGTCCCCGGAATTGATACTGTAGGCAGCCAGAAGTGATCATGAGCCCCTGAAGTTGGGAAACAGCAGCAGGGGAGACACTATTTGTAACCAGCCTGAACTCTAGAGTCTTACACACAAACCAACCATCACTTCAGGTTTTTGCCATTTTTAAGAGTGTAATGACACCAGTAGTATGCACTCACGGAAGATACAGGTTCTGTGTTCTTCTCCACGCTGCAGGGAACAGTCAGGGGTTGTGTCTTTTGGGGGTGTTTTTTGGATTTTAGAATATTTGCTAATGCACGAGGAGGATGTCAGTCATGACTCAAAGATGCCTCATTCACACAGCCTCACGCGAGACTGACTTTGTTGGATGCTTTTAGTGTGTCTGCTTTTTGTTGTTGTTCTATGTTTCTTTGGGATGCGAGGGATGGGCACAGGGGACTTGCATCACCTGCCTTTGGATCAAAACCCCTCCCATGAGGCCACACTGAGGTTTCTGCCATGCAGCCCGCAGTGTTTTGGATCCTTGATTTGCAAGGTGATTACCTCTGGGGAACTCCTCCTGTTGTGCCTCAGATGCTGGCATGCTGGGCTATACATTGTCTGAGTATGCCAAAGACTTCAGCCCATGTGGGACGGTGAAAGGCAGCCTGGTTTCTGGTTGAGCTCCAGTGACCTCGAAGGTGACCCCGCAGGGGATAACCCTGCAAGGGACCGTAGGCATTTTGCCACACTCCTAGACACCAGGGCCCTTACACGAGGCTGCAGCTCTCCATAATTCTGTGGCCATCAGTCATGTAAGGGCACCACCCCAAGCCCCTCCACAGGGAGAATGTAGCCTCAAGACAGATGGAGGTCCATTTTAATGAGGTACCTGAAGGTCTGAAGGGCTTAGCCAATAAACTCCCCTTCCCAGACACTCCTCCCTGCAAAAGGTAATTTAACCTCAGGCCCGCCCTGAGAAAGTGGGGTATGGTTTTATTCATCACCACTTTCCACCATGACAATAAATGTTTTAAAACCATGGACTGTCCAGTTTCATCAGGATCCATGGTGGGGAGCAATGGAGAAAGCCTTTGTCTAAAGAGCCAGCCATCATCTCGGCAGAAAGCCTCTCAAGAGCCGGGCGTGGTGGCGCACGCCTTTAATCCCAGCACTCGGGAGGCAGAGGCAGGCGGATTTCTGAGTTCGAGGCCAGCCTGGTCTACAGAGTGAGTTCCAGGACAGCTGGGGCTATACAGAGAAACCCTGTCTCGAAAAACCAAACCAAACCAAAAAAAAAAAAAAAAGAAAGCCTCTCAGGGCTCCCAGCCACGGCCTCCACCAAGCCAAGCCGCCCAGGCCACGGAGCAAGCCAAGGACCCTCCTCCCCACAGGACGCAGCCAGAGCTCCCCCTTTTCCCCCTTCCGCTCTGGGCTACTTCCAGCCCGTCAGCCCCCACTCTGTTCTCAGCTCTTCCGCAGCTTCAAGCAGCGCCTCGGTGCTCAAGAGAACTAGATAGTCCTGGCCTCTCTGCAGGCCTGGGGACTCCCCGAGATGACTCTGGCAGTCCTCGGAACCTCAGACTGCGCTCCCCCACCCCCAGAGTGGAGTCCCGTGACTTCCCGTAGCCTGACGCCCGCCTCTCCAAGTGGCCAGAGCCCTAGGGCGCATGCCGGACACCACTAACTCCACAAGCCCTCACTGGGTGATGAGCTCCCTGGGTCTGGTCCACACACTTCTTCCCTGCCATATCCTGCGTTGTGATGACCCTGGTCCGACCCAGGCGCATCCCCTAGATCTCGTCTTAGACAGTGAGAGGCCGTCAGGTGCATGAGAAAGAGACACCTCAACTTCACTGAGGACATGGGGTCCAGCCACTCAGTGAGGTGCGCTGGACTCACCAAGGTCTGCTGCCTTTCTGCAGCCAGGATGGTCTGAGCTGTCTCCAACTCTGTGGCCAGGGCTGACAGGTGATCAGGGCTCCCCTGGTTACACTTCAAGATCAGAGTGGAGACAATGGAGTGGTTGCTTCCTGAGCTCAACTAAGGTCTTCTGAGTGGATCTGTCGATACTGGGCAACCGATGCTACTTGAATTGTTAATAGCTTCCTCCCTCCTTATATCTGAGCCCTAGACTCTAGGGTACCCATGGTCAGAACATGAAGGCTGACACTGGTGCATGAGTTCCCTCTGAGGACTGGTGTGTGATGCCCTTGGCTTTCTTCCACCTGCCTAAGGGACAAGCATTTGCTCATGTCTTAGTACACAGTCTGTCTCTGGAGAGCCCAGGGATGTTCATTAACGGGCTGCTTGGAGCTGCAGCTAATACCTCTACGGTATGTGGACAGATGTGATCAATGCAAACTGAGTGGAAGAGCTCGGAGAGGCTAGCCTGTGTTCTCAGCCCTCGGAAAGCTGAGGCAGGAGGATCACAGCTGTGAGGCCAGTCTGGGTTACAGAATGGGACTTTGTCTAAAAAAAAAATCAAATCAGCTGGGTCTCATGGTCTAGGATGGCAAACCCTGATACTTGGATGGAGGAGTAGAGTGGGGTGGGAGGATTGCAAGTTCAAGACCAGCCTGGACAACTCTGTGAGGCCTGGTTTCAAGAGAAAAGAATGAAGCAAGTGTGTCAGCTGTCACACCAGGAGATGGAGACAGAATGGTCAAGGCCATCCAGAGCAAGTAGGAGGCCAGCCTGGGCTATATGCGACCCTGTGTCAATAACACAAACATGAAGCCAGCAAGATGGCTCAGTGGGTAAAGGCCCTTGCCATCAAACCCAATGACACAGGCTCAAACCCAGGACCCACACAGTAGAAACACAGAAGAGGTTCCTTTATTTGACCTCTGACCTTCAGCATCCAACACAGCGAGCACATGCATGCCCACCATAGATGTAGTAATTTTAATTCAAATATAAATAAATAAATAAATAAATAAATACATGTAATGTACAAAGGCCCTGGGGGAGTTAGGTCAGCAGCAGAGCATTTGCCTAACCTGTTAAAGGCCCTTGGATAAATACTCAGTGCTACAAAAATTAAAATAAAAGAATAAAATAACCCCAAGGTGACCTGAGCCACCGTTTTCTAGAGCCACAGAGGCTCAGGCCACAGCAACTTTCCACCATCTGTCACAAAGTTTCAAAGGGAAAAATAAATCAAGACAGACTCTCGGGAGGCCACCTCCCAAGGAAGGCTGGCTCTTCCTCTCAGCTCACTGCCACCCCACCCCTCCAGCCTTAGCATTTGGGCTTTTCTCCTTCGGAAGGCCTCTCTCCATCTTTCTCTATGCCACCGCACAGACACCCTGCGTACAACCGTTGTCTAATAGGGGAGCAGACACCGACAGCTTCTTCATTCATGGGTGTCTGATAGTGTGCCAGCCACGCTGTGCCCAAGGGGCATGTTGGGGGGGGCAATAGAGACAGGGTGTTGGAGATGTCCTATTTGGAAGAGAGGTGCACTGGTGACCTAGAAAAGTAGGTCAGAGGCCCTGTGCCTCTGATGATGCGATTATTGGGGAAAAAAAGGCAAATTACATATTTCTGTGTCTGTTAGTATATGGAAAAATCTAGAAGGGTACATATCTCACAACAGCGACAACTTTGAGGGGAGAGAGGCATGAGGTTGAAAATATGAGAAAAACCTTTCTTAATTCTTATTTTCTGCTCTCTGAAGCTGGGGTTCTTTGGGACTGCACTTCTAGAACCTTCACAGTTCCAAAGCAGAGCCATGGCTGATCAAGATGGTCCATTCTTCTTGTACCCAGGCCATGAGAGCCAAGAGGGCAGGGACTGTGAGGGTCTTCTGTCAGTGATGGCAGCAACCCCAGCTCGGAAGTCCATCAGGGCCTAGCACTCAACATGCCCTGGGTGCTGTCCAGCTCAGGCTCACTCACTGAGGTCTGCAGGTCCCTGGGTTCTGGGGACAGATGTGGTGTTCCTTGAAGACTATGCATGATGGGGACGCATGTTAGCAAGGCTGGCAGCTAGCTCCTCATCGGACTGAGCACAGCTCCCTGTGGGAGGGGGACCTCCAAATGTCCCTCCTAGCAAGCAACCACAGTAGCTGGCAATATCCTGAATACGTTCTACTCTGGGCCCAAGTTCCAGTGCACTAGAGGATGTGTTTCCCAGAGAGTTTTCTGAGGAACCTGAGACTTGTACCATGCTCTATGAGAACAGCTTTCATGATTTTATGTGTCTAGAGAATGATTCTTGCTTCCAGCACTTCTGGAGAGTTGCATGCCTGTGAGCCCGTTAAAGGCGCTGAGAAGTGCTGCATCAAAGAATCAAGTTTGACTCTATTCGTTCTAGTTTGCTTTTCTGTTGTGACAGACACTGTGACAAAAACCAGCTTGGGGGGTAGGAAAGGGTTTGACTTCGCTTCCAGGTCATAGTTCATCATGGAGGGAGCAGTCAGGGCGGGAGCACAAGCTACAGGCAAACCAGAAAAGATGGGGAGACGCTGCTTTACAGGCTTGCTCTCTCCATCCCAAGACACCGTTCTGAAATGTTCTAGAATGTTCTCAGTCAACTGCCACCTAGAAATGTTTAATGCCACCCTTGACAGATCAGGCATGTCATGTGTGGTCAGTACCACACACCTAGGTTTCTGCTTCACACTCTAAAGATGGCAACAGTTCCATAGCACAGACAGAGTCAGGATGTCTCCTGGGAGGGCATGCCACACTTGTCCTGGAGCCCTAGGGACAGATGGTACCACTCTTGACATTTGGTTAGCAAATGTCAACTTTTGAATGCCAGCCAGCCTAGTGGAACTGAGGAGTTCCAGGCCAGCGGGAGACTCCCGGCTCAAAAATCAAGGTTGACCTCTAACACCCGAGGTGTGGCCTCCCCGCACCCCCCCCCTAGTGTGCATACACAGAAGAACAGATCTAAGGGGCAAATGCCACATATAGTAGGAAGGAAGCAATGCATTAAATATTTCCCCAAAGCCCCCTCCCCCGCCACCTCAGCTGTGGATTTACGGGTGCCTCTCTCCTTTTTGAACCGCCCTTCACGCCCCCCACCCCTCAACCTCCAGGAGGAAGAAGAGCCTACAGAGGGGTGATTTCTAAGACATCCCGGGGAAAGAGAATAGAGAAAAGGTGTTGTCCCAGAGCAAAAACCTGCCTGCAGAAACTCTCCAAGGCCCTGAGTCTCGGGCATTAAACTATTAGAACCGTCAAGTGTCTCCGGAGAAGCTTAATGCACCTTAAAAACACGCGAGAAAAGCAAAGGAAGACAGTGCCGTGTTTGTGGCAGGATCTCCATCTAGCAGGGGCTGGCTGAAGATTTTTAGCTCCACAACAGGAGGCGAGGTAACCTTGGGTAAAACCCTCTCTGCCTCTGGTCTCTCTGGTCCCTTTGGTCCATCCACCATCCCTTCTTTCCCCTGGACCCTTGCCCTTTTCTTCTCCCAAACCAACCTAGAAAGCGAGTTAAGCTGCGCGCTCTGGAGCGGATCAAGGTCACCTGCCTTCCCGGGTCCTGCAGGTCCCCAGAGGACGTGCCACACTCTGCCTCGCGCCTGCCAATTAGGCGCTAATTTGATTTCTGCTCTATCCGTGCGAACCCCCATTAAACGCAATTCTGCTCATTACTATGACTTCCCTGCTCGCAGCGCGCCCCCCTCCTGTGCGCCCCAAGTCACCCCAACGTTTCTTAGGAAACCTGGCTGGGAACTACGCCTCCCAGGAATTACTTCGAGGCCCTTCACGGGGTTAGTTCCTGATTGGGGAATCCCCATGTCCCCCCTCCTCTGCCTCTCTGCCCAGAAAGCCTGGCTGGGTGCCAATTCCCGCCCTCTGGGCTGTGTGGTCTTCAAGGATGCTCTGGACTTCTCTGAGTTGCTGTGCGCTCTTGGCAGGACTGTACTTACCAAGCGTGTGAGACTGAAGCTGGTGTCACTAGCAGAGCCTCGCAGAGGGAGCCCAACGCAGAGGAGCGCGCAGGGGCAGGCAGTTGGAAGAACTGGAGCTGCGAAATCCAGACTGCAAAATTAAGGACAAACCTCAAATTTCTGTGACCAGATAATCCACATTTTTCAGCTAGAGATGTGGCTGGTGGGGCAGGGGTGGGGGTGGGTGGATGGGGGTGGGTAGAGTGATGGGGAAGCTTGAGAGAGGCCAAGGCTTCACCCCCAGAACTACAGTGGTGGTAGCGATGACGATGATGATACGAGTCCCCACAAATGTTTTAAGAATTTAAAGCAAAAACCCAATAAGGAAAACAAAAAATGGAGACAGGATCCAAGTACAAGGTAAAATCTGGTCTTTTGTTTTGTTTGTTTGTTTCTGAGATAGCTTCTCCTATTCCAGGTTGGCTTAGACCTTGTTGTGTAGCCAAGGATAACCTTCAACTCCTGATTCTCGTGGCTCCACCTCCTGGCAGTGATATATTAGGATTACAGACTCCAGGCATGCCATAGGGATGGGAGTCAGGGCTAGTATATGTTAGACCAGGCAGGATCAGCTGAGCCACATCTCCAACTGCCCTTTATTCTTTCCATGCTGTGAGAGTGTGTGTGTGTGTGTGTGTGTGTGTGTGTGTGTGTGTGTCTGTATCTGTGTGTGTCTGTGTGTGTGTGTCTGTGTGTGAGTGTGTCTGTGTGTGTGAGTGTGTCTGAGTGAGTGTCTCTGTGTGTGTCTGTGTGTGTGAGTGTGTGTGTGTGTGTGTGTGTGTGTGTGTAATTTTGAGCTTTAAAAAACATTGCATTATTCCCAGTGTGATGACACACACTTTTAATCCCAGCACTGGAGAGGCAGAGGCAGATGGATTTCTGTGAGTTTGAGGTTAGCCAAGTGCACACGGTGAGACTCTGTCTTGAAATAAACAATTCATCACATTAGCTCTGGCTGCTTGTTTAGCACACGTGAGTCTCTCGGTTCAAAACATGGCACCAGAACACTTGACGACATAGTGTTTCTTGGCCCCTGAGTTTTAGGGTCCCTTTGACTTTTCTAACAGATGTTTTACTTTAATTAATTCCAGCCCTGATTAGAAGTCATGAGAAAAATGTCAGACCAATTTCAGTCCCCCTTGCCCCCCATCTTGCAATAACCTTCTAGTCTGGCTGGAACAGTTTGTGGGCCTTCAACTTTAAAGAGCATTTAAAAATATATTTATTTATCTGGGTTAGTCTATGCCACCAAGAGCTGTGGAGAAGTGGGTTCCCTCTTCTGCCCTGAGGGTTCTGGGGGTCGACCCCAGGTTTGGTGGCAAGGGCCTCAGACGCTGAGACACAACCACACTCCACACCTACTCCTTTCTCGGTTTTTAAAAAATTATCTTTTAATTTTATGTGAATGGGTGTATGCTGGATAGTGTGTCAACTTGGCACAAGCTAGAGTGCTCTGAAAGGGGGGACTGTCAACTGAGAATAATGCCTTCCTAAGATAGGGCTGTAGGAGCCGGGTGTGGTGGCTCACGCCTTTGATCCCAGCACTCGGGAGGCAGAGGCAGGCGGATTTCTGAGTTCGAGGCCAGCCTGGTCTACAAAGTGAGTTCCAGGACAGCCAGGGCTATACAGAGAAACCCTGTCTCGAAAAACCAAAAAAAAAAAAAGGATAGGGCTGTAGGCAAGCCTGTGGGGCATCTTCCTAATTAGGGATTAATAGGGAAGGCCCTGTCCACAGTGGGCGGGGCCATCCCTGGGCTGGTGGCTCTGGGTTCTATAAGTAAGCAGGCTGAACAAACCATTGGAGTATGATGGTTTGTGTATGCTCAGCCCAGGGAGTGGCACTATTAGAAGGTGTGGCCCTGTTGGAGTAGGTATGGCCTTGTTGGAGTGGGCGTGGCCTTGTTGTAGTGGGTGTGTCACTGTGGGCATGGCCTTTAAGACCCTCATCCTTGCCACTTGGAAGTCAGTCTTCTCCTAGCAGCCTTCAAATGAAGATGTAGAACTCTCAGGTCCTCCCGCACCATGCCTGCCTGGATGCTGCCATGCTTCCCACCATGATGATAAAGGACTGAACCTCTAAACCTGTAAGCCAGCCCCAATTAAATGTTGTTCTTATAAGAGTTGCCTTTGGTCATGGTGTCTGTTCAGAGCAGTAAAACCCTAATTAAGTCAAGGAGCAAGCCAGTCAGCAGCACCCCTCCATGGCCTCTGCATCAGCTCCTGCCTCCAGGTTCCTGCCCTGTTTGAGTTCCTGTCCTGACTTCCCTCAGTGATGAACAGTGATGTAGAAGTGTAAGCTGAATAAACCTTGTCCTCCCCAAACTGCTTTGATCGTGGTGTTTCACCACAGCAATACTCTAACTAAGACAGGGTGTTTTGTCTGCATGCATGTTGGTGCACAGTGTATGTGCCTGCTGCTCATGGAGGTTAGATCACAAGGCTGTCACATCACAAGTACATCCCATCCCCTGGTACAGGAGTTACAGAGAGCTGTGAGCCACCAGGTGGATGCTGGTAATTGAACCAGGGTCCTCTGGAGGAGCAGCCAGTGCTCTTAACCACTGAGCCATCTCTCCAGCCTCCGTTTTCAGTTTCTAATTCACAAAATGAGTCTAAGGATGGCTGTTTGCTCAGATGTTCTGACACTGACCAGTCAGTGTGACTGATAGTGGCTGGTCCAGACTCTGGGCAAGTTCAAGGTCTGCTCTGCTGGGTCCTGGCTGGAGCCTCCAGGACTTTTGACAAACAGCATTTAGTTGCCAGAGGGACTTAGCCACTGTAGAGTGGCCTGTGCTTGCTCGCCACATGGCTAGAGGCTGGTTTCTTTTGCCTTTGTAATAATAATTTGAAGGAGTAGCTCTGTCCTTGCTGGCCCTTGACAAGGAAAAGGCTAGCAACAGGCGGGGCGGGGCTGGTGGGGTTTGTGGTGGATTATGTGCCGGCATTGAAACAGGAAAGCTAGCAGCGAGTGGTGGTTCGCTTAACTGCCAGAAGAGGAGCATTCATTCAGACTGGATGCCCCACCCCCCACACGAAAATGTTTGCAAAAGCAGCTGTGGCATAAAAAGATGTGAGATGGCCTGTGACACTTTCGGTTGCCAAAACGGAAAATTTTCCTCTTCCCCCACCTCCCTTCTGAGACAGGGTCTCTTGTAGCCCAGGATGGCCTTGAACTCAGTATATAGCTTAAGTTGACCTTAAACTACTAGTCCTCTGAGATCTACAGCAAGCCTGGACCACTTGGCTCAGTTTACTTGGTGTTGGGGGTAGGAGCCCAGGGCTTCATGTACATAAGGAGACACTCCACCGACTGACTATGACTGTAGCCCAAGCAGACTTTCTCTCTTCTGTTCATTCATTCTTTTGGAAACTAGGTCTTCATATATAGCCAAGGCTGAATTTGAACTGGGCACCCTCCTGTCTCAAACTCCCCGAATATTGTCATTACAGTCGTTTCTTGCTAGGCTTTCAATTTCTTTCCAATTATTCCATCTACAAAGACTAATGAAATGTTAGCTATCCATGGTCCCAGGATTGCCTAGGATATCTCTCAAGAGATGACATCCCTTTTCACACACTCTACTTACACCCAAATTTGTGTTCTAACTTCTAGAATTCAGCAAACCCAAGGAGCAGGCCCCTCAGTGATCATGCCTCTCCAACCCCCAACCCCTGAAACTCTACTCTCTATCTCCAGAAAGGGTTCCTGGTCTGCACTGCCAAGATTGCAGCAGTTTTGGCTTAGCAGAGTGTCTGGTTTGGATTTTGGTTTGTGTTAGTTGCTTTGTTTTGTTTTCTGTAGCTGTCACATCTATCATCAAGTCGTCCCTAAAGGTGGCTGATATTAAACCCATTAATTCCGTGGGTGAGGCCCTTGAGCCGGCAGCTCCTGACTTACTATCTTTCAGGCCAGTCAACTTCAAGGAACCAGGGCCGTCACGTGACCCCACCTTCCCCTCCAGGCTTCTTCCGGTTGTGTAACCTCTCACCCAGATGGGCTTTGTTCTAGAAAGCCCAGGAAGGTGGGCCAGTCAAAGCCTGCCTGCCGTGCCAGGCAGCTCTGAGCCCACCGGATTCCCTGACTCACACACTCCCTTGGGCGAGCATTGTGGAAACATCACCTGAACTGCTCCATTCCCAGGTGGTCTGCAGGAGGGAAGGGAATTTTTTTCTCAAACCTCATGAACAGGGGATCTTACGACGTATGCTGCGGGATTAAAGGAGTCTTCTCTGCCTACGAATGAAAGGCACAAACTAAAGATGTCAACTCTATAGGCTCAGGACAGATCAAGTTCAAGTGCGGTCCTCTATACAGGAGACCCCTTTCCCCAACTCCACCCGCGCTCCAGTGGAAGTACTTCCTCTTCTGGGTGTCAGTTTCCAGGAGGTGACACATCAAGGTGGTGGGGATCACTGGAATCCCTTTTCTCCCTGGGCCCTTTTGAATCTCAGAGATGAACGTGAAGAAACGATTATAGCTGTTTCGATTTCTAGAGAAGATGCCTCCTTCCTGCCTTCACCTACGGTATCATGAACTTCACAACTTTCCTGGAAGAGATGGGGGAACTGGCTGGGTGAGAGGCCAATTTGCCCTGCTAGGAACCGTGTAGGGTGTGTCAGGTCCAGGGGCGGGGCATGGCCGGCATTTATTTACTGCTTTAGTTAAGTGCCTGTGCTGTGCCAGTTCAAGAGGCGTGCACACATAAATCACCCCGGGTCATCGTTCAGTGGATGATTGGGGGTTGGCCAAAGCCCTTCATCTCTTTCCCTCCAAGACCATGGTGCCAGCAATCCCCAGGGGTAGATTTTGCATCTTGGGACCAGCCTTCAGCAGCTGGGGAACTGGATCAAAGCATTTTATTATCAGGGAGGAGTTATGCTGTGGCTGGCTTGCAGGAAGCACATACCTAGTCATGGCCTCTCATTCCTTTTCAGCCACTGGTAGCAGAGAGCATCTCTCGGGGTAGCAGGGAGAACTTGGGTCTAGGCCAATGGACCATGGCTGGGGAAGCCCTGGGGTGGGAGGTGGGGGTCCTAGTGGCAGCCTGGAGGAAGGTTTGAAGGTAAGAGAGAATGCCAGTGCAGATAGCTTCCTGCTTCCAAGAAGGTTACAGGCTCAGGGGAGGTGGTCAGGTATAGACATGAAAACACTAAGCTGAGTCTCTGAAGCAAAGAGAACAGCATTGAGGACCAAGCACAGGTCTGACTGACAGGTCTCCCCTGCCCTTTAAGCTTTGGCAGAGCCTGGTTGCCTTGGGGAAACCAAGGAGAGAGCTTTTGGATCTAGACCATTGAAAATACATGCTTATGGATAGGCAAACACATAGCATACATATAAGGCTAGGGCATGGATGATCCCCAAAGTCCTTTCTGTTGCCCCTTATGGGGTGCATTCTTCAGGAATTCTCAATCCCTGGGAAACAGGTATATAGCCACTCACTGAAAAAAATGGCGACCCAGAGGGGACACAGCTTGTTCCAGGCACACAGTCAGTGAGGGTCAGGCTAGACCAGGACCTTCCACTGAATGCCATTTCAAACATCTGATGGTGTGCTGTGTGGCTGAAAGACAATTTTGCCACTCTCTTGGAGTTAGGCAGTGCAGCAGCCATGATGGTGCCCTGCCCCTGTGTGTGAATGTCTGTGTGTGTGTGCATATGTGTGTATGTCTGTGTATGTGTGCATATGTGTGTATGTGTGTGAATGTGTATGCATGCATGTGTGTATGAATGTATGTGTGACTGTGTGTGAGAGTGCATCTGTGTGTGAATGTATGTAAGTGTGCATGTGTGTGTACATGTGTGTGATTGTGTGTGCATGCATGTGTGTATGAATATATGTGTGTTTGCATCTCTGTGTGAATGTGTGTGTGTGAGTGTTTGTGAATGTATGTGTGAATCTCTATGTGTATGTGAATTTGTATATGAATGTGTTTCTTGATGCTAGGGATTGAGCCCAGGGCCTCAGGCATGTCACACACATTTTCTACCATTGCTTACATTAGTTCCCCAGCCATTTCTTGGGAATTTCTTCGCCTACTTCATTCCTAAAGGGCCAACTGAGAAACAGAACTGTAGAGTTCTGGGAGTCCAGCTGGACAAGAAGATGCCAGAGACTTAGATGTTTAAGTCTCCAAAGGAAGATTGTCCCAGATACATTCATTCTTCACTGACTTGATGTTCCCTCTCCATCTACCTCGGGGAACAGTTACGAGGATCTCCACAACCCAGAAGGCACATCTGTCTAGCCTCTGTTTACTGACCTCTGTCAGGCCCAGCTCTCACCTAGCTTTCCCACCCCAGGACCTTTGCACAGACCCCCACCCCCATTGCCTGAGAATATTTGAGCCTTAGATCTTCTCTTGCTGTTATTTCTCCATACCACACCCGTAGCTGTTCTTGTGACTTTATTCATGTGTATATAGTCTGTCTCTTTTTTAACCTGCATGTGGATGTATAAAGGACAGTTTGGGTCACCATCTGAATCCCTATCTCCTACTACACCGTCAGGACTCAATGGCTGCAGAAGGAATGAAGGTAGGCTTAGACATGGAAGATGGTCTCTGCTGTCCATCGCTGGACATTTAGCATTTGACTCCACATTGTGCTTTCCACCCAGTGACTATCCAAACACGGCATCTCTGGGGCCTTCCTAGAAACCAAGTTGGAAAGTGTCGTAGGGTTTCATTGCTGTGAGCAGGAGCCATGACCACGGCACCGCTTATAAATGAAGACATTTAACTGGGACTGGCTTACAAGTTCAGAGATTTAGTTCATTACCATCATGGCAGGAGGCATGGCAGCATACAGGCAGGCATGGTGCTGGAGAAACAGTTGAAAGTTCTACATCGGGATTAGCAGGAGACTGTGAGGGCCATTTTCCAAACCACCACAGGAAGCCAACAGTCCCATAACTTCGGGGAGCAAAACCAGGTGAGGTGTTCAGGAAAGGGTCGGGTGCTTCTGGCTTAAGGAGCATTTCTGTGAACAGTTTGTGACTATCGTGTAAAGCAAGAGAGTCAGGCTGCACTGGGGTGCCAGGGGACTTTTAAATCCCATGTTTCTGTCTTAAGAAGATGCAACTGGCTTCTAGGAGTGCAGTTTAATTACATTCAGTTGGCTGGGTACTGTCAAAGGCTGTTCCAGGTCTTGCCAGCCTCACAGACTCAGGCATCTTTCCAATGAATGTGTGTGAGAAAGAAAGCCATGTGGTACCCCTGGCAAGCTAGGGTCCTGAGGTATCCTCCATTCACCTCCATCAGCCCACCTGCGCATTGCTGCAGGAGACCAAGGGGCCTCCAGGTGGGCATGCATCTTCCATCTTGTCCTCTGGGTATCCTGGGCCAAGGGAAAGGTTCCATGGAACCCAGCTGCCCCCGAGGAGATGGAGGCACAGGACAGTAACCTCACTCACGAAAGATCTTATAGCTTGAAAGCAGGCAGAATATGTGACACAGTTGGTCAGGGAACCAGACACTCTTTAGGGACCTGGATCATTGATTACTGCCACTGTCCTGAGTGACCTCTGCCCTCAGAAGCCTGCCTTTCTGTCTTAGTGCCTCAAACTCTTTATGTAACCAAGGATGACCCTGAACGCCTGATCTTCCTGCCTCTACCTATCAAATGCTAGGGTGACAGGTGTGCCCCCCCACCACAGCTAGCTTTCTTATATGTTTACGATTTCTTCTTGCAGGGCAATATCAGTATTCAAGAGGCTGGGGCAGGCAGGAAGATTGTTTTAAGGCCAGCTTGGTCTACATAGTAAGTTCTGAGCCAGCCTGGACTACATAATGAGAGCCCATTAATAAGAGAGGGGTGGGGGAGATACTTCAGTGTGTAAAAGTGCTTGCAGTGCAGGCCTGACAACCTGCGCTCAGTTCCCCAAACTCACGCACAATAGCTGTATTTAGTGGCACACACCCTCTTATGTCATGGTGACGTAGGAGGCAGAGACAGGAGAGTTACCCTGAAGCTCTCAGGCCAGCTAGGCTAGAGTTCACAGAATGGCGGAAATTATCAGAGCTACCCCATCTGAGCAAGGTGGTAGGAAGGATTTTTGTTTCTTTAAAAACCCAGTCACGTTACATGAATGTGGTTTTGTTTTAATCCCAGGTGTGGGATACGGGGCTGCTTCAGAGTGCACACCGCTGCTCTGACTTGTCTTGTGTTCCAGGAGGGGCATGATTCATGCCAGCTGTAGCTAGTTTACATTGGGAATTCTGGGGACTCTTGTGAGGGGATAAACTCGAGCCCTGAGAGGGCCTGTGGTGACTGTCCCTCAACTCCACGATCCCAGGGCTGTGAGGGTCTCCATGGACGTTTCATTCTATCTGGAGCCAGAATTTGGGATAGGAAAGCCAATGTGACTGACATGGGAGCCCAAGTCACGGGAACAAACGACAGCAATTTGTCCCCTATGTTCCCAGAAGAAGAAAATGAAGATAGCAAAGGGTGTTTCCCCAGGCTAAGACGGGTGCCCCTGAATTCTCCCTGGGCATGCGCACAAGCTGAGGACCTTGGGTGATCCTAATCCAGTTGCACTTGCCTTCTGTGTGCCCTGACCCAGTGTTCCCAGAGCTGATGAGGTAAGCTGAACAGCGAACTTCAGGAGTTAGCTGACTGAAAGGGCTGGCTCACTACATTCTTGTCTATGAAGAGAGAGAGACACATACAGAGAGAGGCACAGGAGAGATTCCTGTGGGTAATCCAGAGAAACAAACCTAGATGCAATGGCCAGAGGACAGAGTGGTCAAGAGGAGACTCTTCTGGTGCTACAGCTGAACTGTGTAGACTTGGGTGAGCCAGTTACAGGTAGGGGTTGAGCTCTGCAGCCTGTGTCCTGAGGCTGAGGAGGCTACTGCAGCGGGGTTGCCAGGAGTGAGACCAGGCAGGAATGGAGTGTGTGGCTTTGTGCTGAAGCACACATAAAGCCAGAGTAGGACTCCATCTCTCCTGTTGATCCTCTTCTAGTGACTCAAGTCGACCTGCCTAGGCAGTGGCTGGTCACAGTGGAAGCCTTTCTCTTATCTGACCCCCCTTCCTCACACAGGGGCAGTCACTCTTAAATTCTGTGGCCTTTCTTCCTCCCTTTCTAAAGACAAGCTCTCCATCATGACTAGAACAATGTAGCTGATGATGATATTGAATGTCTGATCCTCTTGCCTCTGTTTCCCCGGCGTGTGCCACCCATAAGTCTATGCTGTGCTGGAGACTGAAGCCAGGGCTTTGGCTATGCTGAGTGAGCATTCTACTAACCGGGATACCTCCACCCCACCAACATCCCTTTTCTGTCTCCTTCCTTTTAAAAGTCATCTGCACAAGCAAGCCAAGTTGCCAAGTGAATTGTTGAGCAAGCGAGCCGTCCTGGGTTTCTTGTAGCAGCTCTGGGCCAAGAGAAACTTGAGGGAAGCCAAGAGTTGCTGGCTGTGCAGAGGAGCTGGGAGCTGCCTTGCAGGGCCCTGTCTGACCTCCCCCATCCTTCCACCCCGTGGTTTAAGGGACTGAGTGCCCCATCTCTGCATTTTTCCCTCTTCTTCCTCACATACCCTCCCTCCAAGCCATGCCAAGTTCCGTAACTGAAGAAGACAGCCCCTGGATTTAAGGTCATTTGGCAGTGACCATTGGTCAGAGCCACCCCAAAGTGAAGTATTGAAGGCTGGGCTGATGGGCCTTTGGTTCCCTGCAGCTCGTGCCTGGCCCTCCCTCCCAGACCAGCTTCATTGCAATGAAAAAACAGGTCATCCATCTTCTCAGGGTCTTGCCCATGGCCCCCTTTTCCCTTTTTCTATCCCAGAGATGCAGTCAAGGAAAGTGGAACTCTCTACAGGAAAATCTGGGCTTCAACTTTCTCTGTTGTGGTTCTGTTGAATGTCTCTCTGGGCCTGAAGAACATGGCTTTCCACACCCCCATAGAACAAGAGGATCAGGAGCCCAAGGTCCCTCTTGACTACATGGTGAGTTTAAGGACAGCCTGGGCTACCAGAGACCCTGTCTAAAACAAACAAGAGCCTACGTGGCCTCTAGGTGTCTATCTCATGTAGCCTACTGTGTAGTTGGATACAAAACTCCACTTATTTCCCAGTACTGGAGAGCCAGCTCTTCCAAGGCAGCTGCTCTCCCAGAATTCTGGTTTCATCGGTGACTTCCGGATCTTAGCGATGCCACATTTCTAATTTAGCTTGGTTTTGAATAGACCATCCCAAGCTTGAATGCTTACACTTCTCCAACCCCCCCGCCTCCCAATACCGCCCCACCCCACCTCCACGCCATCCCAGACAAACTCTGTTTGTCTCAGGTTATTTCCAGCCTGTCTTTCCCTTCCTGGCTGTGAGCAGGGCTTCTAAGGGGGGGGGGGGGGAGCGCCCTTCACTTATCTGTTTGATTGGGTGCTGGAGTTGTTTCCGGTCTGTATCCATAATCTACACCAAGTGAGAAACATCCTGTAGCTACATCTTTTTAGGCGTCCATAATGATTTCCTTGGGCGCGATTCCTAACAGAAGAATCATGGGATTAAAGGCTTTGAGATGACAGAAATGGAATGTAAGGATGGGTAGGAGGATGGGGCAGGGGGAGGCATTCTGGGTCCCCAGCCTTCTGGCTGTCGGAGGGAGACTCAGAGGGAAAGGCAGCTTCTCTGGCTTTCTTTATCTTCTTGTTGTTTTGTTTGGCTTTGTTCTTTTCAGTGTTTCAGATCCAGCCCAGAGCCCTGTGCACTAGAGGCAAGTGCTCGCTCTGCTTTTGAGCCACACTCCCTGTCTTCTTCCATAGTGAAGCTGGACAGCATTAAGAGGCAATGCCAGTGGCTGGGAACTGCTCAGTGGATGAAGTGCCTCTGTGCAAGCATGAGGGCCTGGGTTCGGATCCCCACCGTTGATGAAAGAGCCCAGTTTGATGCTGTGTTTATTATAATCCCAGTATTGGTATGTAGGCAGAGGTATGTAGATCCTGGTAGTCAAACTGCTGAGGGAGTGCATGCTCACTTGTGAACACACACACACACAGAGAGAGAGAGAGAGAGAGAGAGAGAGAGAGAGAGAGAGAGAGAGAGAGAGAATTTCTAATACTCTTGTGACCCTGCCTGCTAATATTCCTCCCCAGCCAATGTCAAGTGTCAAATTTCACTGACTTCCTGAAGCCCCCACCCCCACCCCAGGTGTGTTTTCAGCCTTGGTAAGCAGTCCCTTCCTGGGTCCACAGCACCTGGGGACTCCCACTCTTGGTACAAGATCAATGAACTGTTCAACTTTGGGCAGACGGTTGATTGCCTGTGGCTGGAAGAAAGTATGTTTCTTGGCTTTTTCTAGAGATATTCGAATCATACAAATGGCATGTTGTGTGTCCCCCCCCCAACCTCCTCTCTCTCTCTCTCTCTCTCTCTCTCTCTCTCTCTCTCTCCCTCTCTTTCTCCCTGCCACTAAAAATGAATAAATCAATTGTCTTAATCAGACTAATGGAGACCACGGTGGCTGGAAAGAGATGGAAGGGCTCTCTCAGGAGAGCCTGCAGCTGCCCTGTTGGAGAACAGCAAGCAGGGATGCTTCCCACCTCTGAGCCTCTGTTTCCCCGTTTGTGGATGGGCGTGGTAGAATTTTACCAGTAAGAACTTCCCAGAATAGAGATGGCCAGAGTCCTAGGATGAAAGGGTCAGCATGAATGTAGAACTCAAACCCTCCTCTCTCGGCTCTTCAGGTCTGTGCATGGCTACTGACTCATGATGCCAGGTTCTAGTTGATAAGGTTTCTATCCCATACCATCCCTCAGTCCTGACCAGCAAGTGTTGTTGGAAGCTTGAATGCTGAGTTATATGATCCAGCAAGTCTTCTCCTAAGGATATATCCCAAAGAATTGAAAACCGATGATCAAATGTGTTTCTAGGAGGCACTCACTCTGGCCAAAAGGTGGAAAGGACCTCAGTGCCGATCAACAGATAATGGATCAATACCCAAAATCTAGTCACGCAAAGGAATATTACATGGCCATAAAAGGAATGATTTCCCAATGCAGGCTATGCCACCAGTAAACTTTGTCAATATCCCATTAAATGAAAAAGAACAAAACAAACCACGAAGAAACAAACAAACAAACAAAAAAACACAGACACAAAGTTCACCATTGACTCTGCCCATATAACAGTCAGTAGGTGAAACCTCGGAGAACAAAGGAGATGGATGGTGGCCTGGGATAGGCGGGACTAAACAGTGAATGCTACCGATAATATAAGGTTCCGTTCACTTAATGTGGGTGCTGGGACCTGAACTCGGACCCTTTGGGAGAGCAGCGACTAACCACTGAGCCATCTCTCCAGCCCCGTATATATTTTAGAGGGCTACACTGTCAAGTCCGCGTTTTAGCGTTTCCTGATGGTTCATTCATTTCTTTGTGCCTCCATTTCTCCCCTGCAACACCAGGCCTCCGGCATCCACTACATAGGCAGTGCTGCTCTGGGAAGAGAGATGCACACACACCTCCGATACCTCCTTGAAGCTTGGGGCCTCCAGGTGAGCAGTCTCCTCCTTTGGAGACAAGGTGGGTTTTGCGGGAAGGGCAGCCATGTTGGGGCTGGTGAGCTGTTCAGATACAGGTCCTTGGAGAGTCTTCCAACTTCCACCTCTCCATCACCTCGAAGACACCAGGCTGAGACGGCTCGTGCTGCAAAGGTGCTTGCCAGCCAAGCCAGATTGCCAGAGAGGGACCATGAGAGCCAACAAAGTGGGAGGAGAGACTCGCTCAGATTGTCCTCTAGTCTACCTGCACACCACCACCAAATTAAAATCTAATTAAGAAAAAAAAAATTTTGGAGTCACAGTCTTCTTATGTAGCCCTAGATGATCTGGAACTTTCCACACAGACCTGCCTGCCTCTGCCACGGATGCTGAAATTAGATAAAAATTAAAGACAATACTAACCAGGCAGGAATAGTGAGCCACTCTGAAGCTATGCGCTTTCTTTTATTCTCGCCGATCCCTTCTAACATGACCACGCCCCTGTAAACCACGCCTCCGTCAGCACAGGCTCCACCCCTCCAATCCCTGGTCGGGAGAGGGTTGCATTTGGTACCCTGGAGGGCAGAGGAGATGCTAGGAGGGCGGGGGAAGGGGTTGCAAACTAGCTGGGTGAGGCCTGAGGACTCCAGCCAGCTCCCTTCAAGCCCTCCCCACTGCTCCGCGCCTTGAAAGTTCACTCTTCAGTGTCGGGGGAGGCGGTGGGAGGCCAAGAGGGACCGTCACCCACTGCCAGAGCCCCAGTCGGTGTCAACTCTGACTCTCTTCGGTTCTTGGATAAAAGGATTCGTCGGTGTGTTTGTCTTTTACAACACCCCTGCTGTTTCTTTTGTCTTATTTTAAATTTAAATTTCCGACGCATCCATTGGAGGCGGGGTCTTGAAGGAGCTAAGTCCTGCGCGCACACACCCCTCCCTCGCTTTCCAGAACAAATCCTCCCACATTACAGCTCGCCCCGCCCCTCGTCTCCGCGCCCCTCGCCCCCCCCCCAACCCCTAGGCCTCCTTGGGGAGAGGGTGGGGAGGACCCAGGCCAGTAAGAACAAATTAGATAATGAAAAGAATTACGGCCCTGGCGTCCCCTCTCCCCGCCCTCCCGGGCGCTGCTTTCCCCTCCTCTCCCTCAGCTCCCGCGCCCCCTCTCTCCCGGCGTCGCTGGAACGTTCAGCGGCCCATGATGAATGATCGCCTGTCACGGCTTGTTTATTATAACGTGGGCAATCAATTACACATCCCCAACGCTGGCCGGCCCGCGGGAAATTGATACGCTCAGCACAATCCAATGTGAAAATGGGAACTCATTTGCCAAATGTCTTTCTCAGGCATGATTACAGTGTGTTTCTTCCAACAGGACGGTTGGACTGACGGCGGTATCACTTACCGCCTGGCTCGGGCCACCCTCCTCGAAGGTGTTATTTATTGCGTGACAGAGGCCAACGCAGGAAGAGGACAAGGGGTTTCTGTCCTGGATGTTACCTTGTTGGTTTTTGTTTTGTTTTTGTAAGTGGGTGGGCGGGGCCACGGTTCCTCTTCCAGCCACTTCTGCAAGCTCAGCTCCTGGTTTCTCTGCCTCTAGGGCACCTTCTCCAGCATTCAGCTGCTGGAGTCACCCTGGTGCCACCCTGAGGACAAACCTCTGCCCAGTAGAAGCTCTACGGGTCTAAGAATCAGGCCAGACTGGGGTTTCCAGTTCTGTCTGCTGTTGAGTCCTTTCCTACCTTGGGAGTTCTATGCCCGTGGGCAATACTGATGTCAGGGGCAATATTGATGTTACTGACAACGTGAGGAGCTGTGAGGAGCCATCAGTGGTGCAGATTGGGATCCATGGCCTTTATCAGAAGTCCCCAGCCTCCGATTTCTGAGACGCTGTAGCATGGAGACTGTTTCTCTTCCTGGTGACATTTTGCCCTCTACACACTGAGAAGATAAGACAACCCTTTGCTTTCCTTATGTTTCTATCTCTTTTCAGGCTCCTCCCCCGCCCAAGATTTCCCCCCTCCCCCTTTTAGTGTGTATGTGTAGGGGGGGGCACGGCATATATATGGAGATTACAGAATATGTGGATATTGGTTCTCTCGAATTCAGGTTGTCAGGGTTGACGGCAAGCCCCTTTAACCTGCTGAGACTTCTCACTGGGCCCACTTTCCCATCTTGGAGGGTGCCCTATAAGCAGGTGAGGGCAACTCTGGCCTTTCTTGTGATGTAGGATTTCGCCCCCCACCACCCCTACCCCTCCACCACCACTCAGAGAAAGGCAGGAAATAACTGCTAAACTGGCTAGGCCGTCTTGGTCTGGCTGGCACAGTCCGGGATCTCCCTGATCTAAATATGTGTCCTGTAAACTGGGAAGTGAAGCTGTCAGTTCTGGTCATTCCCCGAGGTCTCACCAGACCGGCTGTGACTCTAATTTATTCCCATAGCGCACCTGGATCAGGTGGAGGACGGGCATTGGAGGGGGCGGGCCGATCCTCGAGCACGTGGTCCACCGGTCTTCACCGCACCTTGTATTGTGTTAGCTTACTGACTCCACTGGTATGAGAACTCCAGAAAGCGAGGCACACGTTTGATGGCAGGCACTTCTGTGTCCCCAGCGTCCCCAGCCTCCACTTGGCACATCCTAAGTGCTCGGTAAATATTTGTGGCTTTCACGGATGGCTGAATGAATAGCATGAGAGTTAAACTCATTACCAGGGCAACCTCTGCCGAGCAGAGCGCAGCCCCAGAGAGGGGATGTTTACAGGCATTTCACCCCGCGGCATCCTCACAGAAATAGCTCCTGCTCCCCGCACCCGCCCTTGCCCGGTGCTACAAATGTTCTGTGTGCTCAGGGCATAGGAACCGGTAATGGACCGAACGTAGTGTCTGTCTTGTAATTCCTGCTTAGCTTCCAACCAGCACCCTGAGCACACATCCCAGTCTGTCAGTGCCTCTTGCTCATAATTCCTGCCCCACCTAGGCCATGGGCTCCTTCCTGTGCACAGGTAGCTGTGTCTTATTGGAATCTCATGTTTGTTGGTAGCCCAGGATAACCCTGAGCTCCTGCCTGCCACAACTTCTGCCTGTATTGTAAGTATGTGACACAGAGCCAAGCCAAGTCGCATCACCGGGCCGAGTTGTCCCAGTATGTCCAGCTGCAGTAACCACCTCCCCCATCTCGCCTTCTTCTCAATACTGGATTTGAACTCAGGACCTTACATATACTGAGTAAATAGAGACCTTACCCCAAGTCATATACCAGCCCTCTTTTTACATCTTATTTGAGACAGGCCTGGCCTATCAAGCTCCTTATACCTGGATCTCCTAAATGCCCCAAAGCACAGATTTCCTTAAAACAGGTATTTTTTTTGTCTATCCATCCGTTCATACACTTCCAATGCCAATGATATTTTATGAACACTATGTATGAGAATATAACATGGAATTCCACCAAGGAATTAGCACCTAGGTCAGGGGAAAAATGTTCTAAATTCAGATTTTTAAATCTTAGTTTTCTTTTATGTGTGTGGGTGTCTTGCCCGCATGTATGTTTGTGCACCCTCTGTGTGCCTGGTGCCCAAGAAGGCCAGAAGAGGGGTGCCATATCTCCTGGAAGTGGAGTTACAGAGAGTTGTGATCCACTATGTGGAGGCTGGGAATCAAACTGTGGTCCTCTGGAGGAGCAAGCAGCAAGTGCCCTTAGCTGCCGAGCCATCTCTCCAGCCCCTTACATTTAGATGTTTGTTTTTTTAAAGTGAACTGGGATGGGTAAGATGTCTCAGCAGGTCCTTGCCGACAATGTCGATGAGATGAATTCCTCCATGGGCCCACATATTAGAAGATGAGGACTAACTCCCGTGCTGTGCCCCCTGACCTCCACAACCTGCGGGCTGACACACTTCCAAACCAATGACAGACAAATAAGCAAATCTTTAAGACAAAAGTAGAGCGTTGATGAATTGGGAGTATAGCTCGGTTGGTAGGGTATCGGTCTCCCACACACAAAGTCATGGGTTCGATCCCCAGTACATATAAACCAAATGTGGTAGTGAGATCCTGTAATCCCAGAGCCGAGGCAAGGACCACCTCTTATCACCTGCAGCTACTCTTCAAGTTCGAGGCCAGGGTGGGTTGGGAAGAGACAGCAAGGCTGTAGAGCATATCTAAGTATTTAAGACACGCAGGAGGAATTCCTCTCTATCACAGTGGTTGCATCGGCAGCTACGGTGGAAGCATGGAGCCTCGTCCCCAACCCGGTTTAAGCCTCCGCTGTCATACATCACTAACTGACTAATAAACCTTACTCCTCGGCCAAGTCTGCATCCTGCCAGTACCAGCTTCCCCACATGAAAGAGAAGCAAGAGACAGCACTTTGGGACCCTGGGGGAACAGCCTATGTCTGCTGCTGCGCATCAACCGTTGAGCTCTGAGAGGGGCTGCCAGACAATGGGAAATGAAACATTTGAGTGGTTTGGGAAATATTAGGTGGGAAATCCCCCTCCCCCGTGTATTCTGTGCAGCAGCTGTGACAGGAAAGGTGGGGGCTTTCGGGTTTCAGTGTTCCTGAGCAGACCAATGGAGGCTAGAATGTTCTCCCCGGGAAGACATGGCCTCATGCATGAAGCTGGCCAGGAACCCAAATGCTTGCTCAAGAGTTCTGAACCACCATCCCCCCAGTCCTTCTGTCATGTGCACACACACACACACTCACACATATACACACATATACATGCACACTCACCACACACACTTATACAGACACACACATACACTTTCCCTACACACTTATATACAGTCACCCACACATTTAAACACACACAGTCACATACACATATACTTACCCCACACACTTAGACACACATTCACACACAGTCACATACACACACAAACATACACACTCACCACACACATTTACACACAGTCACATACACACTCACCCTACCCTACACACTTATACAAAGTCACCCCACACACTTACACACACAGTCATATACATACACACTTACCTCACACACTTACACACAGTCACATATACTCACACACACATACACAGTTACCCTCACATACTTAACACACATACTTACACATAGTCACATACACATACTCAAAAACATACACACCACACACACTCTCACACTCACACTTATACACAGTCATATACACACTCACCACACTTACACAGTTACACACACACATTCACCCTACACACTTATACACAATCACACACATAGTCACATACACACACACACACACACACACACACACACACACACACTTGTACAGGTTTTCTATGGCCTTGCCAAGCTGGTGACATATATGACCTTGACTCTGACCCAGCGTTCACAGTAGGAGTTTTGCCATCTCCCTTAAATCTAACGGTAAACTCCAATGTGGAGGCCCTGCTTGCAATGCCCCTGGTATTTCTGGTTAGCGTGTGGCTTCCTTCCACTTTCTCCATTCCTGTTTGTAACAGACGTTTGTCTGTCACACTCTTCCTCTTCTGTACAATAAAGTGGGACTGACACTAACCACTCCTTGTTTTGTTTGCCTTAAAACTAGTAAGTGGCCCAACAGAGAGGAACAGAGAGGAGCTGACCCCTGGAGGTGGTTGGCCGGCCAGCCTCCGCTGAAACCCCAAACTCAAATTCAATGAGAGACTGAGTTTCTAAACACAAGGTAAAAAGTGATGGACAAAGGTACTCCAATGTCCAACTCTGACCCTCCCAACATGTGTGTGCAGGCACACACATACACACATGTGTGCACACACTCACACACGCATGTGTACACATGCCTAGAAGCTTTCATAACCAACATCCCCTCAGGTCTGCATATATGCATATATGATGTATATGTTTTTAGATTTGTTAAAGGAACAGTGTACAGATTTTTAGAGACACTTGGTGGGTGGGAAAACAGGAAGTTACAAAGGTTAAGCGACCTGAGTATTAGTCATGAGGTTTCAGTTGCAAAATGACCCAATCCTGGCATAAAAGCACCGCCCCCACCCCCCACCAGATACAAAATGGTTGGGATTGTCTCCATCAGAAGGGAGGGTCGGAAGAGCTTCCATCATGGCTGGATCTAGGTCCTTAGTGAAAACGTCTAGAACATGTCCCCTCTGCCTCTGTTTGGCTTGGATTTGCTTTGTTCTGCTTTCCTCTTTAGATAGGACCTCTACCTGTTGAAGACATTGCCTCGAGGGGCACATCTCTCTTTCTCCTGGTGCTCACTGCAAAAGCCCTGGGGCTGGGGCCAGGGCCAGAGGACTCTGATAGGCTCTGCTCACTTGCCAGAGCCATGACTGAGGTAACGGGGAGGAATGACTGAGGTAACAGGGAGGAATGAACAAGGTTCTGGGCCTTTAGCTGCAGCCAAAGTCTAGACAAACCACACAGACAGGGTGTGACTCCCCCCAAAAGATTGGGGTGATCCCCCAGAAGGGGAGGGAACAAATGCTAATGAGAAGTACGGGGAGACAGGAAGATCTGCAGCTGGTAGGCCAGGGGGGAGGAGGCCAGTGACCCCAGGTTAATGGGGGGGGGGTGTTCAGAATTTCTTTTGTCTGTGCAAACACTTTGACAGGAGCAGAGAACTCTCTAGGTTAAGTCTGAAAACCTGGAGCTGTTTTTCTAGAGCTCACCACCGCACAGTAAGGGTTCCGAGTGGATGTGAGACGTCTCCCCTCCTCCTGCCAGCCTCCTGCCCTCTGCCTAGGAAAACTGTACAGCAGGGGTTGCAAGTTCCTGGGTGGGCATTGCACCCACTCTGCTCTCCCTGCTGCGTCACCCTAAGACCCACACCTTCCTCAGTGGGGCAGCACCTGGAGCAAAGCCAGAGGAGACCTCTGCATCTTGCCTGGCTCTCTAGCTACCGCCTGGAGCTCAGGCTCAGCCTGGAGCTAGGGGTCCAAAGCAGCCAGAGCTTGCTTCTCAGTCCCTCTCAGAGCCTCCTTCAGACTGGCCATAAGGCACGTGCTTTGTAAGCACTCAGAAGTGTTTACAAACAGCCGGTCCCCTGCATACCAGCCCTGGCCATGTGCTCCAAAGACTGCTCTCTGCCATGGCCAGTGTAGCTGGTTATTAGGGCCCAGCCCATTGTGAGTCCCCAGTGCTCCAGGGAGCTTGCTGCTTGCACACTTGACACCAGGTGTTATTATCTTCATTGTGTATAGACAGACAGACAGACAGATAGGGACAGAGACAGAGAGAGTAAGAAAGAGAAGGCATGACACAGAGACACACAGAGAGAGACGCAGAGAGAGAGAGAGAGAGAGAGAGAGAGGCAGGCACAGGGCTAAATGAATTTGGCAGCACTTTGCCAGGCTATCTGATCAGGTAAATAAACTGGGCGCAAGCTCAGCTAAGTACATCGTGAGAGCCTTGGCAAGTCCAAGGCTGCATGTCCAACCTTTTGACTTTTCAACGCAATGCTATTCTCTAGAAAGTTAACACTTGAGGGCTGTGCAATCGAATTACGTGCTTGCACGTGCATGCACACACAGAATTGAGTTGGGTAGCTGGCTTACTAGATAAAGCCTTTGCTTTACACATGTAAGGACCTGGGTACATGTCCCCAGGACTCACATAAAGCAGAATGCAGCTTCACACATCTGTAACCCCAGCCTGCTTTGAGGTGAGAGGAGAGAATTCTCCAGAAGTCCCAGAGTCAGCTGAGCTGGGCTACACAGTGATAAGCAAGAGACTCCATCTACCTCACACAAGAGGGGAGGGGAGGACTGACCCCCCCCCAAGGTTGTCCTGACTTCCACTCAGACGCCTGTACTCACATGAACATGCACAGACACACACAGTCACACGCGCATGTACATACCCCCCCACACACGCAGTTGCAGAATCCCACCCTATTCTAAAATAAATTACAGTTTCGTGTTGGAAACACATACGCAGCTCTGCGGCCTGCAGGCCACAAGTTGGACACACTCCGAAGGGCACAGTCAATCCTTAGACCCAGATGTACCAAACTCTCAGTTTCTTCCAGGGCCTCTTGATTGACTTTGTCTGATATTTCAATAACCTCCTGCAGGGGACTGGCCGGAGAGAACAGCTCTATTTACAAAGCAGCCTGGGCTCCCGAGGCTCCAGCAGGATCAGGGTAAGTCAGGTAAGCGGAGGCCTGCCCCCTCCTGAGCCCACCTGCAGCACAAGGCAGCACGCGAGGAGCGTGTTTGGGATTCACAGCATCTTTCATTTGGAGCGCCTCCAGGCCGGCCAGCTGGTGATGTTACAAAGACTGGCTCAGTTCGCTTTAACTCAATTAACTAAGCTGGGCTGAGCCGACTGAGCTAAACTCAACAAGTTTTGTTTTTTGTTTTTTGTTTTTTTCTTTAGCGCTAAGCTGGCTGCAGGGGACTTGAGAGCAGTTAGGGACTAGACTTTCTCTTGGCCCCCCAGGAGCGGTCTGCGCCCTCCGCGGATAATACAGTAGCACTACCGTATTCTCTAAATTAGTATCGCCTTACTAATTTGTCTTACCGGCATTCTCCCTGCGCTATTTACTGATTTCATATTTTTCTTTAAATGCATTAACAACGGGGGTTCAGGAACGTAGCTCAGTTGGCAAAATGCTTAGCATGCACAAAACCTTGGAGTTGGAGTTCAGCGTTGCAGAGCCCGTGCAGTGGGGCATGCGCATCATCCTAGCCCTGAAGAAGCAGAGTCAGGCAAGTTAGGAGTTCAAGATCATCCTCAGCTAAAATAGCGAGTTTGAGGCCAGGCTGAGCTACCCGAGTCTCTGATCTCAAATGAAAGTGCTAACTTCATTTTCCGAATTTAGTTTCCATTTTATTTAGTGACATGCCATTAAAGGCACCGTTGTCAAGAAAACAGTTCAGAATTGTTGACTATTTTGTTCCAAAACGTCTTTGTCGATCCCCAAATGAAGCCAGTTTCCATCTACACGGTCCTTTCCCAATCTCTGGCAATCACAACTCGGCTTTCTACACCCGTGAACATGTTTATTCTGGGTGTTTCTGTGAGTGTGCTCCTTGCATGTTTACATCTGACTGTGGCTTCCTTGGCTTAGCATAGTGTGTCTGAGGTCTGTCCACGTTGTCACAGGAAGCAGGGCTCTTGGCATTTGTGAACCTCCAGCTTCCACCTCCCCAGCGCTAGGCATGTGTGTTCCACCATCCTAGAAATACCCATCTTAAAAGGAAAATTTACGTCCCTGCTGCCAATAAGAGACTCACATTTTCCTGACATATAAACATACTATGGGAAGAAAAATGTCCCCCAGGTAGCATATGAAGCCAACCTGGAATCCTCAGATGTAAACACCCCAGGGTTCTAGGAGTGTCTGGCTTTGAGTTCAAATCTTATCTCAGACTTCTGGGCTTTTTCCTTGTTTTAAATTGGTCTTACTTATTATTATTATTATTTTTAGGATTTATTTATTTATTTCATGTATGTGGGTATATTGTCGCTGTCTTCAGACACACCAGAAGAGAGCATCAGATGCCCATTACATATGGTTGTGAGCCACTATGTGGTTGCTGGGAATTGAACTAAGGACCTCTGGAAGGGCATTCAGTGTTCTTAACCGCTGGTCCATCTCTCCAGCTCTTGGTCTTATTTATAACTCCTTCTACTATAGTGGCCAGTGATTGTATTAAAGCCTTAAGAACCATGTCTCAAGGTTAGTATTGCTGTGAGAGACACTGTAATCAAAAAGCAACTTAAAGGAACTTACTATTCATTCCACATTTCATCTATCACTGATGGAACTCAGAGCAGGAACCTGGAGGCAGGAGCTGATGCAGAGGCCACGGAGGGATGCTGCTTACTGGCTTGCTCCTCACGATTTGCTCAGCCTGCTGTGTTTTAGGACCCAGGACCATCAGCCCAGGGATGGCTCCACCCACAATGGGCTGGGCCCTCCCATATCAATCACTAATTAGGTAAATGCACCACAGGCTTGCCCGAAGGCTAATCTGATGGAGACATTTTCCCAATTAAGAGTCCCTTTTCCCAACGATTCTAGGTTGTGCTAAGTAGACACCAAACGATCCAGGACAGTGTTTAGTACTATGAGGCACATGCTAATGACCGGTGGATAGGGGCAGAAATACCAGCCTAGCAGCCTTGGGGACATCAGGGAAGACTGATAAAGCACGAGTTTCTGGTGCCCAAGACCCTTCCACATATCACCTTCTCGGTTTAAGAAGCAGATGCTACTGTTACATCTGCTCTGCAGATTGTTACATCTGCTTGGGCAGAGAGGTGGGAGGCAGAGAGGTGGGAGGCAGAGAGGTGGGAGGC
Organism: Mus minutoides; assembly: GCA_902729485.2. Taxonomy (NCBI): domain Eukaryota; kingdom Metazoa; phylum Chordata; class Mammalia; order Rodentia; family Muridae; genus Mus; species Mus minutoides. The sequence continues at coordinate 2,870,885 of LR749484.1, forward strand.
AGAGAGGTGGGAGGCAAGAGGTTACACAGTTGAAGGCTTGAACTCTGGGGATGTTAAATGGTGGGCTGAAATGCAACCATCCAGAAGGGAAGGGCTATTCCGGAGCACCACTGTCTCCTCTGGAGGACCAACCCTGGCAGCTGGCTGCAGACTTGGCCTTGTGGCTCCATCTTCAGCCTGCCTCCTTCAGATTTTCCTGGATGTGGTTCCCTGAGAAGTCCTGTCCTATCTAGTTGGACCTCTGGCAGTTATCGGACTTCCCCAGTTAGCAGGTTTTCCCAGCCCTCCCAGGCCTTCCCAGTACCCCACTGCTTTCTGGCAGGTCCCAGGCTGGAACCGTCCCTTGCTCTGTAGCCTCTATACATCCCTGTGGTACATTTTAGCCCTTGTATTCCACTTGGAGCTTCTTCCTAATGACCCTGGAACACAACTCGGCTGAGATCAAGTTCACATGTATCTGTGAATCCCCAAGGGCACAAATGAGGAGATTTCGTTGGTTTCCCAGGTATGTGGGTGTGCTGGTTGACTTTGTTTGTTTGTTTGTTTGTTTTTGTCAACATGACACAAGCTAAGGTCATATGGAAAGAAGGAACCTCAACTGAGAAACGCTTCCATAAGTTTTATCTGTGGGCAAGTCTGTGGGGCATTTTTCTGGATTGGTGATTGGGGGTGGGGGTGGCGAGAACCCAGGACACTGGGAGCAGGGTCACTCCTGAGCAGGTGGCTCTGGGTTGTATAAAAAGAAAGGTAAGGGGACCACAAGCAACATGGAGTTAATCTCCTGGATTCTAGTTTCTATGAGTTGTCCTCTGACCACCACACACATACACCATGGCATGTGTGCACACATGTGTGCCTGTGTACACACATACACACTCATATACATCTGTATACTCATTAAAAATTTTTTTTAAAGAAAGAAAAATCCGTTTGTAATGAAGCATGTCTTTAATCCCAGAATTTAGGAGATAGGGGCAGTTGAATCTCTGAGAGGCCAGCCTGGTCTACATAGTGAGTTTCAGGCTGGTCAGGGCTACACAGAAAGGTCTTGTCTCAAAAAAACAAAACCAAGGAAGAACCAAAAATGATTTAAAAAAACTATTTTAAATAACTTTATTTATTTATTATTTGTCTGTTTATTTACTTATTATTTTACATCCCAATCGCTGCCCCCTTCCCAGCCCCCCCCCAGAGTCCCCTCTCCTTCTCCTCTGTGAGGGTGCCCCGCCCCGCCACGATGGCACATCAAGTCTTTGCATAGTTAGGTGCACCCTCTCCCACTGAGGCCAGACAAAGCAAGTTCCCGTTGGGGAATGAATTCCGCAGACAGGCAACAGCTTTAGAAACAGCCCCGCTCCAGTTGTGGTGGGACCCACATGGAAACTGAGCTGCACATGTGCTACATATGTGGCCTCTGTCCATCCCATGTATGCTCCTTGGTTAGTGGCTCAGTTTCAGAGAGCACCAAGGGTTCAGGTTAGTCGGCTTGGTGGCATTCCTCTCCCTTTCAGGGCCTTCAATCCTTCCCTCAATTCTTCCATAAGAGTCCCCGACCTCCATCCAATGTTTGGCTGTGAGTATCTGCATCTGTTTCACTCAACTGCTGGGTAGAGGCTCTCAGAGGAAAACTAACCTTTTAAGTAAAAACTAAAAAGGGAAACGACCCCCTGACTAGACATGATGGTGCACACCTGTAATCCCAGCACTCAGGGGGAGGTAGCCTTGGCTGCATGAGACCCATTTCAAATACCCTCCTCCAAAAAGAAAGAAAAGCAAAGTCAAAGCCATATGTTATATGGTAGTCCTGTAACGTACACAGCCATGATATGCAAATTCAACGGTAGGACTCCACAACAACAATAAATAACAGTAAACTTGCAACGAGAGAAAAGACAGAGCTAATAAATACACTCCCAAGTGCTTCACAGCCTCAGCATGATCCCAGGGCTTAAATGCCTGCTTCTGATGGACAGTGGACTCCCTGCATCCTGCATCTCCCACCCTGCCTCCTGCATCCTGCATCCCGCATCTCGCATCCCACAGCCTGCATCCACAGCCTCTGCTTACCCATGGCTAACTGTGGTTTAAAATCACGAGGTACTTGGGGGCTGGTGAGATGGCTCAGCGGGTAAGAGCACTGACTGCTCTTCTAAAGGTCCTGAGTTCAAATCCCAGCAACCATATGGTGGCTCACAACCACTCATAATGAAATCTAATGCCATCTTCTGGGGTGTCTGAAGACAGCTACAGTGTACTCATATAATTATAATAAATAAATAAATAAATAAATCTTAAAAAAAAAACAAGGTACAGAATTCCAGAAACAAACAATTCATAAGTTTTTTAATAACTTCCATGGCACTATAACTCTTATAACTGCATTATCTTATTATTAGTTACTGGACTCTCACTGTGCCTAGTTTAGAAGCTAAACTTGGGGGCTGGAGAGGTTACTCAGTGGTTAAGAACACTGGCTGGCCTCTCAGAGGACTGGGGTTTCATTCTTAGCACCCTCATGGCAGCTCACTAACATCTGTAACTTCAGTCCCAGCTTATGGGATGCCTCCTCTGACCTGGGAGGGGGGAGGCACACACAGGGAGATGGCTTCTAAACGTGGGTTGACTAAGTACTGCTCAGCTGCACGATCATCAGGTAAGACCACCTGCTCCAGTGCTCAGTGCTGCTAACAGAATGCACAGCCTTCAGCCTGCAGTCTGTCCACAAGCTAAGGGTAACTTCTCAGCTCATAGCCTGTGCTCTCCTGAGGATTTCTGCTGTAGGTGTCATTGTGCCGCCTCACGTGGGCACTCTCTCCTTAGTGGTCTCAAGTTGCACAGAATCTGCATTTATTCCTGTTCGTTTTTTAGGACAGGGTCTCATATAGCCCGGGCAGATCCCAAACTCACTATGTAGCCAAGGATGACCTTGAACTTCAGATCCTCCTGACTCCACCTCCTGAGCGCTGGGATCACAGGTATGGAACACCATAAGTGCTGAGAACAAAACTCAGGGCTTTGTGTGTGCTAGACAGTTTACCACCAGCTCCCAGATCTAGTCTTCTCCAGAGAGTCAAGACAATTATTCCCCAAAGTTGGGACTCATTCTACATAGGGCTTACCACTTCCATTTCCTTCATGGAAATCTGGGAGAAGCTGGGCATGCTGGTACATGCCTGCAATCCCAGTACTGGGGGGTGGAGGCAGGGGGATCAGCAGTTTAACGTCATTGTCATCCTCAGTTACATCCTCCTTAGGCAGGTGACAGAAAGGCCATCTACCTGTAATATTCCCGCCATTCTTTTTTTTTTTTTTAAAGATTTATTTTTTTTATTTATTACATGTAAGCACACTGTAGCTGCCTTCAGACACTCCAGAAGAGGGAGCCAGATCTCGTTACGGATGGTTGTGAGCCACCATGTGGTTGCTGGGATTTGAACTCATCACCTTCGGAAGAGCAGTAGGGTGCTCCTACCCGCTGAGCCATCTCACCAGCCCCCATTCCCACCATTCTTTACAGGAAGCAACTTGCAGCCACAGCAGCTAACTTTATCCCAGGTAGGTGAGGGACTGTCACTCACAGGGACTGACTCTCGAGTAGATGCATCCTCTTGGCAGTCAGAGCCCAGAGAATCTTGTCTCTCTCAACAGAGAGGTCAGCCTGAAGGGCTGGCTGGGGACAGCCCTGGATAGTTAGCCTTTGTTAAGATCCCTGCCTGGCACCTGGGCAGTTAGTTAGCTAACTAACTAGCCTGGTTAGTTAGCTCAAGCACCCGCTGTGCAAACATGGGGCCTAAGTCCCACCCCCAACACAGTGGAAAAGCCAGGCATGGTGTGCATGCTTGTAATCACTGAGCTGGGGAGGTGGATCCCGGAAATTCTGGCCGAATCAGGGAGATCCAGGTCTCAGGGCGAGCCTGTCTTCAAAGTAAGGTCAGGTCAATGGTTCCAGAGGTTGACCTTGGACTTACACACACACACACACACACACACACTAATGGACACACACATATATGTATACACACATATGCAAACATCACACACACTGTCATACACATGCGCCCCCATACACACATACTCACACACATAAAAACACATACACACACGCACACACTGCATATATACTCTCACACACATGCACACACTAATATACACTCTCACACACATGCACACACACCACAAAGCACTCTCATAGACACACACATATGTACACATATACACTCTCACAAACATGTACACACCCACACCACACACACTCACACATACATGCACATACACTCACACACATATGCATACACACGTTCACACATACATATGCACACACTCAAATGCATTCACATATATGTACATACTCACATACATGCACACACATATGCACATAAACTTACATATATGCACACACACATGCACACATACCACAATGCACTCTCACAGACACATTTACACACATATGTATACACACACACACACACACACACACACACACACACCACATCAGATTAGATAGAATGCCCCCAGCTGTACTGTACTGAAGGCTTTTGGGAAGCAGAAGCAAATTGCCGTCAGCCGACTCCGGGCTCCTGTGTTTCTTCTCTTTCAGAACTATTTTTGGTGAGTGTTCAGAGACTGCACACACCAAAGTGTTTGGGATTTGAGATGCGAGCTTGAGGATGATTAAAATTAGCCGCTGATGAGCATGCCCAGAATAGCTCTGTCCTCCGTGTGTGTGCGTGCTCTGCATGTTCATGTGTGAGCAACTGTGAACGAATGTGTGTGCTCGAGTGTGAGTAAGTGCACGTGCATGCATGCATGTGTGTGCATGTATGTATACATTCCATGGTGAGTTGACAAAGCAGACTTGCCCTTAGGCAACCTCCCCAGAGTCCTCAGGAGGAGATGGACACCATTGCATGGCCCCATTTAGCCACTCTCTGGACTCTCTGGACTCCTGCAGTAGGCAAGGCACTGAGCCCATCTCTAAGGGCTGTATAACAAGCACCCACCAGCTGTGGCTGGCACCCACAGGAATGTCTCCTCTCACAGATCCAGCCACCAGGACTCTGACATCCAGGTGCAGCAGGACCACATTCCCTTCTGCGTCTCCAGGGAGGAGCCTTAACTTAGACTTTGTGGCTGCAGCATGCCCACTTGGACCCGTGTTCTCTCAGTGTCTGTGAACCCCCCCCCCAATGGCCCTGTGCTATGAGTGTGCCTATGCTCAAATCTCTCTACCTCCTTAAGGAAGCATCAGGCTTGCTAGGCAGGCCTTTTACCCTAGCTGCTCAGAGGCTGATGCAGGAGGACCACAGGTTCAAGACCTGCTTGGACTTTGAAATTCAAGGCCAACTCAGTGAGACTCTGTCTCAAAATAAGGGAAAGGATTTCTGGGGCTCTAGGTCCACTGAGCACAGTGGCAAGTAGGGTGCTTGCCTGGCGTGTGTGGAGACTTAGGTTCAATTCCCAGTATTGGGAAAAAGAGGGTGAGGAAGAGGAAGAAGGTGAGAAGAGGAGGAGGCTGAGGAAGAGAAGGAAGCAAGCAAGGAAAAGGAGGAAGAAGAGGGTGAGAAAGCAGAGGAGGAGGAGGAGGAAGGGGAGGAGGGGGGAGGAGGGGGGAAAGAAAGAAGAAAGCAAGGAAGAGTAGAAAGAAGGGAAGAAGAAGCCGGGCGTGGTGGCACACGCCTGTAATCCCAGCACTCGGGAGGCAGAGGCAGGCGGATTTCTGAGTTCGGGGCCAGCCTGGTCTACAGAGTGAGTTCTAGGACAGCCAGGGCTATACAGAGAAACTCTGTCTCGGAAAAAAAAAAAGAAAGAAAGAAGGAAAGAAAGAAAGAAAGAAAGAAAGAAAGAAAGAAAGAAAGAAAGAAGAGGGGGAGGAAAGGAGGAGGAAGAAGAAAAGGAAGATGGGAGGAAGAGGAAGAAAACAGAGGAGGAAGAGGGGGAGGAAAAGGAGGAGGAAGAGGAAGAGGGGAGGAAGAAGAAAAGGAAAAGAGGAATATGGCCTAACTTAACTACACTTACAAAGGCCATATTCACTAGTTTGGGGCACTAGAACGTAGCATGTCTCTTAGGGGAGGGACACAGTTCAACCCTTAGCAGATGCCATGAGTTAGTGGTATCTCTCCTGGGGAGGGAGAAAAGGCCCTCTAAGGCTTGATCTCGGTTTGAGTCAGATGGCAGTGAGCACAGGCTGCCATGTGGCCAATGGCTGATCAATTGATCAGTTTCTACTCTACCCATCTCTCCATGATCTACCATCAATTTCCCTTTCTAAGAGTGAGAAGTTCCAGGAGATAGGAATTATATAGCCCAAGGCCCCTGCATTCCTCCCCGCTCCAGCTCCCCACTCCCGCACAGAGCAGGTAGTGAATCTGCCATGCTTGCTGACTTTAGGCTATGCAAAGGACTTGTGTTCATCTAGAGGCTTTTGAGGTACAGTTGAGTGTAACCCCAGAACGCTGATCCACCAGACCCACCCTCCTGTACTGGATCTCCCCAGATCTTTCTCCCACTCAGAGCCTTGCATGTACAGGAGTCAGGGCGGCGGCGGTGGGGGGGTGTCTCCCAGTAATAGGATGGCACTGTAATTGCTCAGCAAGATTACAACATCAGGCCCATCCATCAAGCTGCTCCTAATGGAATGTGGTGTCCTGAACGAGGAGGGCAGGGTCGTAATGTGGGGTGTCTGTAGGCTGCTTTCTAGCTATGAGCTATGGAGCTGAAATGATAGTCCGATCAATGATGTAGAGGCACTAAAATATAGCTCCGTGAATCTGCACATCCGTAAAACCAAGTTATTGACAACCCTGAGTGGATGTATCTCAGGCCGGCTCTTTTAGCCCCGACAGCACTCTCTCTCTCTGTCTCTCTCTGTCTCTCTCTGTCTCTCTCTGTCTCTCTCTGCCTCTCTCTGTCTCTCTCTGTCTCTCTCTGTCTCTCTCTCTCCCTCTCCCTCTCCCTCTCCCTCTCCCTCTCCCTCTCCCTCTCCCTTTCCCCCCACTTCCAAAAGAGATGGGAATGCAGTTTGATTTTTCACAGTCTTCATAACAGACCACCACCACCCCCAACAAGGCCCAAGTCCAAGTGCTTTTCTCTGCTCCGCGGTTCTATATGGGAGAAATAAGCTCTCAAGGGCCTTCCCAGTTACCCTGAAGCTCCACGCCTGCCTGGTCTGGCCATACCAAGTCTGTCAGTGGGCCAAGAGGTGGGAAGGGGAAATGCTGTAGCAGGCCATCTTGCTGCCTGCAGGGTTCTAGAGTGGGCAGATAAGCCTCTATAGCTTCACCACCTGCAACCCTGTGACCCAGACATGGGTTGTGCCTGGTGAAAGCGAATCTCTCTTTGTGCTTTGTGTGTTATTAATTTGTGTGTGTGTGTGTGTGTGTGTGTGTGTGTGTGTGTGTGTGTGTTTGTGGTGAATACTAGCAAAAATGAATGAATTTACAGAGTTGTGTTTCCTCTCAGGACCTGGGGGTATTATTCTGCTTCTCACTCCTCTGGGGAATGACAAATGGCAAGAATATCCAACCAGGCTGGCCTCAGAGGGGGTCACTGTGTTGGAACTGACCCTTACTCCCGCTCTGTTGTGAGGAACCCCACTGAGGCACAGAGCCAAGAGGGACACAGAGGCTCCAGCATAGTTATGAAATCACATCCCAGATCATCCCTCTTCCTCTACACACCAGCAAAGCCAGCTTTGCTTCCTTCTTTGCAGTGCACGCCTCCCCTCGGACCATGCCCCTGTCCACTGAGGGTGGGGCTCAGCAGACATAAGCCTCCATCCTACTCCTACCTCAGCATCTGCACCACTATGCAATGGGGATGTTAAGGACCTCCAGGTCCCCAGCCATCAGGTCTCCTCATCATAGGCCCAGAGCTCATTGTTCTTAATTTAATGTCGGGCCTCCCCTCACCAGTGAGGAGTTCCTCAACAGAGAAGGCCTCTTCATTTGCCTTTATTATTATGATTGTGACTCTAGCATCAAGGTAAAGGAAGACCCACGGTAGGAGTGGAAAAATGGATGGATGGATGGATGGATGGATGGGCAGACAGATGGATAGACAGTGGTGTGTATGGATTAATGATGGGTGAGTAGATAGATGGACAGAAGGAAGGATGAGTAGATACTAGGATAGATGGATAGATAAATGGGTGGATGCATGGGTGGATAATGAAGACAGTCAGACAGACAGATGATGGATAGATGGTAGCCGTATAGACAAATGGATGAGGAAATGGATGGATGCATAGATGGATGGATGGAAGGATGCATAGATAATGGATGGGTGAATTGATGATGGGTGGATGTATCGCTGGATGAATAGATGGATAGCAATCTTCCCTCTCACCTGTGAGTTAGTTTACTCTCTTGTTGCCTCTGCTGACTTCTTCAGCGTCTTCAGGACCAGCCTTTCCAGGCTTTCATCGTTCACTGAGGACCAGAGGATCTCAGGAGCCCTCCAGGTTTTCAATACCACATTGGACTGCTGAGGCTCCCAGCCTCGGTGACAGGGCACTTATTGGGTTTATGGTCCTCAGGTGTGAATCAGCTGTTGTCATTTTGAAGTAAGCTGATTTAATACATTATCTTAATGGGTATGTTAATCCTATCAGGTCTGTTCCTCTAGAGATCCTTGACTGACACAAAGATCTGAGTTCCCAACGTCAGATAAAAAACTCACGTCCGAAGGGAGCCACTCCCATGAGTCTCTGGGTAGAATTGCCTTCCCTGGTGTCTGATGGTGACCATCGACCCCCAGTATTCCTTGGTGACAGCCACATCACTGTTTCCCCATCAAATGGCTTTTCCAGAGTGTCTGCATGCTCAAACTGTTTGTCCTTCTCAGGACAGCCACAGAGGAACTTAGGAATGGAACTCAACCCCCAAACAGCGGGAGTCAAGTGGAGATTGACAGCTGGTCCATGAACACCGGCTTTTAATTCTATACTGTTTCTAACACTGTAGAATTGTAACACTGTTTCCTGATCCAGGAACGTTGGGGTTTGAAGAGACTAGAGTCACCGCCCATAGGAGGCTGAAAGAAGTGGTTAAGATCAGAAGAAAGTAAAAGCTACAACACCGAGATGGAGACCAAGAGGAACTGTGAGCAGGAAGTGAATTTACAGTGTAAATAAACTGGAAGCGGGAACTCTGAGAGTGTGCTCAGGTGCGTTCCACACTCTGCAAAGAGGAGGAAAAAAACATCCAAAGCAGTGTCTGTGGTGACTGCAGCATGAAGTTGTGGAGGAGAGACACAGCAGAGACGCTTGATCTGAGGAGGACCACACAGAGCAAGGGGAACCTATGGAGGGAGGGTGTCCCAGAAGAAGGATCTGCAAGTGCCTCAGCCAGTTGCTAATCCCAGGCTGTCCTAGGGGCTGTGAGCACAAGGGAAGGGCATTGTCCCATGACTCCCTCTAAGAAGGAGGGACACAGAGGTAGCAGGAACCAAAAGCCTATTGGTACAGGATACCAGCTCAAGTCTTCCTTATAGCGGGGAAGCCAGTTGCTTCAAGTCCCCCTTCGGTTTGTTTGTTTGTTTGTTTGAGACAGGGTTTCACTATGTAGCCCTGGCTGTCCTAGAACTACCTTTGTAGTAGATCAGGCTGTCCTCGAACGCACAGTTATCCACCTGCCACTGCCTTCTGAGTGCCTGGACTAAAGGCTTGCGCCACCACTGGCTTCCACCTTTCTTTTTATGACTTTTCTTTTTTATTGGGGTGTGTGTGCGTGTGTGTGTGCGTGTGTGTACCACACATGTGTAGTAGCCGAGGAGGTTGTGAGCCGTCCAGTGTGGGTCTTGAGAATCAACCTCAACTGGGGTCCACTGCAAGAACTGGAAGCGCTCCTAACTCTGAGCTGTCTCTCTTCAAGCTCTCCCAACCCCACCAAGCCCATTTCTCTGTTCTCACTTTGCATGGGTCCTGGGGTGCTGGTTTCTTCATAGTGATCTGTGGTGGGCCTTCCCTGGGTGTTGCGGGACTTTCAAAATCACTCACTAGTAGCAGAAACACCAGCAAAAATACCTCCAGGCACCCTGCCGGGGTGGGGAGGGCTGTGCAGAATCTCATTTGAGATTCACTGGTGTTGAGTTTAATGTACCTTCCCCAACTCCTGGTGGTACTGAAGCCCAGAGCTTCACACATTTCAGCAAGCCCTCTACCATTAGGCTCTGTACTCAGCCTCTAAAACAAGGACTATCCCCCATAACACAGTTCTGAGGCCCTCAGGAAGGAACAGGTTTGGTGGCAGCCGGGGTGGGTGTCTGCGCTATGATAACCAGAAGCCACTCCTCGCTTGCTTATGCATTGGCTTCATCTTCAGGCCAATATTCCCCTCTGCGAGATGAAGAGAGCAGCCCACAGGACCAAGCTCCAATTATTACCTCTTGGAAATCTAACTGTTAGATGTCTTTCCCCATCCCCCTGGAGTTCCTGATGTTGGCTTCCCTGCATCAGCTGGAGTCCCACGGTTATCCCATCTTACTCTGCTCAGGGCTGTGGGAGACTGTGACCACACACAGGCTTTCCGTTTGCCTCCAGGGTTAGAGAGTAAAAAAAAAAAAAAAAAGGATGGGAAGATCTTCTGCAAGGGAGGGAAGAGTTGGGCTGTGGTCACGTGACAGAGAGGCAAAGTAGGGTTGTTTACCAAGAACGAGGTTAAGTATCGTCCATCTGGTAGGTGTTCTTCACTTCCCCCAGACAAGCCCGTTTGAGACTGAAAACGTGGTCCAGTTAGCAGAGTCCTTACTTACCAGAGACAAAGCCCTGGGTCCTAGCACTCAGACCCAGAGAGTTGCACATCAAGGGCAGCATTGTGCTCCTACTGTGTGAAAGCCCCTTGCCCAGACTCCTTCTGTAGTCCCAGAGGACCAGAACTCGCGTCTCTGGCTGGAACAGGTCCTCTAGGGCTCAGCGCTCTGTTCCAGTCCTTATACTTCAAGCCCTGTCAGCAACTTCTTTATTTCCACAAACTGTACCATTAAACCGATGGCTTCTAGAGCTCCCTGCTGGCCTCGGCTCCCAAGACCTTTCCCTAGTGAGAAATTCCAGAAACCCAAGCCCTTGGGGCAGTATTTCCCAAGGCCATCTTGTTTCAGAATGGCAGAAAGAAGCAAATACACATCCACCCACCAAACTGAACATAGCTCTGTCCTTGAGCAGCCAATGCCCCCCACACCAGGCAGGATTCTTGCAGAAAGTGCTTTCAGGACTCCTTGGGCACAAGCTGCAAAGTGGAGGTTGAGACAGACAACCTTTTCAGGTTCGTCAATCAGCAGCTACAAGGGATGCGTAGGATGGTGCTAAAATCATTTGTTCCTTTTCTTTCTCAGAACAGCAGTATCTCTGCGGCTCGGAGGGCAGCTGTCTGGAAGCCATCATGCGGGAAGCCTTTTTCAGGTGTCTAGGTGCCCCAGGATTCCTCTCCCATCTTATTTCCTCCCTGTCTGAAGTTGGGGGGGGGGGTAAGAAATCTGGGCCAGTGGGCAGACAAAGTGACCTCTAAGTGGTCCCCACGAATATCAGCCAAATTCACGCTGGTGGATATCCCCAGGCTGCCGGGGCAGCAACCTGAGGGAGACCACACCCTGGGAAGCCCATGGGAAAAGATACTCAACCCCACCCCCGCCCCACACCCGAGGAAGAGGAGAACGAGGATGAAGAGGATGAGGAAGAGGATGAGGACCCCTCCTTTTCTAGAATCTTCTGTTTTGAGCAAAACCTAACCAAGGGCGGCTTTCATCCAGGCCTGGAGCAGACAGGTTGAGGCAGGTTTTAAAAAGCACTTTATGAGGTTTTTCAAAGGTACCCATGGGGAAGGAAGTGAATGGAGTTGAGGGGGGGTTCGGGGAGGGGGTGATGCTGGAGGAACGGCATCTTTATTTCTAGCCCCGCTTGAGCGACTTCTTGACAGTTAGCTCTCTGGTTTTGCTGAGTCAGAAGAACCCCTCAGCTGCTTGCCGGAAACACAGCTGTTAGGCGAAAATAACCACAGAAGCCGGCAGCGCATACCTTCCAGAAAAGAGGGCAGAAAACCGCAAAACAAAAGAGAAAAAGATACACGGTAATAAAAGAGACACCATCGAACACACCAACCCTCGCACCCACAGAACCTGTGAATAAGACCTTATTTAATAGGACCATACTTGGAAAAAAATAAATCTTTGTTGATCCTCCTGGATTCCCTGGTGCAGCGAGGTGGACCCAATGGCAAGTGTCCTTTATGGGACTGAGGTGGAGGATAGACACTTAGACTATAGGGAAGATGGAGGGGAAATATCAGCTATCATGATGCATCCAAGAGTTGCCAACTTCAAAGACCCCTTTTTGTGCTCAAGAAACTAGTAGAGCTCAAACCCCAAGCGCTAGATCCTGGCCCCACCCCCTCTTTCTCATCCCCTTGAAGGCAGCCATAAGCATTCTTTCTCATCTGCATGGTGGCAGCAGTAACATAATTTTTATCATTTTATCATTTTTTTAGTGAAATTCTTTTTCCTCTGACGGTAATCATTACCGGCTTGGGGGTGGGGGGCGGGGGGCAGGGGGGCGTGGAGAATGGAGCCCAAGTCCTACCTAGAGATTTGTCTCCACCTCAGGCAACCGAGGATGGAGCCTCAGAGAACCCAGCTGTGGGTTTGCATCTATCCCAGGGTCGCCCTTCACTTGCTGTGTGGCCAAGTGTAAGCTGACCTCTCTGTTTCCTGTCTGTACACTGGGGAACACAGAGAAAGTTCCAGTAGAGTTCCTGTCTCACATGCAGGGTCTGGGTTTTGTCCCCAGCAGTGGGAGGCAGGGGACACAGAAGTTCAAGGTCATCCTTGGCTACACTGTGAGTTTGGGGCCAGCCTGGGCTATGTGAGACCATGCATAAATAAATAATAAACAAACAAGTAGTCTTCCTTATACAGTAGCAAAGATGAAGGGAGTTGTGTGTTTCAAGCCGTATTTGGAGGTAGCTCGCTTGACAGCTCTCACTATGCTGTGCTTTGATGGGGGGTAGTAAATGCCTATGGTTTTGGCTGTCCAGCATCTGTGATGGCATCTTATACTGTGAGACCATCTCTCTTCAACTTTCTTACTTGTGGGGTAGGTTTGTGATCCAGACCCAGGCTAGACAGAGTCAGGACTTCCTGATTCAGGGATGGGTGTGTGGTCCAGACTGAGTTGAACAGAGTGACTAAGATGTCTAAACCATCAGGTGAAAGGCAACTGGATTGCTCTGGGCTCTGCCATGAGGTGGGCAGGACCTAGCAGAAGGATGTTAAATGACAGAGAGCAGAGATGTGGGAATTGGAGACAAGGGAGATCACCACGTGTGGAGAGAACCTGATGTACCAAGGCTATACTTCTTACTCAGAAGGAGAGACTTCCCTCCTGTCTCTTTCCAGCTAAAACAGAAGCACATTTTCTCCTGCCCACTTTGAGCTTACTAGATCTTTCTCTGCATCAGCCCTGACCCTTCTACCACGTGGCTTGCCTCCATGTCTGCTGATCTCCGTTACTGAACACACAGCCTCCCGTCCTCTCTACATCCCCCTTCCCGGAGGCTGTGGACATTTCCAGCCTGCTTTTGCCATTTTCTCTCAAACTCTAGCAAAATTCTCCATGTGCTTCCTACTGAGTCTGTTTCTAAATTCTTTTACTGGAGAGACGAGAAAGCCAAAGAGGGAACACCAGTTTCCCTGGTGACTTAGGGTGCCCACAGTGGGACTCCCCCATGTTCTCTGAGGCAGGGCCTCCACAGCAAGTCCCTTACCCCTAACACTGACTTGGTGTTGGAATTTTCATTTCCTGTACTTGCTTTTGTATCTTCTGCCCGCCCCACTCCCTGTTGGGGTCCAGCTACTCATCTGGTTTGTCATACTGTAAATTATATTTTTTTCTTCTTGCTCTTCCGTTTGAATAATGTCTGCCATGCCATTAAATGGACTGATATTTTTCTTTCGCAGTCTTTAGTGCGCTGTTAAACTATTTTATATTGACGTTCCGATTGGTGCTTCTTCCTCTTCATCCATTTTTAAACAATCTCCGCTCTTGCCATTCTTCTGTTCTTTATACTCCCCGGTTTCTTATGTGTATGTGGTATGTGTGTGTGAATGTGTGCAGGTGTGTGTATGTGTGTATGTGTGTGTATGTAGATGTGTGTAGAGTGTATGCATGTGTAAGTATGTATGTGTGTGAGTATGTGTATATGTGTATATGTGTGAGTATGTGTATATATGTATGTGAGTGTAGGTATGTGTATGAGTGTGGGTATGTGTGTGGACATGTGTGAGTGTGCATGTATGTGTGAGTGTGTGTATGAGTATGTATGTGTATCCATGTGTGTGTATGTGTATATTCATGTGTGTATGTATGTTTGTGAGTGTGTGTGAATGTGTGTGAATGTGTGTATGTATGAGTGTGTATGAGTATGTGTGTGTGTGCATAAATGTATGAGTATGTGTGAGTGTGTATATGCATGCGTGTGAGTGTGTATGTGTGTACATGTATGAGTGCATGTGTGTTGTTTGTGTGTGTAAGTATGTACATATGTGTATGTGTGTGCAAGTATGCGTGTGCACCTACATGTGGAGGCCAGAAGTCAACATCCAGTGTCTTATTCAGTTGCCTTCTACCACACTTAAAAAAAAAGATTTCCTTTTTATTGTCTTTAGTAACACGTGTGTGATGTATGTCTGCGTGCAGGCAGATCCTCACAGATGCCAGTCATTGCATCTCTCCAGAAGCAGAGTCACAGGCTGTTGTGAGCTGACTAATGTAGGTGTTGAGACGTGAACTCAGGTCCTCTGGAGGAGCAGTAAGAGCTCCTAGCTGCTGAGCCATCTCTCCAGCTCCTCCACCATATTTTTTTCCTTCTTTTTGAGACAGAGTCACTGAATCTGAAGCTCACTGATGCAGTTAGTCTGACTAGCTTGTGAGCCCCAAGTATTTTCCTATATCTGTTTCCCCAGCTTTGGGATGGCAGACGAGTTTAACCCTATCTGTCTTAAGGTCATCATGGCTGTGATAAATACCATGCTGAAAAGTAACTTTAGGAGGAAAGGGTTTATTTCGCTCACTGTTCCATAAAACAGTTTGTCATCCAAAGTAGTGAGGGCAGGAACTCAAGCAGGGCAGGAACCTGGAGACAGGAGCTGATGCAGAGGCCATGAAGGGATGCTGCTTACTGGCTTGCTCCCTGTGGCTTGCTCAGCCTGCTTTCTTAGAGAACCCAGGACCACCAGCCCAGGGATGACTCTGTCCACAGTGGGCAGGACCCTTCCCACATCAATAACCAATTGAGAAAAATGTCCTACAGGCTTGCCTGCAGCCTGATCTCATGGAGGCATTTTCTCAACTGAGGCTACTTTCTCTAATGACTCCAGCTTGTGTTAAGTTGGCACAGAACTACCCAGCACAGCATCCTACTTTTACACGAGTTCTGGGGATTTGAACTTGGGTCCTCATGCAAACACTTTACTGAGCTGTTTCCCCACCTTCCTCTTCTTCCTACCTCTGGCCTTATTTACGAAACCATTCCAAAACCCTCCTCTGTTCAGTGGCTCTGGGCATTTGACATTATACTGCCTGAAGATGCTCTCTGAGGATGGGGGGCAGGATGGGGGCACTCTCTGTGCTTCTTCCAGGGCTGGACACTGTGTGTGCCACACAACAGACTATCTGCTTTAGTTTTTTTTTTTTATCCTCTGAAATTTTGTTTGGGCAAGTCGTTGAACTGACTTTCCCAGGTTTGTTTCTCTGTCTCCCCCCACAATCCCACCTCCGAGACCCTGTTTTAGCCCCACCACCCAGACACAGCCTCTCCGTGGCCTCCAGGAAATGCCTCAGCTGTCCAACCCATGGCGCCTGTTTTACTTGCTAGAACTTGACCGTCCCCAGACCCAGAAGCACTCCTGAAACGACTTGGCCTGCATCATACCAGCCACAGCACACTCTGCCAGCTTTGGAGTGTGTTGCCCAATGCCGGAGCAATTTGGCATTCAATCTCTGGCCCAATGAGTCCCCTGTGCCAATTTATGACACTATTAAGTGAGTGACTCCTTGGGATTTAGCCTCACAAACTCCAACCTCTTCAACCCTCTGTCCCATCCTGAGGAGGCCACACTCTCTCCTGGGCTCTGGGTCCCCACCGTCCCCCGTGTCACAACCTCAAGCAGAAAGCTGGGACCAGGCTTTACAAAGTTAGTCCCTCTTTACAGAGCTCACAGCTCTACTCTGCTGTAGCCAGTATCTGGTTGTGTTCATCTGGCAAACAGCCCTGGGTACAGTCACCTTGGCCAGAGGCAGAATTTGACTGGCTAACTTGAATAGAAGGGGGAGGAAGGGAGGAAAGGGTAGAGGGAGAGAAGAAGAAAGCAATGTGAGCCAGCAAGGAAAAAAAGGGGGGTGGGGTGGGGGCTAGGATGTAGCTCAGTGGTAAAAGACTTGCCCAACACGTGTGGAACCCCGCACCCATCCCTAAACACACATGCACATGCACACAGAAAGAGATGGACAGACAGACAACAGAAACAGAATTAGAAGCTCCAGAGAGATTTTAAAACATAAAAATAGCCAAACAGCCTTAGAAAGGCACAGGGTTTGTCCCAGCTATGGAGACCCAGGGGGTTCCCATAGAGGTTTCCAGATACCTTGATGGATTTGTGCCAAGGCTACAGATTCCTAAATTCTGAGAGAACTTCATCTGGCATGGTCACAATTGTGTGTTTACCTCTTGGCCAGAGGAAGGCAGGCAAGCGGTCCTCACATTAAGTTGCTTTATCCAGAAGCAAGGAGACCAGAGGTGGGATTATAGAAGCAACAGGCAGAACTCAACAGCTTTAAGTAGGGTGGGTTTGAACTCAGAGCCCTGGCTAGCTTTCTTCTATCAAACTTGTAGACCTGCTGATTCTCTCTCCCCAGGCACGCTGCCCTGCCTGCCAGCAGACCTTCACTGATTCTCTCTCCCCAGGCACGCTGCCCTGCCTGCCAGCAGACCTTCACAGTAATTCCCCTGTAGGCACACAGAAACAGCAGAATCTTCTCATCTGGCCCGAAATGCCAGTTGAGAGCTTGCTCTTTGAGCACAAAGCCCTTGGGCTGCTGACGTTCAAGGAAGAGTTCCAGAGAATTAAGCTGGCTTGGTGATGAAGGGCAAGCTTGAACCTGTGTCTCAGGGGCAGCACACGAAGGAAAAAAAAAAAAAAAACACTCTATTTCTCTCCTGCCTGTTGAGTGCCAGGAAGAAAATGTGGTGGAGTGTGTTTCCAGAGGGAGTCCAAGGTAGCTCCGGGCTGGTTGATTAAGCAGCCAAATTCCATCAAGATAAAGAGATTCCCTGCAATTGTTTTGAAGAATTCCATTGCTCTCGCTTTTCCCAGAGGCTAAAGAATGTGTGTGTGTGTGTGTGTGTGTGTGTGTGTGTGTGTGTGTATTAGTATCTGAAAGTGTGTATATAAGAGAGAATGTGTGTTATGAGAGAGAGTGTGTGTGTATGAGTGTGTATGTGTTGTGTGAATGCGTTAGTGTGAGAGTGTGTATGAGTGTGTATATGTGTCAGTGTGAGTGTGCATGAGGGTGAGCATGAGTATAAGTGTGTGTGTGTGTGTGTGTGTGTTCATGCCTTCAAAGATCCTCTCCCCCAACACTACTTTTTTTTCTGGATCACACTGACTTCAAGGGGAATTTGAAGTCTGGTGTTCAGACCAATGAGTCAGTGAGTTCAGGACCATAACTCAACTCTGGAGAATCCGATTGGCCTAGGGTGCTGGGAGGGCACACTTTTGAAAGAGGACAAGAAAAGGAGAGAGAAAGAGAAAGGACTGGGAGGAAGAGGAAGAGTATCAGAGTGTAGGAGAGGGAGGCAGGAGAGGGGGAGGGGAGTGGAGAGGGAGAGAGGAACTGCTAAGAGATGGGGAGAAGGAAGGGGGAGGGAAATGGGAAGGAGAAATGAGGGGGACCGGAAAGGGGGCAGAAGGGACAGAAAGCTAAAGTAACACGTGAGTCTAATTCTGCGAATAATGTCTCCTTGTGTCTCTGGCTTCCCGCAAGCATCTCATCAAGGGCTTGGTGGAAGGCCCCAATCTTTGAAGTTCCTCCCCCAGGCAAGTAGGAAAGAGATTTGAAGATTCTCTGAAACCTCGCTTCTCTGTAGGGAAGTGTCCACGGGGATTTGAAGACAGGGATAATTGCACATCCTGGCGTCTCTGTGCCACGCCCACTCGATGGGAGGTGCTTAGTCAATTATTGCTTTCCCAAATGAATGAATGGATTCAGCTCTCAAACTAGCAGGCCGTGACCCAGTGGTTTCCCGTTGTTCTGTGCCCTGGGGTGATGGGGATGGTCTGGAGCAAGACAAGAAGCCTATGCTAGCTGGTAAGCGAGTCCAGGGGTTGGTCTTGTCTCCTCCTCTCCAGAACTGGAATTACCACACAACATTGAACCCAGGTCCTCACACTCACAAGGCAAGTGAGTGAAAAGAAGAAGAAGAGGAGGAGGAAAAGAAAACAGAAAGGATAGGATATGAATGCTCCTAGGTATGGTGGGGAATGTTTATTATTATATGTGGGGGAACACAGCCAGAAGCAGACACATCTGGGAGAGTCCAGCGTGGTCATGACCCTGAACTGAGTGGGGAGAGGGGAAGGGAGAGTGGATTATACTGGGAAGAGCCTCTGGAAGTCAGGCAGGCAGCCCTGCCCCTGGGAAGGAGAGTTCAGGGTAGAGGGCGGGGTTATGCCAGCCACGCCCTGAAACAGGTAGGGACTGAGGGATCCTGGGAGGAGCTAGAGGCTAGGTCCTCTTTGATATGTTAAATAGGCACCTCAGCCCCCTGTCCCGGGTTTGAAACTTAACAGTGTATCCCTTATGAACTGAGCCACGTGTCCCACTCCTGTGCCCCAAGCCCATGAGACTCTTTGAAATTCATTGTCATCCTTTTCAGTAGATCATGAACTCTTCCGGTCTCACACAAGCATCTCTGCAGTTACCCGGCCTAGTGGCCAGACCCTGCCCACTCCTAACTGGCGCTCTTCCTCTCCCCTCTCCCAGACTTCCTGGTATTCTTCCCACACCAACACATCCACGATGTGCTCTTAGTTTAAATGACATTTTAGCTTAGAGCTTTCTCTTGCTCATTGTGTTGGATATAAGCGAGCTTGATGCTTAGGAAAATTCAGTTCTTACTAGCAACAAGCAGTATACGGGTTTCTATTTGTTTTCTGAGAGAGTCTTATGTAGCCCAGGCTGGCCTCATCTGGGTATAGAGTCAAGATTGGCTTTGAACTCCTGATTGATCTGCCTCACCAAGTGCTGAGATGACAGTATACAATGAAAGGTTTGTTGTTTTGATGTTGTTGTTAATGTTTGGATTGTGATTAAAAAATGATAGGAAGTTTGTGCCCTGGGTTCTCTGTCATGTTCTACTGTTCAGGTCAGGCAATCTCCAGAGCCACCAATCTGTAAGTGACCAAAACCCTGTGACATCTGTAATTCTCTGACGATCTGGTTTTATCAAGAGACAATTTTAAGGCTATTAAATCCAGCTTTTTAAAATGGCCATATCTGAGATGTGGTTCTCAGGAACACTTTGCCTGTGTGAATTTCAAGAACAAGGAAAAGTGGGGCACCACCCACACAGTCCACACTAGCAAGATAGAGAATTGGAGACATCCTGCAGAAAAGCAACCCAGTATGCTTCCCTGGCCACGAATGTGGAAGAACCTGAGGATGTTCTAATGAAGACCTGGACCCACTGATCTGTGCAGGTTAATCCGTTCCCTTTTCCACAAGGGGTGCGAGTGAGATTTTGGCTTTCCAAAGCAAGCTGTGTCTATATCCCTTCCTTGTCCTTACTAGGGATCTAGAAAGATAGCTGTGTAACAACTAAGCTGCCAGTCTCCTGTGTCTTTGTCACTGTTCTATTGCTATGAAGAGGCACCATGGCTAAGGCAACACTTGTAAGTTCATGATCATCCAGGCAAGGGAATAACAGGCTGGCACTAGAGCAAGCAGTTTGTGAGCATTGCATCCTGATACACGGGCAGCAAGCAGAAACGTAGGGAAGAAGGGAGGGAGAGAGGGAGAGAGGGAGAAAGGGGAGAGAGGGGGGGAAGGAGAGGGAAGAAGGGAGAGAGGAAAGGAGAAGGAGGGAGAGAGGGAAGAAAGGAGGGAGGGAGGGGAGGGAAGGAAGAGAGGGAGGGAGGGGGGAGGGAGGGAGGGAGGGAGGGAAACCTCCAAGTCCAGCCCACTTTCTCCAGTAAAGCCACACCTCCTAATCCTTCTCAAACAGGTTTGCTCCCTGGTGACTAGGCATTCAACCGTATGAGCCAATGAGGGCCATTTTTACTCAAACCATCATGCATGCCCTTCCCCCAACCTTGAGCAGGCTAAAAAGACCTTAAGTGCCCTCCACATTTGGACCCAGGTGGAGACTTCTGCTTTGCTGCACCTGCAGTTTCCTGCAGGAGCAGACCACCCACTGAGCTTGCTCTGAGGCATAATCTAGCTGAAACAAAGGATGGGGTCTGTAGGCTCTCCTTATATAAACGCAGTGCTGAAAATTAAACTTTGAGCCTTGATCAGAACCTTTATCTTGGCTTCATCCTTCCCTCGCACCCTGTCCTTTGTCCTTTTTTATTTCCAGCCCTCTTTTCAGGTGAACCCAGTTTGTCCATGGCCACTGGACGGCTACAACCACATGCTGCTTAGAACACTGCTTAGAACACCTTTCGTTAAAACCCTTGTTGGGACTGGAGAGATGACTTCCAGCTTGGTTTGTAGCACACAGGTTAGGTTTCCAACCACCTGTAACTCCAGCTTCAGGGTATCTGACAACTTCTGGCCCCCAAGGATACCATGCACACATGGCTTGTATCCACACAAACACACATATGCACACATAAAAATTTAAAAAGTCTAAAAGTAAAGCAATGTGTACTCTGTGTGTGTGTGTGTTTTGTCTTTGTTTTTTAAAGAGGAATAGCCTCCCAAAGAAATAAGGATGAAGAAGACAGTTGTCATTGCAAATTTCAAGCAAGTTGTAACTAGATGTCACTAAGGATCCCACAATGTCTGTCCCTAAGTGTCTTAGGGTTACCATTGCTGTGATAAAATACCATGACCAAAGCAACTTGTGGAGGAAAGGGTTTATTTGGCTTACGTTCCACAACAAAGTTTGTCATTGAAGGAAGTCAGGACAGGAACACAAGCAGGGCAGGACCTAAAGGCAAGAACTGATGCAGAGTCCATGGAGGGATGCTGCTTACTGGTTTGCTCCTGAGGGCTTGCTCAGCCTGCTTCCTTATAGAACCCAGGAGCACCAGCCCAGGGATGGCTCCACCTACGGTGGGCTGGACCCTCCTTCATTAATCACTGATAAAGAAAATACCCTACAGGCTTTTTTACATCCTAATCTGGTAGAGGCATTTTCTTCATTGATGCTCCTTCCTCTCAGATGACTCTAGCTTGCGTCTAAACTAGCCAGCACACTAAGAAACAAAGAAGTGGACTGTGTTCTTTGGGGATCATCTCTGTAGATATCAGACAAGACCCTTCCTTGCCCATAGGTCCTATCCCACTCTAGCACAGAGAAGTCAGAAGGCCTAAAATTGGCACCTGAGCAAATGCTACTGTACCAAGCTTAGACACTGTCATTTGGTCATCACCAAGGAGAAGAAATAAAGGGCACATGTTTGTTTGTGTCCAGGTCTCACGACTCAGTATACTAACACTACTACAACCGTGTGTGTGTGTGTGTGTGTGTGTGTGTATGTGTGTGTGTGTGTGTGTGTGTGTGTGTGTGTGTGTGAGAAAGAGAGAAACAGAGAGACAGAGAGTGAGACAGAGAGAC
The DNA here is from genome assembly GCA_902729485.2 of Mus minutoides. NCBI lineage: Eukaryota > Metazoa > Chordata > Mammalia > Rodentia > Muridae > Mus > Mus minutoides. The sequence goes on from LR749484.1 coordinate 2,892,712, forward strand.
AGAGATAAAGAGAGACAGAGATAGAGAGACAGAGATAAAGAGAGACAGAGACTGAAAGACAAAAAGTCCTGGCTGACCTAGAACTCACTATATAGACCAGGCTGGCCTGGAATCCACAGCCATCCCTCTGCCTCTACTTCCTGAGTTCTGGGATTAAAGGTATGTCTCACCATGCCCAGCTTTAAAAACTTTATGTTGATTTAGATAGATAGATAGATAGATAGATAGATAGATAGATAGATAGATAGACAATACTTTCATGGATTCTAAAAATCAGAATTTTTAGAAACAAAATTAGGAGAGACAATTCCAGGTATATGATGTAGACAATCCCCTGAAGGGTGGAAGTGGGGGAGCTGTCCACCTAAAGGACAAGGTGGGGAACTTGGGAGACACAGCTCTGGCACAGAAGCTTTAAAACCTGCAAAGGTAAGGACCTGGATTCCCAGTCCCTTAAAACAACCCAAGCCAGGTAGATCTATAGAGGATACCGGCCGTGTCTGAGGTAGATCAAATGGACTGTCATTCAATAGAACCAACACTTTCCCTGAGAAATGACCCTGGTCCCTTTCCCAGCACATACAGAAGACACCCACAAGGCCTCAAAAGGAATTTCTTTGGAAGGGAGGGATTATTGTGGTTGAAGGACAGCTAGCATGTACTTGAGGTTCTATCTATGCTAGTTTAGACACATCCTCTGGTGCAGCCATGCATCTATAACTGTAACGTGAAGACTGCCTTAGGCAGCAGCCAAGTGAATGGACAACAGAGCTAATTGATCAGATCTGACTCAGGACTATTCTTTACTCAACCTTTGCTATAGAACATGGCCCTAGCTATCTTTAAAGAGCAAACAGTTACATCTATACATAGAACGAAAAGATGCCCAGTCAGCTAATATTCCCAGATCTGTCTTCATAACTAGGATAAGATCAAAAATATGCCCACTTCCCTAGAGAGGCCCCTCCAGTCCCACCAAAGCATCTGTACCACCATCACCAAAGATTAACCACTAATTCAGCTTCTCTCCTTATAATTATTTTTGCCCTTTAGACACTGGGTTCAGAATACACTCTGTCTCTCAAATACAGGAAGTGTCATCGTAGTAGACCCTGTGGACTTTCCCAACTCCATTGCCAGTCAGCGCCCCACATCTCTGTGTCACAGCATCGTGTGTCTGGGCCCCATTTCACATCTGTCCTGATTTGCTAGCGTTGGGTCATGCGTAGACAAGAGCTGTCACAAGTAATGCCATCAAGGACACTTTTGAACATCTCTTTGGGGCAAATGTTCACCCATCATTCAGTAAAAAACATCTTGGGTGTCCAGCCAAGGTCTGTGTGGTTCTGAAGTGAGATGTGTCCCAGGATTACCACTGCACTTCACTTTTATTTGTAAAAATACTTTCATTTACACGTGCCTGTGTGTGCCTCTTCCCTCCTTGAGACCAGACCCTTTTATGTAGCTCAGGCTGACCTGGAACTCACTGTGTACCCCAGGCTGGCCTCAAATTTGTAGAGACTTTCCTGCCTAAGCCTCCTGAGTGACAATATTAGTTCATACAGGTACAAGCCACCCTTGGCTGCATTTTTATTTTCTTAGTGTGATGTGCATGTGTGTGTGCTCGCGCACGTGCACACGTGTATGTGTGTGTGTGTGTGTGTGTGTGTGTGTGTGTGTGTGTGTGTGTGTATACATTCACATGGAAGTCAGGGAACAACCCTGGGTGTCATTACTCAAGCACTGTCCAACAATTTGTGTGTCTCTGTGTGTGTGTGTGTCTATGTCTCTGTGTGTCTTTTTCTTTTCTTCTATCTTTTCTTTCTTTTTTAAGGTGGTTAATGGGGATCGAACCTAGGACTTGGTGGATTTATGGTGTCCTGCTTCTGCCCCAGGGGAGGCAGAGCACAGAAGTTTTAACTGAGCAGATTCCAGGCCAGTGCTGGGTGAGCACAATCCAGGGGTGGGGGAGCACAATCTAAGGTCCCCGGGGACCTGCTGGAGCTGGCTACGAGGTGGGGCCGGGCTTGTGTGGAGACTGGGACTGTCAGGTTCTAGGAGCTACAGGAGAGTTGAGAAAGGAGTGGTGACCCGCAGACTGGATTTAGTCTGGGGCCCAAGGGGAGAAGAGGACGGTTCTGGCTGGGTCCCACAGGGAGGAGAGAGTCCTTGGCTTGCTCAGCAGGGGGGGGGAACGGGGGGGGGCATCTTGGCTTGGTGGAGACCATGGCTGGGAGCACTTAGAGGCCTCCTGAGGGAGATTAGATGATGCTTCTGCTCCATTGCTCCCCACGGTGAGAGATCCCGATGAGAATAGACAGTCCATGGCTTTAAGGCATTTATTGTCATTGTGGAGAGTTGTGATGAGTAAAACCATACCCCACTTTCTCAGGGCGGGCCTGAGGTTAGACACCTTTTGCAGGAAGGAGTGTCTGGGAAGGAAAGCTTAATTGGCTAAGTCCTTCAGGCCTTTAGGTACCTCATTAAAATGGAGATCTGTTGTCACATCCTCTACCTGTAGAGGTGCTTGGGGCATTCCCCCCACCCCGTGACTGATGACCACAGAATTATGGAGAGCTGCTGCCTCGTGTCAGGAACCTGGTGTTCAGGTAAGTCCCTTGAAGGCTACCCACTGAGGGGTCAACTGCAGTGTCACCAGGTTTTTAAGCCTAGCTCAACCAGAAACCAGGCTCTCATAGTCCCACGGGACGACTTCTTCTTCTTCTTCTTCTTCTTCTTCTTCTTCTTCTTCTTCTTCTTCTTCTTCTTCTTCTTCTTCTTCTTCTCCTCCTCCTCCTCCTCCTCCTCCTCTTCCTCTCTCCCCTCCTCCTCTTCCTCTTCCCCTTCTCCTCTTCTTCCTCCTCCTCCTCCTCTTCCCCCTCCTCCTCCTTCTTCTTTCTCCTTCTCTTCCCCCTCCTCCTCCTCCTCTTCTTCTTTCTCCTCCTCCTCCTTCTTTTTAATTTATTTATTATATGTGAGTACACAGTAGCTGTCTTCAGACACTCCAGAAGAGGGAGTCAGATCTCATTACAGATGATTGTGAGCCACCATGTGGTTGCTGGGATTTGAACTCAGGACCTTTGGAAGAGCACTGACTGCTCTTAACCACTGAGCCATATCTCTAGCCCCCCATAGGACTTCATACATGAAAGGTACGTGTTCTACCATTGAGCTACAGCCTCAGCCACTCCTCATTTTTTGAGACAGGGTCTCACTCTGTATGTAGCCCTGGCTGGCCTGGAACTTACTACATAGACCAGGCGGCCATAAACTCACAGAGATATACCTGCCTCTGCCCCAGCCATATGTTGATTTTTAATAAGTTCGTTCTGGTGATCTGAACTCAAGTTGCCACGCTTGAAATGTGAGCTCTTGTCACCCTGCTAGAGTCGTAGGTACCTGAATGACAGGATCCATTCTTAAGTGATTCTTTTGTGGTGTGGCTGTGACAGACTGTACTTAAACACACTAAGCAGCTATGCCACCTCTTGATAACATAACTATGGGGGTCTCAGCTACTGATGTCCTCTGTCCTCTGCTGGAATGTCATCAAGTACCCCAAGACTTGCTGTTTATCTCCCTCATATCCCTACCCTGACATACAGCTGCTGACTTGACACTTTGTTCTTCTTTCTTTGCTGTATCCTGCTGTGCCTGGTCAAGTGCAGAATGGGTGTCTGGATAGATGGATGATGGATGGATGAATGGATGGATGGATGGATGGATGGACAGACGGACAGACAGACGGATGGATGGGTAGATAGGTGGATGGATGAATAGGTAGGTGGATGATGGATGGGTAGATAGGTAGATGAGTAGATTGGTGGATAGATGGACAGATGAGTAGATAGGTAGATGGATGTATAGGTTGATGGACGAGCAGATGGTGGGTAGATTTATGGATGTATGGGTAGATTGGATAGGTGGATGGATAGATGGATTGATGGATAGATGGGTAGATGGGTGGTTGGGTGGATAGATAAGTGAATTTTGAGTGGGTGGATAGGTGGATGGGTGGATGAATAGGTAAATGGATAGATGGATGGGTGAGTGAAGATAGGGATGGACAGGTGGGTGTTTGGGAGGGTGGGTGGGTGAGTGGATGGATGAGTAGGTAGGTGGATGGATTGATAAGTGGGTGGGTGGATAGATGGGTGGATGGGTAGATAGATGAAATAAATGAATGGATGGATAGATAAATGGAATGGTTGTTGAATGATGGATGGATGGATGGATGGATGGATGGATGGATGGATAGATGAACAGGTAATAGATAGGTGGGAGGACAGATGTGTGGACAGGTGGATGGTTGGGTGGATGGATGGGTAGGTGGATGGATGAGTAAGTAGGTACGTGAATGGATTAATGGGCAGGTCATTGTGTGGATGGGTAGATGGATGGGTGGATAGGTAAATGGATTGTTTGATGGGTGTGTAGATGGATGGATAGATGAATGAGTAAGTGCGTGAATGGATAGATGAAAGGGAAAGTAAACGAGCACAGATCACATTAGCCTTCCTGACCTCGTGCCCTCCTCCAGGTTCCCATGCAGGCACAGTGGCCTTCTTGTTTCCCAGAGGTTCTGACACTTGCTCCAGGTTTCCGAGTCACTCAAGGCTCAAATCTCATTCTGTCATAGCACATGGACTTGCAACCTCAACCTGGCTCCTTATGCTTTAGTACATTTGGTCTTGTGTGCCTGTTTGGCGGGACTGAGGGTATTTAGCGGTTGGAGTTGGGGGGCAGTGCCTACCCTTCCTTTTTTCTACAGGTGAGGCCAGAGTGTGTTCAAGATTGCCTTGAATCCAGAGCCAAGCTGCCCTGCTGGCTGAGGCCCAGGCCCAGAGAGCCCCATGGGCCTGCTTACTACCAGGCTTTCCCTTCTAAGTCCCCAGCCTGGCACTTGGGGCTAAGGGTAATCAAATCAAAGCGGTCAAGGAAGGGGGTGGGGGGAAGAGAAGAGGCTGGTGGCCAAATCCAGAAAGGCCAGACTTCAATTTGCATAATAATTTTGTTAGCAACAATGGGCATGCAGGACATCTATTTAAAGGCTGTAATGTTAATTTAATGGGGGAAAAAAACTAATACAATTCCCCCAGAATTTTTCAATTAAATTAATGTGATGGGCTTTAATGGATAGCTTAAGTAGAGAGCGCGAATAGGAGAAATATTGCATAAATTATACATATATTTATATACGCGATGCCTACATAGACAATCCCCTGCTCTAAGGTTCTGACATATGAGAGGCTCTGCGCTTAAATCTGGCCACTGTTTACAATTCTATTTCAGTTAAAGCAACCTTTTTATCATCCCGTGTTAGGGGCTGTTGCTCCCAGTGGAGTTTCCACAGGCCCCTTTCTTTCAGCGCCACACATGGAGATGCCCGGTCTTAAAGAGACACGATGTGTTGAACCTTACACGAGGATGGTGCATATTTATATAAAAAGCCAATGGCAGGGACATGTGACTGGACAGGTAGACCCTGTTCTCTATCCCAACCCAAAGGCTCCTGATGGAGCAGGTCTGTGTTGTACGAATCTTAATTTTTATTTGTTCCCCTCTTCTGCATGTGTGTACATGTGGTATGTCGGTACACATACTCCCGTGAGTAGGTAGGGGTGCCTATGAGGGGGTGGGGGGGTTGGTTGCCTGTGCACCTGTGAACATATGCAAGTAGAAGAACAAAGTTGACGTTGGTTGTGCTCCTTGATCACTGACCGTCATAATTTTGAGGTAAGTTCTCTCTAAACTGGGAGTCCCGATTCAGCTAGTCCAGCCGGCCAGCTTGGGTTGGAAACCGAAAGTCTCTTCCTCCCAGCTGGTACCCTGGCCTGGCTCGCACAAGAGTTTTAAGGATCTAAACTCTGGTTCTCCAGTCTGCACAGCAAGATCTTTATCTACTGAGCCATCTCCTGGGCCTCAGGAATTGCTGCCAGAGGACAAAAACAAAAAACAAAAAAACCGGAGCACCGCTGAGGGTCCACGGAAGGGCCCTGTGAATGTGCGGGAAGGCCTGGGGAGGCACTGGGTGCTGCCGCTTTGGCTGCCTAATCAGGAATGTGACTGGAGGTGGGGCCCAGCCTCCCCTTTTCTTCTGTGAAGTGGGGTTATTAATAGCTGTCTCGCAGCTTGTCTGCTCTTGTTCAGCGCCCCATGGAGAGCATGGCAGAGGCGGCAGGAAACCGAATCTCTGCGCAAGCATCCAGCAAACTCCTGAGTTTAGCCCCCTAAGGACTGATACCTGAGGGAGAGGGAGGGGCATCTGCAGTGCTGGGCGCTAAGGCCTTTCTGGCCTAGAGAACTGGACTGCGGCAGGCTGCCCAGCTAATAGCATCCTGCTACCCCGCTAGCGCTAGCGGTGGGGGCTAGCGCAGGTGGCTCCCTCTGAGACTGATTGAGAAGCTAGCCCCGTTTCCAGGGAAGCCCAAGGGCAACAAAAGGTGGGGTCAGGGAAAACCAGGACGCCTCGGGGAGCTGTGAGACTCTCTTCCTGGGGGGAGCAGCACAGCTCTGAAGTGGAGGAGGGTTGAGAGCAGGGACAACATACTTGGGCAGTCAATGCAAAGCTGCTACCCCGCCCCCTGCAACCCCCCCCCCCCCGTGCAAATGGTTTCTTCTGCTTTGGAACAAGACCAGAGCTGCCTTTCCCTGCAGAGCCAGAAGGATGCCGAACTGCCCCCAGACATTCCCAGCCACGAAGTGCACAGTCTGCAGGAAGATAGATGGATTCCTTCCACCACAAAGCCATTTTCATCCCTTACTGAGGGGAACCCTAGACCTAGTGAGATTTGGCATTACCACTCTCCAAAACAAACAGCAGAAACAGAATGGAAACTCACCAGGCAAATCAGCACCAACTGGAAAGGGAAGTGGAGAGTGTCCTAGAATCAGGAAGAAACAACGTGAAGTCTTTGGAAGCTTGTTTGTCCTTGAGGCTGAGCAATGATCAAGATGGTACCCATCAACCAATTTCTACCTGCATGTGCATGTGTATCAGTATGTCTATCCATTAACTCTCCCATGCACCCATCCATTGATCCATCTATCCATCTATCTATTGATCCATCCATCCATTAATCTATTGATCTATCGATCTATCCATCTATCCACCTATCAATCTATTGATCCATCTATGCATCCATCCATCCATCCACCCAACCATCTATCCCTCTGTTGATCTATCCATCCATCCATCCATTGATCTATCCATCCCTCCATCTATCCATCCATTAATCTATCCATCTATCCATCTATCCATCCATTGATCTATCCATTGAATTTCACCACCCATCTATTTATCCATCTATCAGTTTCTCCATTCTTCCATTTACCCACCTATCCACTCATTGATTTTGTCTATCCACTCATTCATCCATCTATTCATTGAATGCTTATCCATCCATCCATCCATCCATCTACCCATCCATCCACCCACCCATCCACCTATGGGATTTGTCTGTCCACTCATCCACACATTCATTAATTCACACATTGAATCCACCCACCCCGCCCATTCTCTGAATCTATCCATCTGTTCACTCATTCAGCAAACTGTTACATCATTATCTCCCGTGTTGCTGATCAAGGAGAGCTTCACAATTCGGAGAACATGAAGAGCTGTTAGGTGCTAAATTGCATAAGAAACTACAAAGCCTTCCTTGGGCAAGGCTCAAAGACATAGCAAAACCTGTCTTAAAGGTCTAAGTGCAAACAGGTGACCAGTGTGCACAAAACCCTGGCAATTGCAGCTTCTTCCTCCCAGATGTGCACAGCTGAGCCCACTTGCCTATAAACACCTCCCCCTGTGCTGCACATAATAAACAAGCTGAAGACCCTGGCTGCTCACAGTAGGTAGTGGGAGTCCATGAGAGTGAGCACAGCCTGCCCAGCTCCAGCTTTTCTCTGGGTCTGTGTGTCTGTCCTTTCTAGATTCTCTCAAAGTCCCTGCTCAGGGTTCCACAACAAAGCTGAGGAGGAGACGGGAAGACAGGATTGGAGGAGCCAGCACCTCTTTAGCACTTGTATTTCATACTTGGGGTCCCCATGACTATGAAGGGTGAAATACCATTGTTTCCAGCATCTCTCTTCTCTCCCCTCCCCCACCAGCATGGCACTTCATTATGGAAGCCGAGGAGGTTAACGTCACGGTCAAAAATTCTTCTAAGACCCACCTTCTGAATTAAAGGCTCTGAGAAGGCTGCTCCGGAGACCCACCTCCACACATCTAGTCCTTTTTCTCTGAACAACCCTAAAATTGGATAGTCTTTTTTGTTTTTGGGGGGGTTTTGTTTTTTGGGTTTTATTGTTGTTGTTGTGTTTGTTTGCTTGTTTGTTTGTTTTTGAGACAGGGTTTCTCTGTGTAGCCCTGGCTGTCCTGGAACTCACTCTATAGACCAGGCTGGCCTCGAACTCAGAAATCCGCCTGCCTCTGCCTCCCGAGTGCTGGGATTAAAGGCATGTGCCACCACTGCCCGGCAAGATTGGAAAGTCTTAAACTCTTTCTCAATATGGCAGACTTTGAGAGATGTTCTTCACCCAGTCACATTAAAGAGGACAAGTAGTGGGTGTGGGTGGATCTGGCTGAGCACTGGCTTCTCATCTCACATCCTAACCTTTGTGGTTTACTGAACATCTCCAAGTGATGTAGTTCCTGTGTTCTCACCAATCTGCCAAATATTCCTTAGGAATGGCAGATCACCCAGGCAAGCACATCTGACATATGAAACATTTATATGAAGCATTCTTTTTTGGGAGTGGGGGATGTGTTGTTTTGTTTTGAGACAGGGTTTCTCTGTGTGATAGCCTTGGCTGTCCTGGACCCACTTTGTGGATCAGGCTGGCCTCGAACTCACACAGATCCACCTGCCTCTGCCTCCTAAGTGCTGGGACTAAACGCATGCGCCACCAAGCCAGGCTGTGACATATGTTTATAACTCCTGAGGTTCAGCAGTCTTCCTCTGTGTGGGCACTATGGTGTGTGACTTACTTACCTAGCCCCCATTGTTGAAAATTCAAGTTTCTTCCAGTCTTATGGACTAATGAACATCTTCGGACATGTGTCTCTGACACCCATGTAAGTCTGCCTGCCGGATGCATGGAGAGACACTGTCTTATTCGCCGCTTTGTAAATATTGGTTAAGCAGACACACATTTAATGCAGGGGAAGCTTTGAACAAAGCCTTTCCAGTTCCCATCTTTTCTCTCAAGTGGCAGAAATGCCACCTGCGGTTAGAGAGACTGAGGTCAGCACACAGAGACACAGAACCCCGAGTTGGAATTCTCATGTAAGCCCCTTGATCCAGCTGGGCCTGAAGCCACCCTATTCCCGGACTTGTTTGTTCTATAAACCGAGGCTTTCTCTTTGTGGCTTTAGGCTGTTCTAGACAGGGTTTGTAAGTTACAGTTTAAAGAGCCCTGACTACCCAAAATCACTCCTCCTCCGAGAAGTGAGGGCTGACTCATACTTCTTCCCGCCTCCCAAAGCCCTGGGTGCTGTCTGTGTTCAGCTAAGTGCTTCCTCTATGACAGCCACCGACTCTATCCAGCCTCCTCTGCCAGTGTGCCCAACACCAGGACCTTTAGGGAGGTTTGTTGAATCAGCCTACCAATCGTACATCTCCCCCGACAGCTCTGCTAAGCGGGGGCTTGATAAATCCATGCAAGAAAACTCCTGGCGGCCGAGAGCCTTGTCTTAACTGAGTTCAGAGAGCTTTGCCAACAGAGCAAAAACAACTCCCGCTCCAGGGTACTGGGCTGTGAGAAGGAAGGGGGGGGGTGTTCTTCCAGGAATCTGTGTCCTGAGCCGCCAGGCGGACGTCACTGGGCAGATGGCCCAGTGGCCCCGGAGGTCTCTGACTATGCTTAAACTTTCCATTCATTTCCAGAACAGGTTTGGTCTCCGAGAATCCTGCCCCACCTGCCCCACACAAAGCATGCTATTTACTTGGCTAATGTTTATAAAGTGCTCTGAGGGCCTTGGATGAGGGCCTCCACACAAGTACAGCACTTTATAGGCCAGGAGAAGTGGACAAGAACCTTCCTGAAGGGCTTCTGAAGTGTGAAGTGGATACACACATACAGGAATTTCAGCAGGACTGAAGACCGGTGGAAGCCATAATGAGCATGTGATCTAGGCACCAGGCACACTTCTGCTGACTATACCTGGACCACACATGAACACCTACTGTGGGTTGGGAACTGTTCTCCGACCTCCCACCTGGTCTCAGGAGAGGAGGACTTGGACGGATATGCTAATGAGTCATTTGCAATGCTGATATTTGAAAGATGAAAGGTTAGCGAGTGACTCAGTATCCTAAAGTGACCTGAACACTAACAACCACCAATAGTGGGGGACCCTAGTTCATGGAAGACTCCTGGGAGTACATTGGCCTGCCTTAGTCACAGACAGAAGGAGGATAATGCCAGCACNGCATACGCTGGAGGGATCGCTCAGTGGTTAAGAGCACTGTCTGCTCTTCTAGAGGTCCCGAGTTCAATTCCCATCAACCACATGGTAGCTCACAACCATCTGTAGAGGGATCTGATGCCCACATCTGGTGTGTCTGAAGACAACCACAGTGTACTCGTATACATAAAATAAATGAATAAAATCTAAAAAATAAAAAGTATGCATTATGCTTAGTGATCCCTGAGCATGGACCATGGGTTCAGGAGGCCAAGAGCCAAGGGGATGACAGGAAGGAGAAGATGGATAAACCTTGGCTCTGGTTTCATGGGAAGGGTTGGTTAGAAAGGGTTAGCCCTAGCCAGCTTGCTGTCTGTCTGTTATATGGGACTCAGGCCTGGTATGACCAGGCAGGTAGACTGTGGTCCAGAACACAGGAACAGATAAAGGGGGTGGGTGGCTGGAGGCGGGGCCTGCTTGAGTGCCCATCACTGCTCCTGGCACAGCACTTACTATCTGCTGCACTCAGCATCCCTGGGAGAGACAAGACCTCCCGGGGATCAGAAAGTCCCTGGGTGTCTCAAGATAAGACAGTGGGTGTGAAGACCCAGACAGACACTCCAGCTGTCCTTGGCCACGTCACTGTAAGAGCAAGGACAATGGAAGAACCCTAGAGAGACTCTCAACCTTAGGGAGAAGGCCACCAGACTTGTCCTAGAGTGGCACAGGCTCCTCATCCACACCAGTCTACAGGACAGAGGGTAAAGTGAGGTGCCCCTTTCCTGGTGCAGAGCTGAATAATGAGAGAGAAAAAAGTTATGTGCCCACAAACACCCAAGAACTATTTGATTGCTTACATATTCCCCTCATTTCAATTCCCAGTCTGTTGTTGGGGGAAGTCCCCGCTGCAAACAACAAGAATACTCTTTTCTAGAATGTAGCTGCTGCCGCCGCCGCCACCACCACCACCGCCACTGCCCATGCTGCCTTAGCCCGCCGGATTGTCCAGCTTTCATGGATTTGATCCCAGACAAAGCTAGCCTGACTTAATCAGAGAAAAACTCTTGTGTTTCAGCCACAATCTGTACCCTCAGTCTTTGCCAAACATATTGCAATCCTTTCAAAAGGTCCTGACAGTGGTTGTCCAGGAATCCAAAGCTCATTTTCTGGATCCCACCTCCACACCCCCTGAGCATGCATGCCTCCCGTTGGCTCGCAGGGGATGCAGCTGACACGGGGAACCACAGAGCTGATTTAGGTTTAGCCTAACAGTAACACAAGGTACAGTTCAAGTGTATGCTAAGTCCTCTGTGACTGCATGCCACATGAATGAGGCAGGGAGTGGGATTGTTTGGTTGGTGGGTGGGTGAGTGGGTGGATGCAAGGATGGATGAATACATGGATTCAAGAGTTGGTCTATAGGTGGGTGGATGGATGGATGGATGGGTGGGTGAGTGGATGGGTGGGTGGGTCAATGATGAGTGGATGATGGATGGATGGATGGATAGATGGATGGATGGATGGATGGATGGATGGATGGATGGGTGGATGCATGCATGGGTGGATGCGTGGATGGATGGATGATGGATGGGTGGATGGATGGATGGATGGATGATGGATGAATGGATAGATGATGATAGATGGATGGGTGGTTGGATGGATGGGTGGTTGGATGGATGGATGGATGGATAGATGGTTGGATGGGTGGGTGGATGGATGGATGGATGGATGGATAGAAGGAAAGGATAAAGGACTAATTTCCATGCTGATGAGACTTCTTCCTCTCAGGTGAGCTTCAGAACACAAGTATGGACAGATACTATGATGTCAAACAGGCCTGAGCCTCCAAACTAAAATCATACCTAGTTTCCAGGCATTAGGGATGAAACATGCCAGAAGCACAGCACCTGGCTGCTTGTGACTCGGGATGGACAAGGGTAAATCCTGCTATGATCTGAAGGATACCAACAAGGCAGCCTTCTACTGAAAATGTCATTAGGTAACTCCATCAATCCTCCTATCTACCCACCCACTACCAATACATCTATCTGTCCACCCATCAACCCATCCACCTATCCACCCACCCACCACGAATCCATCCACCCACTCTCCTGTACCTCTACCAATTCATCCACTTACCCACCCACCCATCCTGCATCCTGAGATCATGGGTGCCAAAAGTGCAAAATTAAATAAACAGATACCAGATTATCAAAGCGTTTCAAGTTACACAAGTTGGTTTGGCAAAGTATTATAAGAAGGGCATCCCTTTACAATGTTTATGGGAATATTAATTGGCAGAGCCTTTCTAAATAACAATTTAGCTTTTCTTCACTGAGGGTCTCAATCAAGCCACACCTTTTCGCTCATTTAGTTCCCCTTCTAGGAAATTTCCCTAAAGAAATAATCAAGGAAGTAATTAAATGTTTAGGTATAAGGAAATTGATTGCAATGCTATTTATACAAAAAAAGGAAGTGACCCTTCTGTGTTTGATAATGTTATAATCAAGATAAAAATCCATCAACTTATCCCTCCATCCCTCCATCCATCTCTCCTCCCATCTATCTACCTACCATTTGTCCATTTGTCCACTCATATATCTTCTATCAATCAATTCATCCATCATTCACCCAACTATCCATCAATTCATCCATTCACTCAATGAATATAAATGATGTCATTAGAAAAAATATGGTTGTTTTTGTTTTAAAAAAAAGAAGCAAAAAAGGTAGACACGGTGGTGAACACCTTTAATTTCAGCACTCAGGAGGCAGAGGCAGGAGGATGTCTGTGAGTTCAGGGCCAACTACATAGTTAATTCCAAGTCAGACAGAAGACATGAAGACATCCTGCCTAAGCGGAGTATTTGAAGTTCTAATGATAACTGCAAAAGAAGGCGCTTTGCCTGAGCTGAGGGGGAAGAAGCCAGGAGACATGTCCCTGCAGCTTAGGCCATAACAGAATAGTAAGAGGGTGGGCAGGGCCCTCAGGGCTTCCTGAATTCACAAGGCTATGGACCTTGAGCCTAAGAACCAAGATATATCTGGAGAGCAGGCTTGCTCTGCCAGCACTGTGTACGATTTGAAGCATTTCCTACAGACCCCAGACTCCTGGCTTCTTGTATGTGCACATGTGCACATCTGCGCGTTTACATAAAGAGGCCAAAGAACAATTTCAGGTGTGACTCCCTTGAGTGACATCCACTTTTTTCAAGACTGTCACTACCTGGCTTGTACCAAGTAGGCTAGGCTAAACTACTTCGGTGTGTCCCTGAGAACCGGCTATCTCTTCTCTGCTAGCACTAGAGTTATGAGTGTGCCCCACCACCGCAGGCTTTTTTTTTTAACATGGGCTCTTGGGGCTTGAACTCAAGTCCTAGTGTTTGTAACTGACTGAGCCACCTTTGCAGATGCCGGCTTTCCACAAATCTATCAACATCTTCCAAGACGCTGGAGCTGAGCCAGAGCCTCTGTTGCTCCCAGACTCCTCCCTTTTCATGTGTCTGACCTTCCAGAATCTCATGGTCTGAATATGCTTGGCCCTGGGAAGTGGCAATATTAGAAAGTGTGGCCCTGTTGGAGTAGGTGTGGCCTTGTTGAAGTGGGCGTGGACTTGTTGGAGTGGGTGTGTCACTGTGGGCATGGGCTTTAAAACCCTCATCCTAGCTGCCTGGAAGCCAGTCTTCTCCTAGCAACCTTCAGATGAAGATGTAGAACTCTCAGCTCCTCCTGCACTGTGCCTGCCTGAATGCTGCCATGCTCCCACCTTGATGATAATGGGCTGAACCTCTGAACCTGTAAGCCAGCCCCAATTAAATGTTGTCCTTTTAAGAGTTGCCTTGCCAGGCGTGGTGGTGCACGCCTTTAATCCCAGCACTTGGGAGGCAGAGGCAGGCAGATTTCTGAGTTCGAGGCCAGCCTGGTCTACAAAGTGAGTTCCAGGACAGCCAGGGCTACACAGAGAAACCCTGTCTCGAAAAACAAAAAACAAACAAACAAAAAAAAGAGTTGCCTTGGTTATGGTGTCTGTTCAGAGCAGTAAAACCCTAACTAAGGGGGACTGTATGGGCCACAACTCAGCTGCATGACACATCTCTATCCCAGCTAAGAACCCAACTCACAGCTGCTTCCTCCTTCATGTGGCGCCAACTAAACTTCTGGCTTTGACTCTCCGGGTGAGAAAACATGATTATATCTGCAAGGCTGGTGGGCAACAGACACACATCCACATGAGGTAAAGGTGCGTTTCCACAAATCTTGGTGCTCTGAGTCAACCAAGCTGGCCTTTACTTTAGACTTATTTTTGTGTTTGCCTGCATGTATTGTCTGTGTGCATGTGTGTAGTGCCCACAGAGTGCAGAAGAGGGTGACAGTTCCCTCACACTGAAGCCGTATATGGTTGTAAGGTGTCATGTGGGTGTGGGATCTGAACTCTGGTCCTCTGGAAGACTAGAGAGTACTCTTAATCTCTAAGATATCACACACACACACACACACACACACACACACACACACTGCCATGACTTTAAAAAAAAGAAAAAAGCTAGTATCTCATTATGTAGACCAAGGTGGCCTTGAACTCACCATCCTCTTCCTCAGCTTCCCATGTGCTAGGATTATGAGTGTCTACCACTAGGTCCAGTCAAGCTACCCTGCATGTATACCCAGCCACTGCTGGCATAAGGCATGGTAACCCTACAGTCCGTTTTTGCTTATAGAGGCAGAGCACTGCAGCTCAGGTGATAAGAGTATCTGCCTAGCATGGAAGGAGCCTGGGATTTGATGTTGGCCCCAGGATGGGTGGTATACATCTGTTAATCTTGCAGATGGAAGTGGGAGGATCATAAGTTCAGGGCCGTCCTCTGTACATAGCAAGTTCAAAGCCAGCCTGAGAAAACTTGAGAGCCTGTCTTTAAAACAAATAACAACCGCCTCCTAAAGAAGAACCAAGCAAGCAAGCAAACAAACGAAAACAAACATGGTGTCACACACCTTTAATCTCAGCACTGCAGTTTGGAAGCGGAGGCAGGAGGATCTCTGGGTGCCAGACCAGACATGGCTACATAGTTTTCTCAAAAGGAAACCAAAACAAAAACGAAAAACAACAAAACCCTTCAAAATAATAACTTAAATGCTTGAATGCATAAATTGGCACTTTGTCAAGGTCAGATTGGCACTAAGCACGTAGCTGTCCAGCAGAACCTCTGGGCTCTTCACCAGTGTGTACAACACACTATGTCACTGTCTCTAGGTAATGGGGATTTTCTGCTCTGTCATCTTGCAGGACCCTGTCATATATGCCTGTGTTAGATAAGTAAAGGTGTCTTTGTGAGTTAGTAAGTTACCTTCCCTTCAATGCTTCCAGCCCTGTGGTGGCCTATGTGGACAACCTGGTGGCTCTCAACAACAGAAAATAGACTTGCTTACCTCCTCCGGAGGTACCCAAGACCCTGCCATAAGTAATCTGTGAGCATCACTCCTGGCGTGGCAGGTTTTACCGTTCACCAGTTATCTACACAGGAAACTGACATTCAAAGACATTAAATGCCCATCGCAGGTCACATGGCTCAACGACAGCTTGATTTACAGACCCCACCCCTAGCCCCCACCCTGTCTGGCTGCTCCGGAGCCCATGATGACGTGATTTCAATAGCGGAATGTCATGTCGCCTCTGTGCCCCAAATAACCAGGCCTGGGCTTGAGACCAAGCATCTCCCTCCGCAGCCACAGTGACCGCAGCAGCTCCCTCAAACGGCCACCTTCACCTCTTTTATTTTATTGTTTTCACTCATTTTATTGCCTTGGCACAAGGCCGACGGCAGAGGGTAGGCAGAGATCAGAGTCCGCTTCTCCTCTGGAAATGACTTCGGAGTTCAGCCCGCCCTCCTCCCAGTGTTTGGAACCTAACGTTCTGGAAAGTGGATCGCGGGACGGATCGCCGCCGCCGCCGCTGTCGCCGCCACCGGATCTCACTTAAGGGCACAAAAGCTGGGAAATTTTAGAGCCAATCTGGTCCAGGGGGTGGAGAAGACCTGAGCTCTTGAGCCCGTCTCCCTGGCTGCAGGGAATACGGAGGCCACCCGCCGGCCAGCCTGCTCCACTGCAAACAGGAAACCCCAGAGTTTATAGATGACCCCGTTACAAGGCAAATGTTTTGGAACAAATTGTTCATTTAAGTCCTTGTTTTCCACTAGCTTCTCTTACTGGATTCCCCCCTCCTTTTCCATCAGCCCCACTGTCCTTGTTAAACCAGGGCCGTGGCGCCACCTGCTGCCCATCCTGTGATGACAGTAGGGTCTTGAGAGGGATTCTGGGGCCCTGGGGCCCTCTCCCCACCTCTCAGATAGGTAGGACGATGGTCCTCCACATTCTGGTCCCCGGATTTGTGGTTAAGATCATGACCCAAGTCGCTGGAGAAGTGCTCTGTGGCTAAGTGACCTGAGACTCCCTGTCCCCATTATTCATCCTCAGGGACAGCAGGGCTCCCACGTGCAGAACAGACAAACCAGATGGTATCACCATGCAAAGCCCCGGCTTGGTTTCCCCGCAGGCAGCCACACCAGCATCAGCTAACCACGTGACTCCGCGGCCTCCATTTCTTTTGAATTCCACAGTAGCCCCTATGCCAGGTGGGATGAAAGGTCGCTTGTGGGTCTGGTGGGCAGTACACCCTCTTTCTGCAAGTTCACTTGCCCAGTCTAGACCTCATGGAAGTGATATATTTATCTCCACAGAATGAACAGGAGCCCCTAGTGTCTGGAGATGTACATCAGCTGATAGAGCACTTACCCAACATGCATAAAGTCCTGAGTTCGATTCCCGAATGTCATATAAACAGGGCATAGCGGAAACACACCTATCTTCCTAGCATTGGGAGGTAGAGGCAGGAGGATCAGAAGTTCAACCTTACATAGCTTGATGTCAGTCTGGTCTCAAAGAAGGAAGATACAAAGAATAGAAGCCACAAGAACTCTGGCCTACAGCCTGACATTAGCCCATCCCCCTGCCCCTCCTGCCCCCTAAACCTCGGGCAAATTGCTTCCCCCAACCCCAAGCCTCAGTTTCCCCCGGTGTATAAAGAGGCAGTAACAGTCACTAGATCTCAAGGGTTTGAACCCCGGGGCTTAGAGACAATCTGTGCTTGTCATTCTTTCTGAAAGGGAAAGAGCAATTAGCAAATATTTTGAGGAGGGGCCGGTTAAGGAGTGAATTCACATGCAGGAGTGGGTTAGTGAGAATTCAGTCACCAACTGGGCCTTCTCTACCTCACCCAGATACCTTTTTTTACTCCTTGTGGAGGAGCTCTGACTGGCACCTTGGTTTATCTATCTGTCAGATGGGCACAGCGTCTATTCGACCTGCTTCTTAGAAACGTAACAGGAATCTATCCAGTGATTTATATGAAACTGCTCGGGGATTTTTTTTTTTTAATGAAGGAAGGAAAGGTGGGAGGGCAGGAGAGAGGAAGGGAGGAAATATTTTTCTTCGTTTAGGGTATCTCCATGTTCCTGATCGCTTTGCTCTCGTGCTCCAGAGGAACTGAGGACTACCTGAGACAAGCGGGATTCCTCTTGACACAAACTAGGAATCATAGCCCACATCAGCATCAGTTCCAGGGACATCTGACAACGCAAAGGCTGAAGCGGTTAACCCTTTGCTCCCAGTGAGAGTCCCGAGTGCATCCATGACATAGGTCCCTGAGCTAATGCGGGGGACATAAGAGAGTGCAAAGAGGGGGCCAAGTTATTGGGGAAGGGGTCGTTACAGGAGAGAAGAGGGCCAAATGGTATCAGGACACAGCTCTAGGCCCAACTCAGAAACTGGGGAGGAGTTTGTCTTGGTCCTGGGAGTCCTGTGGAGCTACAGAGGACTGGTGATCAAGGAAGGAGCCTACCCAGAAAGAGAATCTAGAGAGCAGCTTGAGGGGTGGAGCTTAAGAAGGGCCACAGAGCAATTTAGGGTGACCCAGTACATCTGTTGGTCCTAGATCACATGCTTTCTTGGATCATGGGATCTTCAGGTTTCAACTCCCAAGGTCCTGGAGTAAGATAACCATTGAGAATGTCACCTTTTTAGAATTATGCCACACAGGTATTATGGCTAGTGTCCTCTCTTCTATCTCCCCCTCCCCTTTATCTGCTTTTAAAAATAATCCATCTTTCACTTCATTCCATCCCACTTAGGTCTTGTTCTCTGACAGACAGGATAACAGATTACCGAACTGGGGCTGGGTTGCATGCTAGCCTCTTTGTGGTAATATTTGTGCAGCTGAATACAGTGTTTTAATTGGATGGAGTTATTCTAAAGATACAAATTCTAGCCCCATCCAAGATGAGAGAAATTTGGGGGAGGGTGCAGGTTAGAGGCACAACTATTCGCTCTCAGCATCTCTCCATCTTACCCTGTACAGAAGAGTCTCTGTCTTCCTGGCTCTCAGCTCGCCCACCCCACCCCAACCACACAAGCCTGCAGGATCCTGCTCTGTTTAAATATTCTGTAAATAATGCTGACTGCGGAACTTTGAAGACTGACTTTGCAGAAGCCCCACCATAGAATTGCAGAATGTCAGAACAGAAGCAGATGTTTTCCTTGCCTAGCCAGGTTCAGAAAAATACAAGGAACCAGGGCTGCCTCTTTCTCCACTATGGGGCCACAGCAGGCATTACTAATCAATCACCGCACTGTCTCTCTTAGCTGCTTTAGAGCCTTAGAATCCTTCCAGGTGGCCCAAGTAGGAGCCGCCAGTGCTTGAATCTAGAAATCACTGCTATGCTAACGTTTTATTGAGTACATTTGCTGTGTTCCTTCATCCACGTTTCTTTTTGTTGTTTTAATTACAGTGGTCAGGCATTCAGTACCATTCAGGCTAGACCATCCTTGTTGGAAGGCAACTGTCTTGGGCATTGTTGAGCAGCGCCCTGGGTTTGTATGGACTAGATACTACTGTGAGCCTTTCCCTAAAAATTGTGACAAGCCAGCGACATCTCTGGCTACTTGCCAAGTGTCCGTTGAGTGGGGAGAGAAGACGGAGCAAGTTTGCACACATTTTGTGACATCTACCTATTTTGGAGAGAATTCTCAAGGGTTTGTCTGTTTTTAATTATAGCTAATGAAGGTGAGGTAGAGGAGAACAGAGACGAGTTAGGATGCACACAGCCCTTTCCCTCCTACATCCGGGAAACTCCTTGTCTGTGGCGGCAAAATTGGAGTGTAGAACAGTGACCCCAAGAATAAAAAAGATCCGAAGTAAACTGCCCCTGCGCTTGTCTTGAGTGCCAAAGGTGGCCCGCGCTGGGGCTGTGAGGCACACACACACACACACACACACACACACACACACACACACACAAACACACATCTGGCTCTTTCCCAGTCTGGAAATGGCTGAGTGTGGACCCAGCCCCAGGGACTCCTGGCTCTAGCCAGTGGCACAAAGGCTGTTAGAGGCAGGGGCGGTACCACCACTAATAATCCACCCCATCTCCCCAGCGCTGACAAGCTGCTCCCCACCGGATCGGAGGCCTGTGAAAACCTGGCTTCGCCTCCGGAGATTTGGGGGTTGAAATCCTGACAGTTTAGACATACAGCCCCTGGGCAATGTCTCCCTTCTCGGGGGGGGGTTGGGGGGGGCTTATGTCTGTGCCAAGAATTTCTAACAAAGGAGGAAGAGATTAATTAATTTTAAAAACCCATAAAAAATGGCTCACGAATCCAACTCGTACGAAACTGTCCATTTTTTCTCCTTGGTAGCGATCAAAACGTCCAGAGTTCCTACACACATATTTTACAGACGCTTCATAAATCCTCCCGCGGCGAGGTTTCCTATAAGTAAGGTCCCCGGGGACATCATTGCGGCTTCTTCTCATGTACTCAAGAGAAAATTGGACGGAACACTTAGGGAAGGCGGCAGAGGGGCGGGGCGGGGGCAGCAGGGACCGAGCTCCGTTGCCAAGGACAGGAATCGGTTTTTCTTGGAAATCTCTGGAATTTCCAAGCCGTCTTTGGCTTCAAGTGCACAAATGATCTCTCTGTGCCATCTTCTTATTCTTTTCCTTGTACCCAACTGTAAAGGTACATTTTGGGTTGCGGCGGGGGGGGGGGGCATTAAATCTGAAAAAGTAGAAATTAAAAGAAAAAAAGAAGAAAGAAAGAAAGAAAGCATCTATATACCAAATCTCAAGATTTTTATACCAGATTTTTTGTTTTGTTTTGTTTTGAAATTTTACCTGCAGTTTGACAATGCTATTTCATCATGAGCGGGTAAGATGGATCAACTTTAGTGGGAATGACTGTCCCCAAGGGAGCTTGTTAACCTGGAACATTCCCCCAAATCATCACCCCTGAGAGAGGGAGCTTTAGGTATGGGGGTGGGGTGGGGAGGGGGTGGGGTGGGGTGGGGAGGGGGTGGGGTGGGGGGCAGGTCTCCAGAATCTGCCTTTCTAATAAGCCTTGGGTGACTCTGCTTGAAGCAGCTGCTAGCCAGCACTTTGAGATATAATGAGTTTCATTTTCTTTCTCCCCCAGACACTCAGCAAATCAGAGATGAGAAAAACCCAGATTTTTTTTTTTTTTTAAAAAAATGAGGATTGGGAGGTTCTGGTTTTTCTCTGGGAGGGCTGGGACTAAGTAGGCATTTCCCTTGGTGCCGTTAACATATGATTCTCTTCACACTCCGCAATTGAGCCAGCAGCCGCCGGGCCCCGTCGACTTTACCACCTCGAGCCAATGCG
>LR749484.1:2913949-3044067 GCA_902729485.2 Mus minutoides
AGGGAGGGAGGGAGGGAGGGAGGGAGGGAGGAGGAGGGAGGGGCTTTGCTAGCAGGAAGTCCCGGGAGTTTTGTAGGTAGGGAGGGTGCACGGGAAGGCATGGCTATGCAGTGACTGACAGGCACCCCGCGGCTGGCTTTCTCCCCCCCCCTCGTGGTGGTGCCTATTGATGCCCTGGCTTGTGTGTTCTCTGAAGACAGATGCTCCCGTCGTCCAAAGATCTCACGTGAGCACGGATGCATGGCCGGATGCAAGGGCAGGAGTGAGGGGCTGAGATTGTTCTAGAACTTAAGTTGAGAGATCTTCCTTCTTCCCTTCAAACAGGGATAACAGACAAGTGTCACTATACCCAAACACTTTCTTTCTCTCCTTCCTTCCTTCCTTCCTTCCTTCCTTCCTTCCTTCCGTCCGTCCGTCTTTCAGAAAGACTTTCTGTACTGGGGATGTATCTCAATAGGTTGAATGCTAGATGCGCTGGGTTCGATCCTCAGCGCCACATAAATAGGGCATGATGGTGCACTTCTATAACCCCAGTACTCTGGAAATGAAGGAAAAAGGATCAAATATGCAAGGCCATCTTCGGCTATATAAAGAGTTTAGGGCCAGCCTGGGCTACTTAAGCCTATAGGGTGGGGGGAGGTAAAATAAAATAATGAATAAAACTAAGACGCCCCATCTTAGGGTGCTTTTGGACTTCAGAGTCAAACCAAATGGGAGGTACCAAGTGTCCCTTTAACCTCTGTCCACACACAAGCTCTGCCCACCATCCCCGACAAACACTCTATACTGGCCCCTGAGTTAGCAGGGACAGACCAATGTCAACACACCGCTGGCAGCCAGACCCCAAAATTCACAGAACACTTCAGAATTGGAATAGTTTCAGCTTACACACACACACACACACACACACACACACACACACACACAGAGGGGCCCCTTCACCCAGCTTTTTCTCTTGATAATGGCATGTGTAAGCACCATCCAGTCCCCAAAGCCAAGAGTCCGCTGCATTGCTTACTGAGAGCTAAGTAACAAGTCTTATTTGATCCCTGTTTTCTCACTAATACCTTTTTTCCCCTGGAGGACAGCAGTTTTCTTGGCGCAGGGGAGGAGGACTGTGTGCACATGCTCCTATGGGTGTGTGGAAGCCAGAGACCAACATTGGGTGTTTTTAACAATTGCTCTCCACATGATATTTTGAGGCAGGGTCTCTCACTAAACCCGGGAGCTCTACACTCCAGATAGACTGGCTAGCCAGCAAAGCCCTGTCTCTGTCTTCCCTGAGCTGGGATTACAGGCACACATCACCATGCTTGGCTTTTAAATGGATTCTGGGGACCAAACTCAGATCCTCACACTGGCCCAACAGATGCTCATCTCCCCAGCCAAGAACACGGGAACTGTCAAGGTTTGGGTGGAAACTCCAGCTCTGCCTCTGTGGGGCTTTGGATGAAAATGGCCCCCAGGGGCTCACAGGGAGTGGCGCTATTAAGGAGGTGTGACCTTTGTTGAAGGAAGTGTGTCACTGGGGGTGGGCTTCGGAGGTTCAGAAGCCCAAGCCAGGCCCAGTGTCACTTTCTCTTCCTGCTGCCTGCTGATCCTGACTTAAAACTCTCAGCTACCTCTCCAGCAACTGTCTGCATACTGCCATGCTTCCTGCCATGATGATAATGGACTAAATAAACCCCTGAACTGTAAATTAGCCCCAATCAAATGCCTTCCTTTATAAGGCTTGCCGTGGTCACAGCGGCAGAAACCCTCACTAAGACAACTTCACTTTAGCTGCATTGGTGATCACCTCTCTCAACGCCCAGTCTTTGTCAGACAAGAGCTAATAGCATGAACCTAATAATAACCAACTGCATCCAGAGTGCCCAGCAGGCGCCAACAGCCACTGTATCTCCCTTCCCATTTTGTACCCTGGAGGATAAATGGGCACTAGCATGAATCTCTATTGGGCCAGTTTGAATCCTTTTAAGCTGCTGGTCAAGTGTCTCCATTTTCAAGAAAGAAAAAGACAAAAGACAAAGGCAAGATCACGGGCTATTACAAAGATCCGCAATGTCACCCTGCTGGGAAGGAGGGGGACAGGCGTGGTCTGTGTTCAGATGCAGGACAGAGAAGCTGATGACCAAACGGCCAGAGGAGAGGACACACGGAGTGTGGAGGGGGAGGAGCCAGGAACTGGAAGACTGATCGGAGAGACTGTGGGCATCGCTCTGAGCAGACAGAGGAGATGGTCATAGTGACCTTGAATTAACAATGAGCAGTCCGAGAAGATTTCTAGGCGTCCCCAGAACTACATCAAAAGATTTATTTGAATTATTTGAGCAACCTAGGAAGTTAGAGGTTCCTGCAGGCAGGATGGGGATCTGCCATTCGTTTGCTGGGCTTGTAACACAATGTACATGTGGTGGCGTTAGCCATAATGCCAGCACTGGGAGGGTTGGGGCAGGATCACGATGAATCTCAGTCCAGCCTGGAATACATAGTGAAGCCTTGTCAGTCAGTGCTTGCTCAGAAAGTACAAGGACCTCAGAAACCATGTACCTACAATCTCAGTGCTGGGGGCGTGGAGACAGGGGGATGCCTGGGACTCTGGCCAGCCAGTTTAGCTTGCTTGGTGAGCCCCAGGTCAGTGACATACCCTTCTCAAAACTCAGCTAGACAATAGTAAACTGTGCCTAGTGTGGACCTCTGGTCTGCACATGCATGCACAGCACACAGGTGCACACACAGGTGCTTACCAGACACAGGAGCACACCAGACACAGGTATACACCTGACACAGGTACACACACAGGTGCTTACCAGACACAGGTGCTTACCAGACACAGGTGCACACCAGACACAGGTGCACACCAGACACAGGAGCACACCAGACACAGAAGCACACCAGACACAGGTGCACAACAGACACAGGAGCACACCAGACACAGGAGCACACCAGACACAGGTGCACACCAGACACAGGTGCACACCAGACACAGATACACACCTGACACAGGTGAACACCTGCATACAAGCACTGTGGCTAAGATTTCTTCCCTGGGACAAACTGAGCTGCAAGCCCATTTCAGTTCATCTAGGAGGCCAGTGAGTTATGAGGCTAACCCACCAAGCTTCGATGAGGTGGTACAGACAGGAGAGTGCCACACTGGAAGCTCTGCACCCAGCAGCAACAGTGGTTTCCCAGCAGCTGGGTGGATAGAGTCCCTTCCCCTCCCCTCTTCCTCCACCAACCCCCATACCTTCTAGGCCAATGGCTCTCAACCTTCCTAATGCTGTGACCCTTTAATACAGTTCCTCATGCTGTGGTGACTCCCCCCAACTATAAAACTAACTTTTGCTGCTACATGAATCATAATGTAAGTATTTTTGGAGACAGGTTTGCCGAAGGGGTTGCAACCAAACAGTTGAGAACTGCTGCTCGAGTCCCTACCCAATACCACGTGCATTTAGGGAAGAACTGAACTGCACACAACTGGTTGGGAGGGTTGCAGGATACTTGGGTAGGAGCCCTGTGACTTTGCTGCCCCTCCTTCCACAAGGGAAGAGGGTAAACAATCAGCAGGCCCAGCTGTGATGATCATTAGTAAGCACTCCCAGCTGAGCTACCAAAGGTGGTAGCAGATTGACTCCGAGGATAGTCCTGGATAACACACATTTGCCCATGTTCATACACACATGGGCATGCGCACCTACATGTGTGCACATACATGTGCGTGTGCACAGACACATACACACATGCATGTAAATGCACATGTACTTGTGTACAAGTGCATACATACCACACACACATGCACACATGATTTCAAGATGGCTGGCAGTGACATTAACAGAGCACACAGGCCTGTCTAACTGCACTGCTACAAAAAGGTTCCATAAAGGCAGACTGGAAGAAAGATCTAGAAGTGTGCAGAGGAAGGGCTTGCCAGCAGGTGTGGACCTAGATCTTTGGACAAAGAAAACCCACAGGGGTGGCAAGCAGGAGAAGGGGCTGTTAGGACACGGTGCGAGCCATGAAGAGCAGAAATACTGGACAGACAGGGCGGTACTCTGTCAGGCACCAGGCAGGATCAAGGCTCAGTCAACCTGGGATGCATGTGTCACTGTGATCCTCCAAGAGCTGGACGGCATCTGTCACCTGATGACGTGATAGTTGTCTGGATATCACAGTGTAACATAGCTCCGGTTGGTGGTGATGCTCTGTGAGCCTGTGTAAACACGACCACACTGCCAGTCCTATTAAAATAAAGGGCAGACAGTTAAGTACGGGGGTTCAGTCACTGGCAGCAGCCATGACTGGCTATCATGGTACTTTGTCTTTCTGTTTTAGAGTGTTTCTGTATGTGTTTCTTGTTCTCCAAGTCTGGTGATTGCACGAAGAACATCCAGTGTCCGTGGGTCCAGGCTCACAGCAGAGTGGCCTCTCGAAGCTTCCCTCAGAGTCTGTCCCTGTCATTACGTTTTAGAAGCATGAGGCCTCAGATGCCTTACATTTGTTGCCTGGGACATCCCTGCGAGGACTGGGGACTCAGCTCTGGATACTGGAGAAGAGTAACTATGATAGCCAAAGGTCTGAATGGGAGCGAGCTAGTGAGAGAGACTCTTACTAAAAGAAAATTGTCGGGGCTGGAGAGATGGCTCAGTGGTTAAAGGCTCTGACTCCTCTTCCAAAGGTCCTGAGTTCAAGTCCCAGAAACCACATGGTGGCTCACAACCATCCATAACATCCTCTTCTGGTGTGTCTGAAGACAGCTACAGTGTACTTACATATAATAATAAATAAAAAAAAATTGGGCCAGAGCGAACAGAGGTCCTGAGTTCAATTCCCAGCAACTACATGAGGGCTCACAACCATCTATACAGCAACAGCATACTCATATACATAAAATAAATAAATAAATCTTTAAAAAAAAAAAAGGAAAAGGAAAAGAAAATTGTTCCTTGCCAAAATGGATGGCAAATCTGTCTCACCATGAATTTTTTTAAAAAGCCTAACAGGAAAGGTTGGAGAGATGGCTCCGTGGTTAAGAGCACTGGCTGCTCTTACAGAGGACCAAGCTTCGACTTCCAGCACCCACATAGTGGCTCCCAACCTTCTATAACTCCAGTTCCAGGAGATTCAAATGCCCTCTCCTGGCCTCTGTGGGTACTTCATGCCCGTGGTGCCCAGACTGCCTGAAAACATTCACACTACCCATGAAAATAAACCTTTTGTAAAAAATAATAATAATAAAAATAAAAGATAAAAAAATAAAAGTCAAACTGGGGCTGAAAATGTAGCTCATTGGGTAGAGTACTTGCCTAGCACACACGAAGCTCTAGTGGGTCCATCCTGAGTGCCCCATAAACTGGGTGTGGTGGCCAATGCCTGTAACCCTAGCGTTCTGGGAGCAGGGGCAGAAACATCGGAAATTTGAGGTCATCCTCAGCCTCCTGGTTGAGTTTGAAACCTTGGTTAGAGACCTGGAGGGGGGGGATAAAGTCTCCCCAGGGAGGCGCTGAAACATGACTTCGTTCTTGGGCTCTGTCTCCTCCCCTTTAGCCTCTCCGGTGGTTGGCTGGCCCTATCCTTAAATTTGAGCAAGGACTGAGAACTGAGAAGTCTGGGACAATTCTTAAGCCCTAACCACTAAAATCCCTTTCCGTTGATGCCAGTATTCCCTCAGAGACTGGGAAGGGTCAGAGGAGGCTGAGGCCTTAGCAACAGAGGTCCCTATCGGGACACTTGGGAACCTCTGCAGGCCATGTATTTATAGATACTGGCTGGACCACTGGGCTCGCTCCACATAAAAGGAGCAAGATCAGCTGTGGCCTGTACAAACCCAACCCCAGAGGACCCACCTTCGCTCTCATGGTGTTAGGGGTCTTTGATGTGAACCCTTCCGCTGCTGTCTTCCTGCCTAAGTTATGGGGCTCTGCAGCCTTACCCCAGACCATTGACTGTCTTCCAGACTTGGCCTTAAACCAAAACATGTAGGTCGCAAATAGCGCTGACCCTTTCTGCAGTGTTCATGACTGGCTTGTTCCTGAGCCAGACGACCGTGTTTTCAAGAATTTTGATAATTTTACAGTCACATACTCTTAAAGTTTAGGTTTTTAATAAAGTTTTTTTTAAGATGTTATTTATTTATTTGATGTATATGAGTACACTGTAGCTGTCAAATGGTTGTGAGCCTTCATGTGGTTGCTGGGAATTGAATATTTTTTAGGACCTCTGCTCCCTCCAGTCAACCCCGCTCACTCCGGTCGGCCCCACCCACTCCGATCCAAAGATTTATTTATTATTATATATATAGTACACTGTAGCTGTCTTCAGACACACCAGAAGAGGGCATCAGATCTCATTATGGGTGGTTGTGAGCCACCATGTGGTTGTTGGGATTTGAACTCAGGACCTTCAGATGAGCAGTCAGTGCTCTTAACCACTGAGCCATCTCTCTAGCCAGTATTTATTATTATTATTATTATTATTATTATTATTATTATTATTATTATTTTACCTTCAGAAAACACTAGAACAGCGTTTCTCAACCTGTAAGCAGTGACCATCAGCAAAATTACAGTTATGAAGTAGTAATGAAAATAACTTTATGGCTGGGGGCTCTTATGACCGTCCGGAAATATGTGTTCTTCTGGCGGTTGTGACCCTCAGTTTGAGAACTGCAGCTCTAGAACCTTTGGGCACGATAGACCAGGGTTAGGTAGCATCTTCTGGCTGGATGACTGCTCAGCCGATCAAGTCCTTTTAGGCTGGGTGGGCTCCATTGCCAGCACTTGTGTGAGAAGCCGGGTGTGGTGGTGCACACTTGAAAACCCATTGCTGTGGAGGCAGCAATGTAGGAGGAGCTCTGGGAGCTCCAAGTTCAGCCAGTCTGACAGAGGCAGTGAGGATGGAGCCAGTGAAGGGACCCTGTCTCAAAAATATATATATACAAAAAACCAAAATCAAGATGGAGACTCCAAAAGAGCAGCACCTAACCCTGACGTCTGTCTGGCCTCTATACACTATGGGCCCACACGTGCATCTACACGAGTACACACACAAATGGTTTTTAAAAAAAATAGTAAAGCAACATCTGTCCCACATCAGTCTTGGCCCTGTCGGATGTTAGCGCAGACAAGAGTTCTTTATCATCCAGCTCGGGTGTAAGCAAAAGGTCCAGAGAGTACAGGGATGGGCAGATTGTTCAAGGTCACAGGCAGCAGCTGGGGCTGGCATTCTGAAGCCTGAGGCTCTCTTTCCATAGCTTCATCCCACGTAAGTTCTGGCAGACAGGACGCACTCCCGTTTCCCCGTCTTCCCTCCCTTCCCCCCCCCCACCCCGTGAAGACTGAGGCCACAGTCACAGACGGATGCTCCCAAGACATACACGACTGGAAAAATCCAAGTCAATGTACAGTGTGTAGGAATGTTGCCATGGAGATGCAGACATTACTGGAAACAATCATTCCTTATCGGGACACAAAGCAGCCATTCATCTGAATGGCACTTCTGGAGGGAGGCGGGAGGCCTTCCTGTGGACCTGGAGTGGGAGGGCTACAGAGGCCACCTGGGGCACGCATGGGCAGCTGACCTGGCAGAGAGGGCCACTGAGGTCTCCTCGGGATCAGGGACACAGGCTGGCTCTGGCCTCAGTTGACAGGCCCGAGCTTGTCCAGCTGGAGGGCTCTCCTGGAGCAGCTGCAACAAGTGGCCACAGACTTTGTGGCCACTCAAAACAATATGGGATTGTCCTCTTCTGGGTCTGGAGGTCCAAGGTGTCCGAAAGAGTTGGTCTCCCTGAGGGACTAGGGACATAGTTCTCTGACTTCCTTAGAGTCTAGAGGTAGCTAGTGGCCCCTACCTCCACTGTTCCCGTTTTGGGGTTTTTTGTGTGTACATGTTTTTGTTTTTGTTTTTTTAAGACTGCGTCTCATATAACCCAGGCTAGCCCCAAACTATGTAGCTAAGGATGACCTTGAACTCCAGATCTTCCTGCCTCCATCTTTCGATTCTAGGATTATAGGTGAGCCTCGCCAGGCTCCATCTCTCCTGCTTGAACACCAACACAGCAGAGAGACCCAGGAGGGAACAGACTCCATGAATCCACGCTTTTTTTTTAATTTCCTGATCCCAATTACTAGGGGATCAAGGTACGTGACCCAAAATTAGTCCATGGAAGATTCCAGAAGTTGAACTTTTCTAAGCGTTTTGTTTGTTTTAAAATGTTTATTACATTTGCTTTGCGTACAGAGGTCAGAAGACATCTTGTGGGATATTGTTCTCTCCTTATACCACAAGGAATCTAGGGATTGAACCCAGGTCACCGGGCTTGGCTGCAAGCGCCTTTGCCCACCGATCCATCTTGCTGGCACTAGCCCTGTGTGGTGGTACAGACCTGCAGTTCTAGGACTTTGGAGGTTGAGGCAGGAGGACTATGGGAGGCTAGCCTGGGCTACAAAGTGAGAGCTCCCCCCCCAACCCCCACCTCAAAACAAACCAATGCAAATAAATCAGTGTTGAGTGTGTGTGTGGTATGGTCCTGACAACAGCTGTCAATGTCCAAACTGCCACTGTGACTGTTGTGACTATGGCTGGAGGGTATGGTTCTTGAGGAGTGACTTCCGCACTGGAGCACTAGGATTTAAGAGTCCTTTTGAAGAGGTGACCCTGATCTGGCTCCATCAGAGGACAGTACAGGAATGTGGTCAGCAGACAGTGGAGAAAGTACTGTGGAGGGCCAGGCACTGCAGGAGTCACTGGAGCCACAAAGCATCCAGGGGTTGGGGGTGTCCCAGGCTGCCAGAGCACAGGGTTGGGCCAGTGCCTGCCAACAGGGTAAGTTACAGGAAGCTCAAGAGCTGGCTCTCTGGGCCCATGAGGTCTTGAGTTTGAATCTTGGGTGTCCTGCATCTTGGGGGACCCTGTTTTGATGTCCGCAGAGGATACGCAGGGACCATGACCACTTCTTAGCTCTTAGCAATTACAGCCACTGTAGTTTAAGAGAGGCTCAGGATGGCATGGGAAGGACTCTGAGGGACTGGCTGAGGAGCCAGAGTCAGAGTCGCTTCGTCGTCCCTGGTGCTCACCAGCTCGCTCACTTTCCTTCCCAGACACAGGCTCATGTAGACCAGGCTAGCCTCAAACTCACCAGGTAGCCCAGAATGACCTTGATTAATTCTCCTGCTTCTTCCTTCTGAGTGTGCCAAACCACAGCTACATTATGCATTTCCGGGAATGGAACCCCAGACTTCCTAAGTGCTAGAAGCACCCCATCGTCTGAGCTATTCAATCCACAGGAGTGGGGGGGGGTCTTGCTTTGTAGCCCAGGCTGGTCCCAAACTCATGATCCTCTTGCCCCAGCCTTCCAAAAGCTACACTGGCAGGCCTGTGCCACTTTGTCACCTTCTCCCCCTCCTCTCTGTCATCTGGAGGTCTAAACCTCACCATCTTCTCCTCTTAACATTTCTCTTACCTGTACCTGAAAAATAGGATTCTTCACAGGGGGAAAAAGATGTCAAGTGGTCTCTGCTTGCCTCTAAAGCAGCGAGTACTTCTCATCCTGTGGGTCCTGACCCCACAGGGGTTCCATATCAGATATCCTGCATATCAGATATTTATTACAATTCAACATTACAGTTATGAAGTAGCAACGAAAATAATTTTATGGCTGGAGGTCACCACAGTGTGAGGAACTGTGTTAAAGGGTCGCAGCCTCCAGAAGGTTGAGAACTGCTGCTTTTGAGGCTGGGTGGTGGCTGACATGGCCATGCTCTCAATACTGAGGATGACACACAGAAGATGTTTGCTTCTCTGATGCAGAAGGTGGAGGGCTGTGAGAGCCTGGGCGATTCTGGCTGTGTCACTGTGTGCAGCTCACACACAGTGTGTAGCAAGTGCCTTAGTCTCTCAAGTTAGCGATTCCTGAGGACGTTTGGGGATCTAAAGAGGACAACTTGCATTATGTCTTTTTTAGTGTGGACAAAGATGGTAAATGAGACTCAGAGAGGGGAAGTGCTCGGTCCAAGGTCACACAGCACACTGGTGGCAATCTGTCTCACAGGCGGCAAGTTCCGGGCAAATTCCCGGCACAAGTTCTAAGGACAAGAGGTGCACATCAGCCTCCCCCAGCCCCACCCCCATCTTAGTTTTAGGAGGGAGGGAAGGGCCAGGCCCAACCTCCCCTATCCCTGCCTGCAGCCTGTAAACAAGCCCTGGTGGGCCGCTGCATCCTAGGGTTTGTTCAGCCGCTGCCAGCTGAGGCGTCAGATGGCACCGGCAGATGAGCTCCCCATGCCACTGGAGTGGCGCTTCCATCCTTCATTCTGGAGAGAATGCGAGATGGACCAGGAGAGGATCAGCTGTGGTCAGAGGAGGTGCTGGGGAGCCAAAAGCTAAACCAGAGTAGCCCCGCCCCCATCTCCCCCGCGGGCAAATCAGAAGTCATCTCTCTGAAAGAAACCATTCCACAGGCGAGGCAGGCAAAAAACGGCTCTCTTAGTATAAAGCTTTTCCCCCCTTTTTCTTTCTAAAAAAAAAACAAAACAAAACAAAAAACAAACAAACAAACAAACAAAAACACAGCGTTTAAAGACACTTGCAGGTGTCGGTAGAGCTGGGCGAGAAGAGAAAGCTCCAGCCAAGAAAAACAAATGAAAGTAACAGCCCGGACTCAGGGGCTCCTCACTTTCAAACGAGCCAAGATGTGCGTAAGTATCTAAATAAGGTTTTATGAATGAAAGAACGGGGAGCTTTCGACCCATCTACAGATGTAAAAGGAGCTTCCTAGACCGGACAGACATCCTTACCGGCCCAGTAGCAGTCAGCTGGCCCAGAAGACCGGGACTTGGGCCAGCAAGATGGCTCAGCGCTCGCAGCCAAGCCTGATGACCTGAGTTCAATCTTGAGGTCTCAAACGTTGGAAGGTGAGACCTGGCTCTTACAAGTCGTCCTTTGATCTCCACACACACTCGTGCATGCACGCGCGCGCACACACACACACACACACACACACACACTAAATAAAACTTAAAATGTAATGAAGACACTTCCCCGACTCTTATTCAAGCCAACAGGGGGCGCTATAATTAAAACATCATCATCATCAGAAACCCTTTTTTACAGGAACACTGAGGAGACCTGGAGGGACCTGGCCTGCAGGCAGCTTCCCTCCTGGGACAACACACCATTTTCTTTGGCATGTGGGACATGTAAAACCAGAGTCAGCCTACAGTTGCCCTCTCTGGAAAAGAAGTGTTTCTTAGACCTCATCATCCTAGTTCTAGAACACTGAAGAGCTCAAACGGAAAACCTCGACAGGACCCAGGCCCAGAGGAACTCTGATGCCTTCAATCCCTGCACTTCGGAGGCTGAGGCAGAAGGATGGAAAGTTTGAGACTGGCTGGGTTACACAGCAAGATCCTGCCCCCCCCCAAAAGAAAAGGACAGGAAGAAAGGGAGAGAAGGGAAGAGGGAGGACAGAGGGAGAGGAAGGGAGGAGGGAGATCACACCAGGTGCATCTCTGAGCCTTCCTTTGCGCTTTCCACGTGTGTGGAAGCCTGGGGGTGTCAACTTTATTCCTGGATGTCACAGTGGTCACTGAGATAACCTAGCCAAGGACACCAGGGAAGGAGCCAGGTGGAGCCCAGAGGGAGGGAATCACATCCATACCCGGTTCTTAGCAGCTGCAACCCTGCACTGTCCTCCTGTCTTCTGTGTAGGGTTCAGCGCACAAGGTCAAGGCTAATCTACCTTCAAGGACATCCTACAGGGTCTAAGCAACACCTGAGCTGCGAGCGCCGAGCCATCTTACAGACACACACACAAAAATGCACACACAGGCAGACAGACAGACAGACAGACAGACAGATAGGCAGACAGACTGTCAGAGACATGCAGAGGCAGGCAGACACACAAACACATACAAATGTACACACAGGCAGACAGACAGAAGCAGGCAGATAGGCAGACAGACACACACATGCACACACACACACAGGCAGACAGAAACAGTCAGGCAGACAGACAGACACACACAAATGTACACACAGGCAGACAGACAGACAGGAACAGCCAAGCAGACAGGCAGACAGACAGACAGACACACACACAAATGCACACATAGGCAGACAGACAGGAACAGCCAGGCAGACAGACAGACAGACAGACAGACACACACACACACACACACACAAATGCACACACAGGCAGACAGACAGACAGACAGACAGACAGAAACAGTCAGGCAGGCAGGCAGGCAGACAGACACACACACAAAGGCACACAAAGAGGCAGACACACAGACACACACACAAAGGCACATTCAGAGGCAGACAGACAGAAACAGGCAGGCAGGCAGACAGACAGACAGACAGACAGACAGACTGAGGCTAAGAAAAAGCTGGGGTTCCTGAGCTCACAGCCACAGCCTGAACACCTTCTGGACTTCCACAGTGCTCTGGCCTCTGCTGCGGTGGGAAGTGTTAGTTGTGAAGGGCCTGGACCAGGAAGTGCCTCCCTATGCAGGAGAACCAGGGTTCCCCAGGAAGCACAAGATCTGCCATATTTGAGTCTCCTGAAATAATATTACTTATTATTCTTGGCTGATCCACCGTCTTACTGGGTAACACTGGGGAGTCATGTAACCTTTCCACTTCGCTCGTTTATAAATGAGTTGATTGTCTTTGCCTGCCCCATGGAGGTGTCTGTGGAGGTGTCGGGCAGCTAAAACAGCTAATGAAAAAACAGAAAGGCCCCTTAATCGCTGGGTGGGCTGGCCTTGACATCCTAACACTGCCCCAGTGAAATAGCTGAAGGCCGTATGTGGTTGACTGGTGTCCCAGGTAGTAATCACCAAGTGCTGGTCAGCTTTGTCATTAGCAAGCATGTAACCAGGCTTGAGAGGACCCTGAGGTAGAGCAGGGCATCTGAACAATGTGAGTTTGAATTCCAGCTCTGCCACTTCCCAGCTGTGTGACCCTGGAGAATCTGCCTGACCCCTCTGAACTTCTGTTTTTCTCTTCTAGGCACTGTGAAAAGCTGTGGCTGTATCTTAGAGCTGCTGGAGGCAAGTTCTGATCTAAGGTTGCCACGCAGTGGTCACATGACTTCAGCTAGGCTCTCTGAGCCTCAGTTTCCTTCTGTGTGAGCTAAAATGGTGTGTGTGCGCGCGTGCGTGTGTGCATGTGTGTATCTGTGTGTCTCTATGTGTACGTCTGTGTGTGTGTGTGTGTGTGTGTGTGTGTGTGTGTGTGTGTGCTTATTTTGAAGCTGGGTCTTACTATATAACCCAAACTGGCTTCAAACTCATGATTCTCCCACCTCATCCTCCTGAATGCCGGGATGAGAGGAGTATACCTCCATACCTGACTTTTTTTTCTTCTTTCAGTGTGTGGTCTAACACAGTCTACACCAGGCCACCAGTTGATAGGACCACAGCATGGTGAAATTCAAGACCAGGCGTGATTTCAGCTCCCTTCGTAACCTTGACCGAGTTATGTAAAGTTCTTCCAGCCTCAGTTTCTTCATCCATACAATGGGTTGATAATAACAGATCTCTGCGACTCCACTCAAAGGCTGATTTTGCTCTGAGGACTGACAAGTTCATGGGAAAGCTGGACAATTCAAAGGAATGAGGATAGTGAGCTCAAGTAACCAGCGTGCCAATAATATAAGATTCAGGAGGCTCTCGAGTGTACAAGCAACCTCTCAGCCTCACTCATAATACACTGGGTTTGGGCACGGTGGTGCACTTGTGAGGCAGAGGCAGGAGAAACTCTGTGAGCTTGAAGTCAGCATGGTCTACATAGTGAGTTCTAGGCCAACCCAGAGCTACATAGCAAGATCCTGTCTCCAATCAAAAGCATCAACAAAGGAGCAAACACAAACAAAAAATAAACTATAAATTATTATTATTATCATTATTATTAATTACTACTAGCAAATTGGCAAAGAACAGTTGAGTAAAGTTTTATTAATAAGGGGGGGGCACATAAATTTAGATGCACTGTTACAAACTCTAGGGCACAAAATTCACCCCTGATCAAGAGTATAGGCTAGGGGCTGGTGAGATGGCTCAGCGGGTAAGAGCACCCGACTGCTCTTCCGAAGGTGATAAGTTCAAATCCCAGCAACCACATAGTGGCTCACAACCATCCGATCTGGCTCCCTCTTTTGGAGTGTCTGAAGACAGCTACAGTGTACTTACGTATAATAAAAAAAAAATTAAAAAAATTAAAAAAAAAAAGAGTATAGGCTAAGGAGATGGGTATGGTTCAAGGGAGAGAGTCTTTTCCTAGCGTGCATGAAGCCTTGGGCTCGGTCCCAGTGCCTCATAAACCAGGTGTGCCTCAGGACACCCATAATCCCAGTACTCCAGAGGTGGGGTCAGGAGGATCAGGAACTCAAGGTCATTTTCAGCTATGTGAAACCCTGTCTGCTTATCTGTCTGTTGGTCCATCTGTCTGTCTGTCTGTCTGTCTGTCTGTCTATCTATCTATCTATCCATTCATCTACTTACCTACCTACCTAGACAGATACTACCATATGTACAGTGGTGGTTTGAATATGATCAGCCCAGGGAATGGCATTATTAGGAGGTGTGGCCTTGTTGGAGTGGGTATGGCCTTGTTGGAGTAGGTGTGTCACTGTGGGTGTGGGCTTTAAGACCCTCATCCTAGCTGCCTGGAAGCCAGTCTTCTCCTAGAAGACTTCAGATGAAGATGTAGAACTCTCAGCTCCTCCTGTACCATGACTGCCTGGAAGCTGCCATGCCCCTGCCTTGATGATAATGGACTGAACCTCTGAACCTGTAAGCCAGCCCCAATTAAATATTGTCCTTTATAAGAGTTGCCTTGGTCATGGTGTCTCTTCACAGCAATGGAAACCCTAACTAAGACATACGCATACATACGTATGTATGTATGTATGTATGTATGTATGTATGTATGTATACATACTCCCACACTCCCACGCAACAAGCATTTCCCTGCTCTTTCTCTCTTTGTTAACAATTCATGAAACATGACAGTCACCTACCTACTCCTTATGTTACCCCAGGGGAAGCGTTGACAAAGCAAAAGAATTCCCCAAGACAGCAGACTGGCCTTAGGTCTGCATCTTGCTGGGGAGGGCAGGGGACCCTTAAATCCCGAGGAAGAGAGTTCTGAAAAAAAAGTCATCCTTATAGTTAATACCCCAGATCGCTCCAAGAACCACATAAGGCACATTCTCTCTGCTGGTGCGCAGATAACCCCCTCAAATTACCATGACTTACTTTCCCCCATACCCCCTTTGTCTTTCAATTAAAAATTTTGCCTTAGGGAGGAAAAATAAAATGTCCCCATGGTCTGGGATAATCACAGATCCTCAGAAGAGGGAAGAGGGTTCCAGAGGGAGGGGAGAACATGAAGGGATGCTGGAGAGGTACTGGACAAGGGGATGTTTG
Organism: Mus minutoides; assembly: GCA_902729485.2. Lineage (NCBI taxonomy): Eukaryota > Metazoa > Chordata > Mammalia > Rodentia > Muridae > Mus > Mus minutoides. The sequence continues at coordinate 2,929,384 of LR749484.1, forward strand.
GAGATGGAAGAAGGGCAGGGGCAGGGAGCAGAAGTGACCCTCAAAGTGCCCTTTTCTTAGTGTCTTAGTGCTGTGAACTGGTGTTCAGTCTCTGAACCTACAGAACTGTGGGAGAGCGGGTCTGTGCTTTTTGGTCACCAGCTCAGGAATCGATGTGTATGCCTGTCCTGCCAGTTCAGGAATCAATGTGTATGCCTATCCCACCAGCAAGTCTACTTGGAAGGCATCAGTAGATAGACGCTCCTGGGCAGGGACCAGATGGAGGAGCCCTGCTTCTCCACTGAAGCCTATCTTGGCAAACAAGTGCATATCCATCAACTGGAGATAGAGAATTAATCTGTGTGTGTCCAAGTACGGTGGGAGGAAGGAGAGAAGGAAAGAAAAGGGAAGGAAGGAAATAGAAAGTGGAGCGGTGGAGTGGGGGTGAGGAACCAAACCCGAGTCAGCAGCAGCCACATGTCTCTAATTCTAGCAACCCAAGAGGCCGAGGCAGGAGGATCACCCTGAGTCCAAGGCCAACCTGGGCTACATAGCCCTGTATTAAGAAAGAGCAAAGGACTTTGCAGATTTTCAGGCCAGTTGTTCTCAGGCCCTAACTGCAGGGGACCAAAGGACAGGACCACAGGATCTGGCCCGGACTAGAGATGGCAATTTCTCCATCGAGAGATGGTACATCCCTGCCTAGCTCAGGTGACTTTAGTCCTCTCCTGTTGAACACATTCACATCCACGGGACTTCCCACTGCCCCAGTCTTTCCCAATGGCCGTCTGCAGGTTAGCTGTCTTTTTCTTTCTTTCTTTCTTTCTTTCTTTCTTTCTTTCTTTCTTTCTTTCTTTCTTCCTTCCTTCCTTCCTTCCTTCCTTTCTTTCTGTTTTGATTTTTTTTTTTTGAGACAGGGTTTCTCTGTGTAGCCTTGGCTGTCCTGGAACTCACTCTGTAGACCAGGCTGGCCTCGAACTCAGAAATCTGCCTGCCTCTGCCTCTGCCTCTGCCTCTGCCTCTGCCTCTGCCTCTGCCTCTGCCTCTGCCTCTGCCTCTGCCTCTGCCTCTGCCTCTGCCTCTGCCTCTGCCTCTGCTTCTGCCTCTGCCTCCCAAGTGCTGGGATTAAAGGCATGCACCACTATGCCCAGCTTTAGTGGTCTTGTGATTGACAAGGTAGTTATGATCTTGTGATCTTGTGACAGCCATCCTTCTCAAGTCTCACCTAGACAGGGGTCCTCATTCCCAACTGCACCCAGACCCAGCAAGGTGGCCTGCCATTCATTCACCTTCCCGAGGCCATCTCCACATCCAGCATTTAAATCAGAGGAGATGACCCTAGTGACCCCAGTTCCAGCAACACCCCCAGGTAAACAGGAAGACATGGTCCCAGTCCAAACCCACCCGAGCTATCCCTGGTCAGCCCCACCAGAGTTCTCAGCCCTTGGTCTTCCCTGCGAAGCCTGTCTGCTTCCAGCCAGGAGAGAATCCATACCTATGAGGTATTAAATCTCACAAAGTAGGAATTCAAAGGCAGCAAAACGTATTTCTACCATGCTGGCCACTGGCCCCAGAGCTGGGCCCAAGCTATTTTAAAACGAATGTCATGCAGGAGGGAAGGACAGTCGTCCTGGTTCAAAAACATCTAATCACAGGATAGAACAACCGTGATAATCATGCACCAATTGCTGCATCAGGAAGCATGCTGAGAACTGACTGTCGGTTTTGCAGGGGTGGACTCTGGAGGCAGGCTGACCATACAGGTTCAAAACCTGACTGGTTTTTTTTTCTTTATGGTATTGGCTTTACATTATTATTATCATTAATTTCTTTTATTTATTTACATTTCAAATGTTGTCTCCCTTCCCAGTCACCCCTCCATGAGTCCCCAGGGACTAAGCCACCAACCAAAGAACATACACAGGCCAGTCCATGGAACCCAACTTTAACTGGAAGTTTCCAGAGCTGCTGTGTATTTATAACCAGAGCTCCACCCAAAGCCGGGGTGAGTTGGGGACACCATCCTTTCCTATGCTTCCTTGTCATCCCAAAGGAGCCGGTTAAGAAGGTGAGGGCCATGAGGGAAGAGAATCCAGCAGATACAAGAAACAATGGAAGTGCCTCTTGTAGTCTCCAGGGTACAGAGGGCCTGGGCTGGAGGGTCAAGGTCAGAACACAGCCCTGGATTTGAAATTAGAGGGACCAGGGAGAGAATCCAAGCTCTGCCATTCGCAAGGCATATCTGTTTGACCCCATACTCGGGCATGTGGCTGTATAAAGCTTGCCTTTCTCATCTGTTAAATGGATTTGATAACAGCCACGTGGACTATCAGCCACGGGGTGGCTGTCTGATGCCACGTGGCTGCTGTTGTGGCAGTGGGGAGGCTCAGGCATAAAGCAACGGCGCAGCTCAACGTGGATACACATGTCCTGTAATCCCAACGCAGGGGTCTAAGGCAGGAGGAGTGTCACATCTTCCAGGCTGTCCTGGGGTACATAGTGTGATTCCATCTCATATGCAAAACAGACTCAGCCTACGATGAGACTTGGGGAACACGGAGAAGAGGAGGAGGAGGAGGAGGAGGAGGAGGAGGAGGAGGAGGAGGAGGAGGAGGAGGAGGAGGAGGAAGGAGGAGGAGGAGGAAAGAGCGTAGGAACTATAAGAAGGGGGCTACGAGCAGCTGTGATTGCCCACAGGTGGTCTTTGCAAGACTGAGCCCAATCGCTGTCCATCACCTCTGGGGGCGGGGCATACGGGGCTCTGCCCTCTTGGATGAGCTATTCCAAGTTATTGGCTGCCTGGGGAGTAGGAGGAATTTCTTTCAGTGGTAAGTAGCCTTGCTCACGCAAGTAGTCCTAAACTCAACTAAGCGGGCCACACACATGTACATACAAAAACAGGATAATAAATAGGAGGGTATGTAGTGTGAAGAAGGGGTTCTGAGGAGGTAGGAAACAGCAATGAAAGAGGACAATGGAGTGAAATTATCAAAATATGTCACACAAAGGTATGAAATTGTCAGATAATATTAAAAAAAAAAAGTTAAAGAGTCACATGCAGTACTGGGGTGTCTGATTTAGACCTGTGTCTGAGAGACGCCCAGCAAGGAAAGGCTCCTGGCTGATCCTCGCTCAGACTCAGGTCCCCGGAATCTCCGAGCCCCCGCAGCCAGATGATGGCCGGCTTCCAAAAGGTTCTCCGTCCTCCCTGTGTGATATTCACACCTCCTGTGTTTGCGGAAGTGCATGCCCCATCTCCTCAGCACCCAGGTCTCCAGTGGAGGGGGTGTGGAAAGAAGGAGGCAAGAAGGCACTGGGTGGAGCAGGTGGTACCTTGTGGATGGCTCAGTCTGTCAGAAGTGGGGCCACAGTGCACACTGTGTGTGTGTGTGTGTGTGTGTGTGTGTGTGTGTGTGTGTGTGTGTGTGATGCTTCCTCCTGGTGGGAAGTGACCACGTCCACTCGAATCACTGCTGCTGTGGCCCCCTTCATGAGAAAGCCTGTTAATTTTCTCTTGTGGGGCTGATGAGGCCCGGGGGCCAGAGGTTTCGGGGGGGGGATGGCCTGAGATAACATGAGGGAATTGATTTCTTGGGACTCTTGAGTGTATAGCTGCCTATCCATGTCTTGGAGAATTCTTGAGTGGTGCAGCTTCTTGCTGGTCGCCCATGCTGTGGGTGCTGTAGCTGCCCTCAAGTCACCCTGGGATTTTTTGGTGGTCTCTTTGAGTCACCAGTACTCTTGTAGGCAACCCTCAGCTTGGATGGAACCTTCCCTTTGGTCTGTCAGTGCCTGCTCTATTTGGGCAAACAAGATGCTTCTTCACGTCTTTTCATGGCAAGTCATGCAGTTGTGAACGTGCACGTGTGTGCATGTTTGCATACAAATGTATGTGTGCATGCTCACAGCACATGTGTGTACTACCTTATGTGTGTGTATGTGTGTTATATGTGTACATGTGAATGTGTGTATGTGTGTGCACACATGTGCTTGTGTATGTGCATATATGTATGCATATGTGTATAGCACATGTATGCATGTTTGTGTAGAAGTGTTTGTGCATGTGCACAGCACATGTGTGTGTATGAATGTGTGTGCCCATTTGTGTATATGCAAATGTGTGTCCATATCTGCATGTGTATATGTGTGTATGCTACCTTGTGTGCATACATGTGTGCATATGCATGTGTGTCCATGTGTACATGTATATGTGTGCACACATGTGCATATATATGTGCATATATGTATATGCACGTGTGTGCATGCATGTGACTATGTAAATGTGTTGTGTGCATATGTGTGTACATATCTCCATGTGTGTGCATGAGTACTATGTACGTTTGTGTGCATGCGCGCGTGTGTGTGTGTGTGTGTGTGTGTGTGTGAGAGAGAGAGAGAGAGAGAGAGAGAGAGAGAGAGAGAGAGAGAGAAAGAGAGAGAGAATGTACACCTTCCAGGGACCGCGACTGATATAGCTGTGTAAGCTGTTAGTGGTCTCTGTGAGGCTATTGTTTAGCTTCTCATCTTGACCTTGGAGTCTGAAGGGCAGCGTTTGGAAACAGCAGAGGGCTGTTACTCTGACAACTGGCACACTTTAATTCATCTCTAACATCAGCCAACCACCTGAGGTGGTTTTGAGGGCACAGTTCCTAGTGTGACTGCCCCACATCAGACACCAGCTACAATTACGGTCTCCTGGCCACCTGCACTCTGACCAGCAGGGTACAAAACCTGAGAGCAGCGGGCCAGTGACCTTCCTGCTTCACATAGTCAGTCATTCACCAGGACAGCTAGTAGCTCTCGAGGAAGCACTATGCATACTGACCAATGCATTTTATCATAGACGACACGGTCAGGGCCACCAAGGGAGAGATGGTCAAGGTGAGGTTTGAGAGGGTCCCGAACCCAGGCTATTGTTCCTCTTCCTGTGAAATCAAGGCAGGCCACCTCTGCTCATATTACGGTGTCAACCCCACCAGGAAGCCTGGGAACTCACATATAGAGTTTGGATCTGGTTTCCATTCATAGATGAGGCAGGCTGAATCACTGCCAAGGACTGACCTCAATGGTCCAGCCTTGTGTCCTCCTTGGAGGCCAGGTTAGCCCAGAGTGCCATGCCTCTCACATAGGCGCAGACCTCCTGGGAAATGGCCCTGTCCTTGAGCATCTACATTTTAGCATCTGCTTAGATGCATCTGGGGGGTTCATGGGTAATGAAGATGCTGTCACATGAGACATTACAGGGGAGCCTCCTAAGAGGTGAGGATGATCAAGAACATTCTAGAATATTCTGAAACCATTCTCCTATACATTGCTGGGCCTATGCAATTACCATCAAGCACCTGTGTAAGACGAATGTGAGGATTAAATAACATGGATGCTGTGATTAGATTTTGGTTTTATCCCTTAAGCCTTTGATATGTTTGCATATAAAAGAAATCCAGGGGCTGGCAAGATGGCTCAGTGGGTAAGAGCACTGACTGCTCTTCCAGAGGTCCTGAGTTCAAATCCCAGCAACCACATGGTGGCTCACACCACCCATAATGAGATCTGATGCCCTCTTCTGGTGCATCTGAAGTCAGCTACAGTGTACTTATGTATAATAATAAATACATCTTTGGGCTGGAGCGAGCATGGACTGAGCGAGCGGAGTTGACCAGAATGAGTGGGCCTGTCATGGCGAAGAAGGTTGACCAGAGGGAGCAGAGGTCCTAAAAATTCAGTTCCAAACAACCACATGAAGGCTCACAACCATCTATCTGTACAGCTACAGTGTACTCATATAAATAAAATAAAAATAAATAAGTAAATATTTTTAAAAAGAAAGAGAGAGAAAGAAGGAAGGAAGAGAGGGAGGGAGGGAGGGAGGGAAGAAGGAAGGAAGGAAGGAAGGAAGGAAGGAAGGAAGGAAGGAAGGAAGGAAGGATAGAAGGAAGGAAGGAAGGAAGGAAGGAAGGAAGGAAGGAAGGAAGGAAGGAAGGAAGGAAGGAAGGAAGGAATTCAGAACTGAAAACCCTTCTGGCCTCAAGCCCTTTGGATAATAAGTGCTCTGTGATGAAAACTCTGGGGTCAGTAAAATGGCTCACCAGGGAAGGGAGCTTGCCACCAACCCTAACAACATGAGTTTGATCCCCTGAACACACATGGTAGAAGGAGAGAACTGACTCAAGAAAGATGTTCTTTATTTTCATACTGGAGCAAATGTGCATGCGTGATGTGGCCCCAGTGTGACAGAGGACAGTTTATCAGTTCTTACCTTCTACCTCATCAGGTCCCAGGGATCAAACTCAGGTCATTAGGCTTAGCAGCAAACTCCTTTACCCACTGAGCCATCTTATCAGCCCTGGCCTGTCCTATTTGTAGCTTCCAGAACATTGAAGCAGCCTGGCCAAGAGACCTACCTCATCTTTCTGTTGCTGAGAAAGTTCACTTGTTCCCCGAGAGGAGTCTTTATTCTCCACTTGCTGGCACAGGGGTCTCTTTAAGACCCCAGCTGCTGGAGGGAGAGAGCAAATAGGTTTTAAAATTAACTATCAGTTAAAGGAGGTTAATTGGCACCAAGCTAGCCATCCATTTTGTGTGTAACAAATGCTAGCTCCTCCCTCAGGATCCACAGATGGGCACAGGGAAACTAGGAAGCTTCAGTGACCCTGCCACCCATGGGTGACCGTGGACCACAGAAAATACCTCCCAGCTTTAAACAGAAGCCTTACCCCCCGCAGTAGGGGAATCTGGCAGTCGTTTGGATTCCCCAGCACATCTGTGTGGAAGCCAGCCCTGCAGATCTATCTGCAGTTATTTTAAGAGCCTTTGCATATATTTTAATTGGCATAAAGATTTTTCCAACAGCTTCCACAGCAGGGCAACAATCATGGCTGAGAGAAAATCTTGAAGTCATGAAGCACAAAAGGCAGGATATTGATTACCGTGTACATTTGCAGGACCCCATTGATAATATCTTAAGCATCTCCTGGCCTAGTTTGACTTCAGCTCTGTATGTGTGCAGGCTCTTGTGTACATGGGTGTGCACATGCATGTGTACATTTGTATATGTGTGCACATGTATGCATGTGTGTGTGCATGCATACATGTGCATGTATGATGTGTATGCACATGCATGTGTATATATGTGTGTGTGTCTGTGTGCATATATGCATATATGTGCATGTATGATTGTATGCACATGCATGTGTATATGTATGCATGCATATATGTGTACTCGTGTGTGCATACACATGTGCAGATCAGGCTGGCTTTAAATGGTTTCTGTGGGATTCAAATTCAGGTCCTTACGGTTGCATGGAAACTATTTTACCCAGTGGACCATCTCGCCGCAGCGCTTGTTGAGCCTTTGGAAGCTCCTGCTTTGTGTGTTCCTGCTTGCCCTTGACTTGTCTTCCCCACAGGCCAGGGGAGGGAGAAGCTGTGGTCGAGTTCATAATGATCCTTCTCTGGATTCCACCGCTCTGGCTGACTTCATCATTAATGAATATTTATAGCGAGGGAAGATTTGCTAATTGAGTTCAGACTAGACAGGTAAGCGCTTGCAACCAAGACCATTACGTAATAGGGTGCAGGGAATGTGTCTGCATATTAAACTGTACCGCCGCCGAAAGGGACAGAGCTGGAGGTCTTGCCGGCACCCTGTCCCTGGCTCAAAGCACCAGCTAGGATGCACATGACAGGACTTGACCAGGCCACACATCATCGGGGATAGCCATCAAGTGGAAGCAATGACCACTAACTGCCTCAGGAGCAAGCAGAGATGGTTACTGTTCTTGGTGGGCGACTAGGCCCTCATGATCCAACCTGGACATGCAGGGTCCTCCACCCCCTCTGCCTTCCATGGCTCTGGATGAGTAGGGGATACCCCACACACACTTCTTCAGGACTCAGAGATGACACCCTAGGCATCAGGGCTGGTGGGTGGCCCAGTGTCTATAGATTGTTTCCCAAGCCCTTTAAATGCTTCGTTATATCTATAAATTTGTTTCCAGCCACTGAGTCAGATAGACAGACAAAGCCTGAGTTACCCCCAACCCCAGCACAGAGGAGGGGCCTGGGGGAAAGGAGACAAGACTCGAAGAAGTTTGAAGTTGTTCAATATCACCCAGGAGCCGGGTGTGGTGGCGCACGCCTTTAATCCCAGCACTCGGGAGGCAGAGGCAGGCGGATTTCTGAGTTTGAGGCCAGCCTGGTCTACAAAGTGAGTTCCAGGACAGCCAGGGCTATACAGAGAAACCCTGTCTTGAAAAACCAAAATATATATATCACCCAGGAGGTGGGAGAAAAGTCTAGTTCATTTCCTGGCAGGGAGCTGCCATTCGGCTGTAGCTATTGGTACAATAGGCCCATAGGTACTATGTGGTGTGTGTGTGTGTGTCTGTGTGTCTGTTAGAAAAAGAGTCTCTGGCTGGAGAGATACCTCAGTGGTTAAAAGCACTGACTGCTCTTCCAGAGGTCCTGAGTTCAATTCCCAGCAACCACATGGTGGCTCACAACCATCTGTAATGAGATCTGATGCCCACTTCTGGTGTGTCTGAAGACAGCTACAATGTATTCATATAAATAAAGTAAAGAAATAAATCAGAAAGAAATAAATCAGAAAGAAATAAATCAGAAAGAAAGAAAGAAAGAAAGAAAGAAAGAAAGAAAGAAAGAAAGAAAGAAAGAAAGAAAGAAAGAAAGAAACTGTGTCTTGGTAGCCTAGGCTGTCCTGGAATTTACTATGTAGCCCAGGCTACCCATGGCAAGCCTCCTGTCTCAGCTTCCTGAGTGCTGGGATTACAGGTGTGAGCCACCACACCCAGCAGCATATACTTACTTATTCTTTCTCTCTGCCCTCCTTCCATCTGGGAGAAGACCAATCCTTCCTCCCCCATCTGTTCTCCCTGCATCTGCAGGAATTCTTTTAATATGTATATACTCTCCGGGCCCTGTTGTCTCAGGATTCAGTCACTTCTTTAGGACAGGAGCTGTGCAATGTATTTTAGGGTGTATAGAAACCCTGGTCTCTACCTACTAGATATTTATAGCACCTCCTACTCCCGCTGTGACAGTGAAAAATGTCTCCTGCCAGCACCCAATGTCCTCTGGCTAGGAGGCAAGATACTTCATAAAAAACCACTGGCCTGGACTGCTGAGTCACACTGCAAGCCCTTAGTTCAGCCTCCATTTCTAACATCTCTATAGAGTGTCCATACATTTGCCTGTCCACCCGAGATCTTTCTGAGTGAGAAGGACTATCAGTTACACAGGGACAATAGGTATGGTCTGAGGCCATCCTAAGTGAGCAGGGACATTTAGTCACCCCACTAAAAGCCTTTGTGGATGGCTTCTGGATGTGATCTCCATGTCCCAAGGTCATGTGCAACTTCCATGGCTAGCCCTTCCTGGATGTCTTTGGCAGTTTGTTCCTCTGAAGATTAACTCCCAGGCTGGAGAGATGGCTCAGAGGTTAAGAGCACTGGCTGCTCTTCCAGAGGTCCTGAGTTCAAATCCCAGCAACCACATGGTAGCTCATAGCCATCTGTAATGAGATCCGATGCCCTCTTCTGGCATGTCTGAAGACAGTGAGAGTGTACAGGTATAAATAAAAATAAATAAATCTTAAAAACAAAAGAAAAAAAGAAAGATAATCCATGAGGGTATGGGAAGGAAAGAGTTAAACAGTAGAAAAAGTTTTTAATGTATATGGGCATTTTGCCTGCATGTATGCCTGCCTGTACAGTGTGTGTGTGTGTGTGTGTGTGTGTGTGTGTGTGTGTGTGTGTAGGCCAGAAGAGGGCATTGGATCTCCTGGAACTGGGGTTACTGATGGGCTCTTAACTACTGAACCATCTCTCCAGTTCCAACACTAGAAGCTTTTTTTGTTAATTTTTTTTTCATACAGTATATTTCGATGATGTTTTCTCTGCCCATCAACTCCTCCCATATCCTCCCCACCCCCCTACCCACCTAACTTCAAGTTTTGTCTTGTATTGTTTTGGAATTTCTTGTATTGACTTTTTATTTGTTTGTTGTTTTCCATTTGGGTTTTTTTTTTTTTAAAAGAGCATGACACACACAGAGAAAGAGCAAGAGAGTGGGAGAGAGACCAGAACCACAGTACACTCAGGTTCATAGCACAATACCAAGGAGTGCAGGTAGCCCATTGGTGAATGAGCAGATAAATAAAGCAGGAGTCTGTCCACACAAGAGAATATCACTGAGCCTAGGAAGAGAAGGTTATTCGGACACACAGTGGGACACGGAAGAACCTCGCAATATTTCTTGTGAAATGAGCCAGTTCTAAGAGGACAAATGGTGGATGTTCCCGCTCACAGGAAGCACCTGAGAGGCTTCTGTGGCTTTGGCTAAACTCCCAGAGACAGCAGAGGGAGATGCTGGTTGCAGGATGTGGAGGAGAACGATGGGGCGCACTTTACTAGGTGCGGGGTTTCGGTTCTAGAAGAGAGCTTTGCGTGCTGACAGCAGCGACACTGAGGCAACCTTGATTGTACATGATGTTGCTGTTCATGGTGGCTGGCATGAAGAATGACATGTGCAGATTCTTCGCCACGACAAAAATGATAACTTATTTTTGAAAATGAGGATCTAGAGCTTTGCGGAATGGGGAAGTGCCAGCCACACGCTTGACTGATCCATGTCACCGGTTTCCGCCCTGCACAGGAGGGCTTGTGAGTCCGTTACACTTGTCCCAAGAGAGGAGTTTATGTGTGTCCGGCTTCGGACACAGGTTTTCAGACTGTACCTTAAAAATAGCAACATGGGTCGGGCAGTGGTGGTGCATACCTTTAATCCCAGCACTTGGGAGGCAGAGGCAGGTGGATTTCTGAGTTCGAGGCCAGCCTGGTCTACAGAGTGAGTTCCAGGACGACCAGGGGAACACAGAGAAACCCTGTCTCGAAAAACAACAACAACAACAACAACAACAAACAAACAAAAAAAGCAAGATGGGACAGCGGTAGAAGATGCATACCATCAGGCCTTACGACCTGAGTTCAATCCTCAGGACCCACAGGGTGGAATGAAAGAGCTGAGGTTTGAAAGTTGTCCTGACTGCCGTATGTGAGCTGTAGCACACACACATGCATGTACATGCACACAAATGTGCACACAGCACATGCACACATGCACTCAGACACGTATCCACATATACACATAAAGAATCATAGCAATAGTAGCCTTCTCAGACTGTTTTGGAGATCTCTCCTGCTGCAACACAAGCATCTCGCTGGAGCCACGACCTCCCTGGGTGTCCATCTGGGTGGCATGCCTGTGGTCTATTGTTTGGGATGACTTTCTTGGGATGGTGTTTTTTAATCCCTTACTGATGGAGAGATCGTCTTTCACAGCTTCCCAGCACTGCTCTGCATTTTGTCAGTGAAGGGGCCTGGGCTGTCCTAACCAGCTGCACCTGAGATACACTCACCCCAGGCTGCAGCTCTCCAGCATCAACCTGGCCTCATCAGCACTTTATCTGTGGAGTCCTGCATGACCAGTGTGGATATAGACAGCTCAGACCATCAGGCTCATGAAGGAGGCAGAAAGAGAGAGGATCACCAAAACCTCTTCTTTGGTGATGGAGGGCAAGGTGGCCTGTCCGTGATCAGGAGACCAAAAGGCTGAGCATCCTGGGCCATGACAGGTGACGTGGAGCCCAGGATGAATGAACTGGGAAGCCCCCAGGCATACTCCCTTGCTCTGGCTCACTTCAGAGAAGAAAGGGTGGGTGATCAAAGAGACAGTCAGTGATACACTTTGAGCAAACCAGACCTTCAAATGTGTGTGCATGTACACACATACATATGAGCATATATGTGCTGGGCTGCATGTGTGTGCATGCACATGTGCACCTACAAGTGTTTGTGTGCCTAAGTGTATGTGTGTGCATGCACATGTCTGTATACAAGTGTACATGTGCTTGCTTGTATGGGTGTGCCTGTTTGTGTATGTGCATATACATGTATGTAGGCCTGTTTGCATGTGTGGGCCTGCTTGAGTGTGTGTATGCATGAATACAATTGCATATACATGTATGTGTGCCTGTATGTGTGTTTATGTAAGCAGGCAAGTGTGTGTGCCTCCATGCATGTGTGTATGCATGAACATGTGTGCATACAAATGTACATGTGTTTGCTCTGCTTGGGTACATGGATACATATATGTATGCCTGTGAGGCCATCCAAGTCTGTCCCCAACAGCCAGAGGTCAGAGCTGGTGAGCCCAAATGCTGGTGTAGCTTTAGACAAACCACACGAGAGACTTCAGCTCCCACGGTGGCTTTCAGGAGCTAGACTATTTTCAGATTCAAAAGAAAATCTGTTCGTCCCACATGGCATTAGCTCTGGAAGAAGCCTATCTCTGTAAATAGCATCAGTTCCACCTATGGCAGGCAAAGTCCCGTGTTCATCAGCTCTGCAGACACTTTGACAAAGGCTCTACAAAGGGACGAATGTCGCAGGCCATTGTGGCCACACCTTTCATTCCCAGTACTTGGAATGCTGAGGCAGGAGAATCATGAGTTTAAAACCAGCCCGAGCTATATAGTGGGACCCAAGCTCAAATAAAATAAGAAAATGAAACATGTTGGGGTAAAAAACTGTGTTAAACACCAGCACACATTGCTTGTAGGAATATCAAATGACTAAAGTCCTGTCCCTGCACGTCTGGAGGGTAACTTTCCCTGCATAATGGGGAACGTCTCTGTTTGATGTTACTTTCGATAACTACAGCCCTCAGAGCAAAGGCAAACATGTAGGGCCACAGGAGTCGAACAAATATTTGTCCTGTGGTTAATATTAATGTGTATGTGTTTCCTTGGACCTTGCAGGCCGCTTTGAATCTGCGCCAACTGATCAACAATCCGCAGTGGCACATCAGGCGAAGAGACAGGATCCATGCTCTGCAGACAGTCCAGAGCCCTTCATTACGGCCTCTGGCAATAATCCCTCCCCCCACCCCCCGACTTCTGGCTTAATTGCCAACATGGTTTGAGTCCCAAATACAGGGAGTACTTGAAATGTACTGTTGTGGTCCCTGATGTCACATAAGCTCTACTTCACCTTCAGTGTTGTCCCGAGGGTTTAAAGACTGGGGAAATGGGCAAAGACACAGAAGTAAAGTCTCCTGGTGTGGGAGTGACACTCAGTGACAGAGCATTTGCCTAGAACTGTGTGGCACTGAAGGCCACACCCAATAAAAATAGAGAGACAGAGAGAATTTAAAAAAAAAAAGTCTTTTGCCAAAAGTCAAGTGATTTTGAACCTACACACTGATGCAGACATAAATAAAGCCCTGGGTTCCGTCCCTAATGCCACATACAGCAGAACATAGCAGAACAGGCTTATAAGCCTAGATGTGCCAGAGGCTGGAGAATCGGAAGTTCAAGGTCATTCTCTGATACAAAGTAAGTTCTAAGCCAGCCTGAGCTACATGGGACCCTGTCTTAAATAACAACACCAAATTTGAAAATAAGTGAAAACTGATATAATTTTTGGTTTTGTGTCATTATTTACTTTAAAGGGACTAGAGGCAAGATGGAGAAGCTGGGGCCACAGTCAACTGAAGTGAAGTGCTAATACTGACTGGTGGGAGACAGACATTCATTAAATTAGATGAAAATGCACCTAAATTAAAAGTTCCTGGGCTAGAAAAATGGCTCAGCGGTTAAGAGCACTGACTGCTCTTCCAGAGGTCCTGAGTTCAAATCCTAGCAACCACTTGGTGGCTCACAACCATCTGCAATGGGATCTGATGCCCTCTTCTGGTGTGTATGAAGACAGCTATAGTGTACTCATGTACATACAATAAATAAAATCTTTTTTTTTTGATTTATTTTTTATTTATTATATGTAAGTACACTGTAGCTGTCTTCAGACACTCCAGAAGAGGGCGCCAGATCTTGTTACGGATGGTTGTGAGCCACCATGTGGATGCTGGGATTTGAACTTATCACCTTCGGAAGAGCAGTCGGGTGCTCTTACCCGCTGAGCCATCTCACCAGCCCCAATAAATAAAATCTTAAAGAAAAAAAATTCCTGACCTGCACCCAACCTTGAGTTTGTTCATTCACAGTAGGAATTAAAAAATTTATCGACACAGACAAAGGCAGGGGGATATGTTGGGGAGAGAAGAGGCTTGGAAGAAAGATTTTACTGGATTTTGTGTCGGTATGTATTGCTGTGAACAAAACCAGGGTCTTATGTGCTTGGCAGGCACTCCAACAATGGGCTACACCCCAGACTTGATGTTTCTGGCCCCTAACTCAGGATCTGCCTGCTCAGTCTACTGAGGATTACACACCCATACCACCACATCTGGCTGAATGATATTTCAATATTTATTTAAAATGTAAAATGGACTGGGGTGATGGTTCAGTGGTTAAAAAGAGCACTTGGTGCACAAGTAAGAGGCCCAGGGTTCAGATCCTATGTAGTGACTCGCCCGTGGTTCCAGCTCTGGGAGTCAGAGACAGGATTCTATGAGCAAGCCAGACCAGCTGCATCAGTGAGCTCTAGATTTGATTGAGAGACCCTGCCTCATTCAATAAGATAGAAGTGTGATTGAAGGGAGTTTCCTATAAGAACATCAGGCCTTCTCAGACACACATGTACAAACACACACACATACACACACACACACACCCTCACATACACACACCCTCACACACACACACACACACACCCTCACAGACATTTTAAGTCTTTTCATGAGGCTAATCATGTCCTTTGTGTCCCCAAGCCTTCCACTGTAAACACTGTAATGAGAACCCTGGAAGGGGTTGCCTTGGCTGGCTTCTTATTTGAAGGGCTTCGGTTACCTTGAAAGCTAATTTTTGTGAGAATGGAATGCAGAGAACTTGCTGAAGAGTATGTGATTGGTAGCCAGTATTGCCATGTTGCAAACACACCTGACTCTGTTAAGACAGCGAATGAGCTGCTTCCACTCAGGTACAACATCAGGGGCAAAGTCTTTTGAATTAATTAAGTTAATTAATGCCATGAAATTTATGTTCTAGGCTTATCAACAAGCACAGAGGTAATAGATAGAGTTCATTGACTCTACTGGCTGTCTCGAGTGCCGGGTCACAGTGATTGATTAGTGATGTCTGCCATGGCACAGAGTGGGCTCTACTCACAGTGAGCCTGTTCCACGCCTGATCTAGATTCATAAATACAGGGTGTATGCAGAGTAGAGACCTGTCTGGTTAAAAATCAATTTTGATAAAGATGTCGATTTTCTTTTCTTGGAGTCAATGTACTGCTTATCTGTGCAGCCTCTTGCTTGGTATTCTCCCCACTACCCGTTGTCTGTTACAGAAATGAGAGAAACTGCGGGAGTTAGCAGATTAGCAGACAAAGGCACTGAAAGGTGCAACTGTGAGCACATGTACAGAGAGAGAGAGAGAGACAGTGAGAGACAGAGACAGAGAGTTACAGAGACACAGAGAGACAGAGAAACAGACACAGAGTGACAGATACAGAGAGATACAGAGAGAGACAGAGAGATGGAGACAGAGAGACAGACAGACAGATGATACTTGAGAGAATGAGCTTGCAAAGAACCAAGCATCACAAAGAGTAGACTGGTCCTCCTCACCTCTTCTCAACCTGAAACCATTCCATGCTTCCTCTGGATGTGGTTCCCAGGTACTGCCCCTCAGTCAGGGACTATTTTAGAACAGACCCACATCAGACCTTCCTTTGTGTGTCTCGTAAACATTTGCTCTGCCTCCCCCCCACCCCCGAGGTTGTCTAGCAGAATTTGGCACCTCACTCATGGCGTTCGGCCAAGTCATGGCTTATATAAAGACTTCCAGTGAACCCACTTTCAGTTAAAAAAAAATAGCCCCACGCTACTGCAAAACACATATTTCA
The DNA here is from genome assembly GCA_902729485.2 of Mus minutoides. Taxonomy (NCBI): domain Eukaryota; kingdom Metazoa; phylum Chordata; class Mammalia; order Rodentia; family Muridae; genus Mus; species Mus minutoides. The sequence continues at coordinate 2,945,244 of LR749484.1, forward strand.
AGAATTTGTATGGAAATGATCCGGTCAGGAAAGGTTTGATTTTCCTTTTGCAGATAAAAAACAAAAAAACAAACAAACAAAAACAAAAATAAACAAACAAAAAAAAACCTCTGAAGTACCTGAGACGCCAGGTGGCTACCTTGGTGTTGCATAACTGAGACTATGTGCTCTGCTGTCTCCTCTGAGGATATTGGGGGAGGGTGGTGCGTGGGAAAGCCCAGGTGTGATACCAGCTGTATGAGGAATACTGTAAGTTAGTAAAATTGCACAAATCTCAGTCTACTCACCTAGAAGACAGCAAAGACATCGGCTACCTCACAGGCTAGCCCCAGAAGAGGATATGTGGGCAGCTCCTGCCTGTAAATGCTAGGCTGAGAAGCTAAAGGTTCTTTCGAGCTGGGCGTGGTGGACACATCTGAACGTCCAGAATTTGCCGGGTGGAGAAGGGAGGAGCACGCGTTTGAGGACAGCAGCCTGGGACTTTTCTCAATGGTCAAAACACATGGCTCAGTGCGTATACCACTTCCCAGGTGAGCCTGATGGCCTAGTTCTACCCAGAGCCCATATGAAGTTAAGAGAGAACCAACTCCACAACGCTATTCTCTGACCTTCATATGTGTGTCACGGCGAGCATAAACCTGCCCTTATACACACTGCACATGCCCGTGCCCACGAAATAATAAATAAACAATGTTTATTTATTATTTAAATAATAAATAAACAATGTTTACTTATAACATAAAAGTTATAAGTAAATTTATCTTCCAGTTCTAGGAAGCTGTGTATATCACCTTAAATATTACCCAAAAGGCATGAGCAAGTTGAGGCTTTCAGGATGGAAAAGTGAGAGTTAACATGAGCTCCGGGTTCAGTGAGAGATTCAGTCTAAAAAAGTAAGGTGGAGAGCCACTGAAGAAGACACACAATATCTACCTCAGGATTGACTGCTCATCCAGAAGTCCTGAGTTCAGTTCCCAGCAACCACATGGTAGCTCACAACCATCTGTAATGGGATCCGGCACCTTCTTCTGGTGTGTCTGAAGACAGCTACAGTGAACTCATATAAAGATATATATTTATCTATATCTTTAAAAAAAAAAGCCAGACACAAAAGCACACACAGCATGATTCTAGTATATTGAATTATTTTTAAAAATTCAAAACCATAGTAATAGAGAGTCACCCGATACCCCGGCTTCAAAGGGGACGGTGGAAGTTTAGAAGGTAATAGAAATATTCTCTACTTGATGGAGGAGGCTGCGTTCATTTGAATGTGTACTTTTTTTTTTTCAAAACATCAAACCACATAGTTAAAACCTTGCAGCTCACTGCACATCTCCCCCAACTCTCCGTAAGGTGATGGGACAAATAATGACAGCACAGGCAGAGATCGCCACAGCCTGGAGACTGGACCGGCTGTGACTTCCTTCTCTGGTCCATGGGCTTCATGGCTAGCTCAGGGCTCCGATTGACATGCAGCTAGCAACCGGGATTGTGAGTTTTCCTCCGCTGAGTTACGTGCTGTGCCTCGTCAGCGTTCCATCAACAACAGTAAAAAGATTTCCAATCAATTATTCCCCCTTTGGGCTCTCTCTGCTGGTCTCCTGCAAAATGGAGAGAGACCGAAGACATGCTCTCCCTGGGAGAGGGAGGCCGGTCTATGGGTTCAGCTCCTGGCTACACAGAACTGGGCTTGAGGCTCAGCCCAGGAGCCCTGAAGGATTCAGATGCTTAGAGATTCAGGCTCTGTCAATATGACTCCTTGTTATCCAAGGAGATCTCTAATCCCAGGCTCACAGGGCAGGAGGAGCCTGGAAAATCACAAAAAGAGATATCCCTGCTCTCAGGCCAGATCCTCTCTGTACAATTCTTGAGAGATTCAGAGTGGAGGAGGGTTCTTCCAGGGACAGACTGACTTCAAGATGAGGAGAAACAGTGGTCCATCAGAGACCCGACCACTCTATGGGAATCAGATGACCTGGTCTTCTTGGGTGGGGAATGGAGAAAGTAGTAAGGAATTGTCCCCTGGCGAGCAAAGGGTGGCTGGAGACACCTGGTTTCCTCTTCCCATGTCACAGAGGAAGAGGATCTGGGACACAGACAGTGCCAGTGCGCTTTAGGCGCCATAGGTGCCCTCTGCTGGTGTTTAAGACCTATTTCAGAAAGGCCTCCGTTGGCCTGAAACTGCTCTGCAGGCTCCTAACCACGTGGCAGGTTCCGCGCTGCTGCCCAAAGATGCTGGGTTTGCTGGATCCAGACGGCCCCCACGCGCTCGCAGTGTTCACAATGTCCCTGGATAAACCTCAGTCCGCGACCCATAAATCCTGCTTTGGAAATGCTGTCCTCCGGGTTTGCCTCCCCTCCTCCTCCAGGGCCTCTCCTCCTGCTGAGTGGGACTACCTCACCCCACCAGGACCTACTCTTGGGAGTGCCTTTCTTTTAGACAAGTCAGTGCTTTCCATTCGGTGCCAGGGACTGGAGCCGGCCAGACTCAGACGGCAGCCACTGGCTCTGCTCTACATCGGCCGCTTTGGTCTCTTCTGTCTCACTCTCACTATCCCTGTCTCCTCAGCTATTTTAAGCTGAGCTGCGACACATCAATGGGTTTATTTGACATAGAAAATTCCAGAACCACCAGGACTCTTTGCTGTTTCAAGATGCTCTCATGGCCGGGATTCTCCTACCTGGAATATCCTAAATCCACCCCATGTCCTCCTTTGAGTGACTGTGTGTGTGTGTGTGTGTGTGTGTTTTAAAGGTCTAGACCCTTGCTGTAACAAAAGTATTTGGAGGGCTAGAATCTCCATCCCCACATGGGCACAACCTCTTTCTCTTAGACCGGAGATCAAACCTAGGGTGTAACCCATGCTAGGCAACCTCCCTACTCCTGGGCCACACACCCAGCCCTTGACATTCTTTTCTTGTCTGCCTTCTGAGCCCAACAGACTGCCTGACGGAGAATTTAGACCAGTGGTTCTCAACCTTCCTGATGCTGCAACCCTTTAATACAGTTCCTCAAGTTGTGGTGACCCCCAACCATAACATTATTTTTGTTGCGACTTCGTAGCTGTAATTTTGCTACTCTTGTGAGTCATAATGTAAATATTTATGTTTTCCTGCTGGTCTTAGGAGAGCCCTGTGAAAGGGTCATTCGACCCTCTAAGAGGTCATGACCCACAGGTTGAGAACCACTGATTCAAATTCAGTGATTATAACTGTTTGCTCTATCTCGACCAAGTGATCACGGAGGACCTCTGTCTTAGTGTTGTGTCTTGCTGTACCAGAATACCACAGGCTGTGTAAGTTATACAAATAAGAAATCTGCTAGCCGGGTGTGGTGACGCACACCTTTGATCCCAGCACTCAGGAGGCAGAGGCAGGAGGATTTCTGAGTTCAAGGCCAGCCTGGTCTACAAAGTGAGTTCCAAGACAGCCAGGGCTACACAGAGAAACCTTGTCTCAAAAAAAAGAAAGAAAGAAAGAAAGAAAGAAAGAAAGAAAGAAAGAAAGAAAGAAAGAAAAAGAAAAGAAAAGAAAAGAAAGAAATCTGCTTTTATTTGCAGACTGTGAGGTCCAAGGCCGAGGGCCCTGCATCTCTAGAGACCCTGCCCACAGGGCAGGCAGATGGGCCCAGAGAAAGTAAAATAAGAAGAAGCAAGAAGAAGCACACAGCCTCAATAATCCAGTCATGGAGGAGTGTCCCCAAACCTGAACACCTCCCACTAGGGCCCAACACTGCATCTTCCTGGGCCATCTTCCCTGCTCATCTTCCAACATAAGATGGAAATGATACAGGGAGACATGTCAGACTCTGTCCTCCACATGTGCATACCCATGCACCTGCATGCACACATATATGTACACATATGTATATAGATTATATAAGTATACATATGTGTATTATATATGTATATATAAGTATATATTGTATATTTGTGTATATATATAACCATACATGTATGTATATATTATATATAAGCATACATATATGTGTATATTATTTATAAGTATACATGTATATAAGTATATATATATATGTACACATATATGTATACTTATATACATTTATACACATAGGGTGGAGGGGGTTGATGGGATAAAATCCTAAAGATTTATATGTATATACATATATACATACAAACACACACATACACATATATATGTGTATATGTGTGTGTGTGTGTATATATATATATATATATATATATATATATATGTTTTTAAAGTAAGAAATATGAAAAGCTGTATGTGCCAAGGGGCAGTGGCTTGCTCAGATGTACCCGCCAAGGAACAATCCCAAGTGTTCTCCAACCAACAAATGCACCTTGGTATAGCAGGGAGGGTTCTGGTCCTACCAGCAGTGAGCACTTGACCTCAGGGCTCTTCAAGCCAGCCCTGTCCTGCCACACTCTGATGCAGGCAGGGACAATTGGCAAGTGTCAGCCCAACGACTACCCCGCCCTTACATCTGCAGAACCTCAGAGTGCCTCAACACCCTGCTGCAAACCTTAGACACCAGACTCAACTCCGCTTATACAGTTCAAGTATAGCGGGACTGTCTCTGAGGTGCCAGCACCGGAGTAACGACAGGGAGACTTTTTAATAATCATGAAAGCTTCGCCTTAGCTTAGGTTTGTTCTTAACTAGCTCTTATACTTATATTTCCCGTTCCTACTAATCTATATTTTCCACACTTGCTCCTTTCCGGAATCTCGCTGGCGAATGATGTCTGACTGATGACTGTCCGTGCTCAGACTTTTCCAGAGTTCCCAACTCTCCCCAGAAGCCCCGCCTATTCGTTCCTGCTCTGCCATAGGCCGTTCATCTCTTTATTAATCCAATCAGAAGGCCATGGATAAGATGCTTGCACAACTCTGAGAGATGAGATACTTCATACAAAGACAATCTGTACACAGAGCACAAGAGATTCGCCCAACATCTAAGCCTTCCCTGTGCTTGGTGGGCGTGGAGGGAGAGAGTGGATATCCTAGAGAATTTATTCCCCTCCATGTTAGAGTGGACCTGTGGGTTCTAGGCTTGTGGATTGCGCAACCCCTTTGGCCAACCTCTAGCTCCAAAAATATTTACATTATGATTCATCAAAGTAGCAAAATTATCAAGTGACAACGAAAATAATTTTATGGTGCGGGGGGGGGGGGTCATCCCAACATGAGGAACTGTATTAAAGGGTCGCAGCATTGGGAACCACTGGGCTAGAGTGGACTGCAGCTTAAGATCCGTCTCCACCTGCTGGAACCACACTTCTTGCGCGCTGGTCTCAGACACAGAGGGGATCCGTGGCCTTTCCATCTGGCCTGGATTTCCGGCTATCTGAAGGTGGAGATGCATGGTCCCCCTGTGCCAAGAGGCTGAGAAGCTGTCCGCAGCGCCACCCAGCTCCTGTCCCCTCTCTGCCAAAGGAGTCAGGAGCAGAGCCAGCCCCTGGCATCCCCAGCCAGATGGCAGGGGACTAAAACAAAAGTGGCCTTGTTAGTACCGGGCGCCTTCCTCAGGAGAAGCTATTTTTGTTGTGGTTATGAAGCGAAGTCTCCACTGCACCCCCCTTTCCCGGCAAGGAGGGCTGTGGGATGAAATTTGTTCCAAAGTTCAGGGTTTTAATTAGAACCAGAAGTGCCAGGTTTTGTCAGAAATATTTTGGAATTGGGTATGCTGGCTCGTGAGCCCCACCTCCCTACCCCTTCTCCCTCTTTCCTGGCCGTGGTACAAAGTAAATGTTGTCCCAGCGGGGACTCCCCTCCCATCACACTTCAGAGCAGAGGGGAGAACTGTTGCCCCTACCCCTGCTCGCAGCTGGAAGCTCTACCCACTTTATGGCCACTGTGGAACTGGGGGAGGGGCACGGGACAGAAGTGGAACCACAGTGCGGGGACACGCCCCCGGGGTTCTTTTGGGGAAAAAAGCAAAGGAGCCTGGCACGGCGCCCAGCACACAGGGGCCTCCAGGAAATCCATGTGCCTTGAGAAGAGAAAACAGGCTTCCCCAGGCCTGAAGCCAGTGGAGACATTGCAGCCAGGAGCCCAAGTTCAGGGCTGGCAGCGGCGTTCTGGATCCAGTCAGGCCTCCTTCTTGTTATTTTGGATTCTTACCTTCCTCTCTCAAAAAAAAAAAAGTGTGTGTGTGTGTGTGTGTGTGTGTGTGTGTGTGTGTGTGTGTTCTGATGTGTGCATGCAGAAGTCACAGGACAGTTGCTAGCATCCAAGGATCAGGTGATCGAGTAGCATTCACATTGATTTTTGAGGCAGGATCTCTCATTGTCCAGAGCTTGCCATAAACGTCTAATGTGCATGGCCAGTGAGCCTCACCGATCAGCCATCTTTGTCCCCCGGTGCCTGGATTGCAGGTGGGGACCACTACGTCTGGCTTCTTTCACGTGGGTTCTAGGGAATCAAACTGAAGCCCTCCTGTATGCAAGGTGACTCTACCAACATGTCTTCTCTCTAGCCCTCTCTTCTCTTTTCCTTCCTTCCTTCCTTCCTTCCTTCCTTCCTTCCTTCCTTCCTGTCTATTTTTCTTTTCTTTTCTTTTCTTTTCTTTTCTTTTCTTTTTCTTATTGGTGTGGCTGTTTTTGTTTCTTCAGCGCTGGGGACTGAACCCAGCGCAAGCATTCTCCCACTGACGTATACCCCAGCCCTTTTTGCAGTTTTTGTTTTGAAGCAGGATCCATGCTCAGTAACCCAGGCTGACCTTGAACTTGCAATCCTCCTGCTTCAGCTTCCGGAATAGCTGGGATGACCGGCCTTCACTACTTTCTCTGTTTAAATGAGTTAGAAACTCAAACCACATGTGACTCCCTCCCTTGCAGCAGAATAAGCACAGGTAAGATGAAAGCATCCCCACACTCCCCAGGCTCCCGGTAATGTGGTGCAGATGCCTCGTGGTGATCCCCCCTGTGCTTGACGTATCAAGGCGATGCTTTGATTATTTATGGCCTTTGATTAGGTGCAAAGGGAATTTGCTTCTGTCTTGGGGTGAGGTGCTTAGAAGTGAGGACTCGGGATCCAGTGTGTCTGGAGTCTAACTCTGGCTGCAGGCCGTTGTGGTAACTTCAGAGTAGATGGGTGGGCCTGGCCTCCTGGTGTGTGACCGCCAATGACCGCAACGGCCTGTTCAGGGCTGTATGTGGCCAGGCATGCTAGCAGATCTGGGCTTCCTGCTCTGGTCTCAGTTCTCTGAGGTCCGGGGTTACAGCCCTGTGCCATTTTATTTATTTTGAGGCAGAGTCTTGCTTCATAGCCTGGGACTCATAATCCTCCTGCCTCAGACTCCCAAGTAAACAAGATCATAGCTGGGCACCATCACACTTGGCTCTGAGCCAGCTTTCCAACTAGAAGAAGAGCTATGTGCTAAATTTATGACTGCCCTTCCTTCCTTCCTTCCTTCCTTCCTTCTTCCCTCCTTTCCTTCCTTCCTTCCTTCCTTCCTTCCTTCCTTCCTTCCTTCCTTCCCTCCTTCCTTCTTGTATGTGTGTATGTATGATGTGTACTGGTGTGTGAGTATGTGTATACTGTCCCATGGTGTGCATGTGGAGGGCCACCATTCATCCAAGAACTGAATATAGGTCATCAGGCTTTTAGGTCATTAGGTCATCAGGCTTTTAGATCATTAGGCTTTTGTCCGTTGAGTCTTCTTGCCAGTCCTACCTGGAACTTTTCAGACATCACCTGGCTATCCTTTCATTTCCAGTACTAGACTCTCAGACTTGGAGAAAAGACTCAGTTGAAAGATATTGCTGAGGTCTGGGGTGGGGGAACGGGGGCTCTGTATGTGTGTGTGATGTGGTGTGTGTGTGTGTGTGTGTGTGTGTGTGTGTGTGTGTGTGTGTAGCAAATCCCCTGCTTGCCTTGACCTCCACCTGCATTCCACTTTGACTTTAAAAAAAAATCAGTAAAACAGCCGGGCGTGGTGGCACACGCCTTTAATCCCAGCACTCGGGAGGCAGAGGCAGGTGGATTTCTGAGTTTGAGGCCAGCCTGGTCTACAGCATGAGTTCCAGGCCAGCCAAGGCTACATAGAGAAACCCTGTCTCGAAAAACAAAACAAAACAAAACAAAAAAATCAGTAAACAGAGGCCAGGCACAGTGGTTCACACCCATCACCCCAGTACTCCAGAGTCAGAGGCAGGAGGATCAAGGGTTGGAGGCCAACCTGGGCTACAGAATGAGTCCCTGTCTTGAACAAACAGGCAATCAGTAATTGCCTACAGGTGGCAGAGTTGAGAAGAAACAGGAACATACGTGGGTCATGGTTTTTTAAATTCCTGCTCCACGGAACCCAGCACCCTCTTCTGACCTCTACAGGCACTGCACACCTGTGTGCACAGGCAGACACACACACACACACACACACACACACACACACAGAGGCAGAGAGAAACACAGACACACACACGCGGGGGTGGGGGGGACAGGCAGGCAGACAGACAGATAGATAGACAGAGAGAGGCGGACAGACAGAGAGAAAGAGAGGGGACAGGCAGACAGACAGACAGAGAGAGAGAGGCAGACAGGCAGGCAGGCAGACAGACAGACAGACAGACAGACACACACACACACACACACACACACACACACACACACACGCACACACACACACACAGAAAGGGACAGGCAGGCAGGCAGACAGACACACACAAACAGAGAAAGACATACACAGAAACCAGACACACACACACACACACACACACACACACACACACACACACAGAGCTGGTGGCAAACAGGACGAACTGGTGATCGTTCCCCTCGGTTCACATTTGACTTGGAGGGAGAGTAGCTGGGACTCTATCAGACGCAAGCCTGACGAGGTTAAGATTCTCCTGTCTCTGATAGCTCAGGGGTGGACGCACTTGTAGCCAAACTTGACCCAGTTCAATCTCTGAGATCCGTCTGGTGGCAGGAGAGGACTGACTGCCACAAACTGTCCTCTGACCTCACCTATGCTATGTCACACGCACAGCCGCACAAACAACATATGAACATAATTTTTAAAAATTCCCCTGCCACCACAGGCCCAAAATCAATGTGCCTTTTCGCGGCCCTGGCTGTCGGCGTAAAATGCCGTATTACTTAATGATACAGGAGGGACACTTTGATCTGATGCTGGGGGGAAAATCTTATTTTATTTTTTGCTGATGGCTACCAATTGCTAATGCTTTAGCAGGAGGTCAGTGTCAGCACTTACAGCCTTGTCCTCTGTGACAAAGGGTGACACTGGTATTGTCTACGCGGCAAAGTTTCCCAAAGCATGAACCTCTTATCTTTCCCTTTAAACAGCCTTTCACGCTAGGTCCACACACCATGACAGTCATGGTATATGAAAGGGTTTTGGTGAACCCACAGGGTCTCGGGGCCATCTCCACAATCTAATCCTGGAAAGTCCATGGCTCCCCTAAAGAAACCCCATCCCATAGAGGTGAGCCTAGGCTTCCCTCCTCTTCTGTGCATTTCCTGTACATAGAGTCAGATGGGTGGGATGTGGTGGGGCTCGCCTGTGAGCTGGGGCAGCAGGATCTTATAAATTCAAAGCCAGCCTGCTACACTATTCAGAGGTCCAGGCCAACACACTGCAATAAATAAATAAACGTAACAACTTTTCTTTCTTTTCTTTTCTTTTCTTTTTTTAACAAAGTAAAACATAAATTGCAGCTAAACAACGTGGGATGTGGGCTGACAGTGGAATAGTGTTTCACCGTGGAAATAAAGAAGTCAGAGGTTCTACAAGGATCTCTGATGGTGTGGTGGTGGGGTGCTGGGGGGGAGGGAGGAACACGATGCTACATAAGGAAAGCTTCCCCAGAGACCACATGTTGTCTGCTTGTGTTTGTTTGTTTATTAAGTAAGTTTTGTTTGGGACAGGCTTTTGATAGGTCATCTTGGCTGGCCCCACCCACAGCAGGCTGGGCCTTCCCACAACAGGCTGGCCCCTCCCACAGCAGGCTGGCCTCTCCCACATCAATCACTAATGAAGAAAATGTCCGCAGGTTTGCTTACAGCCTGATCTTATGAGAGTTTTCTCAATGTAGGCTTCTTCCTCTCAGATGGCCTCAGATGGCTCTCTCTCTTTCTCTCTCTCTCTCTCTCTCTCTCTCTCTCTCTCTCTCTCTCCTCTCCCCCTTGTTTTTTTTATTGCTGTTTGTTTGTTGGTTTGTTCTTTTTTTTTCACTTTATAATATCTTTTGTGGGGGGCATTTTATTTATTTACATTTCAAATGTTAATGCCCTTTCCCGGTTTTCCCTCCACAAACCCCCTTTCCCATCCCCCCTCTACCTGCTTCTATGAGGGTGCTGCCCCACCACACCCTCCCACTCCAGGTTTCTCTGTGTAGCCCTGACTGTCCTGGAATTTACTAGGTAAACCAGGCTGGCCTTGAACTCAGGGACCTCCCTCTGCCTCCCGAGTGCTGGGACCCTGATGCTCCTGCTACCACCAGATGGCTTTTTCTCAGCTGAGGTTCCTTCCTCTCAGCTTGTGTCAAGTTGACCTAACACTAGCCAGGAAGGACAGCCATATCTGCCAGGGCTTCTTTCATTGTTTGACGCCTTCCTTAGCTTTCTCTTCTAGGCAGAATCTTGGTTTACACAAGCTGCCCTGGAACTCCCTGTATAGCCTAGACTGACCTCACACTCATGATCCTCCTGCCTCAGCCTCCCCAGCACTGAAGATGTCAGGTGAGCACCACCTTGCTTCTTTCCGTTTTAGTTCTATGAGGACAGTCCATATTGTTTTCTTCAGTGACCACAGCAATTTACATTTTAGCTGCCACCTTTTTTCTGCCTCCTCTCCAACTCTTGTTATCTTTAATAATAACAGTAATAATAACAATACTCTTCCTTAGTCCAGTTCTAGTTGTGTGCCCAGAGGAATTGAAGTTGGGACCATGAAGCTGTTACCACACCCAGGACCCGGGCAGGCATCACAACAGCCCAGGACAGAAGCAACTTGTGTCCACCGGAGATGGATACATAAAGGAAGCGTGGTGTTCAGTCCAGAGGCATGTTCAAGCAGAAGCACGTCCTGCCGTCGGTGAAAAGATAGACAGACAGAGAGATAGACCAGAAGACGTGATGTTTGTCATAATGAACTGCACAAAATGACCAATGGATGCCACAAGGTCCCTTGTATGAGGAATCTTAGCAACACCAAGCTTACAGATGCAGAGACTGGGGGCTTGAGTCTGGGATCAGAGACTGGGGTAGGGGAGGGGTGAGGCTGGGATCAGAGGCTGGGGCAGGGGAGGGGTGAGGCTGGGATCAGAGACTGGGGCAGGGGAGGGGTGAGGCTGGGATCAGAGGCTGGGGTAGGGGAGGGGTGAGGCTGGGATCAGAGGCTGGGGCAGGGGAGGGGTGAGGCTGGGATCAGAGGCTGGGGCAGGGGAGGGGTGAGGCTGCCAAGAAGGACAAAGCTACAACAGTGCGGGATGCTAAATCCTAGAGATCTGTGGGTGGCACTGCCCACAGTCAGCAATACTGTACTGCATGCTTAAAACTCAACAGGGAACTGGGCATGTTGGCACACGTCTATAATTCCAGACATTGGGATAATGAGTTCAAGACAAGCCTGGGCTACATAGCAAGACCTGTGTCAATCGGTTTCTTTCCTTGCTAAAAAAAGAGACGATCTAGTTAAATATCCTCCAATGGCCCATGCGTTAGAGGTTTAGTCTCATCCATAGGGCTGCTGGACCTTTAAGTGACGGAGCCAATCAGAAGCTTTCTGGTCTTTGAGAGTGTATCTTTGGAGGGTGTCTTCCAGATGCTGTGAAAATACCCTGACAGAAATAACTTATTGGAGGAAGGCTTATTTTCACAATTCTAAGCGACAGCCCCTTGTTTTTGGGGTCAAGGCAGCAGGAACCCAAAGCAGGCAGCTACATGGCACTCATGGTCAAGAGCAAAGAGTAATGAATTAATGACAGGAATGAGTGAATGCAGGCATGCCAGTGCTCTGCTCATTTTCTCCCTCTGACTAGGGAATGGTGCCACCCACAGTGGTCAGGACTTCCCACCACAGTTAAAACAACCAAGGGCCTCACAGACAATTCTCAGAGGCCAATTTTAATTTTTAATGTAAGAATACCTCACAGATGTGCCTGGAGGCCTGGCAGGAAGGTGTCAAGTTAACAGTGAATATTGACCATAGAGAGATATATGCAAACCTTTCTTTCCTTCAGTTTCTTGCCATGGTTTGGGCAACTCTGTTCTGCATCATGCCTCCACCAAGATGTGCCACCTTATCACCAAAACAAATGATGTCACTCATGAACTTGGGCTTTGGGTGTGGCTCAGTGGCTGAGCACTTGCCAAGTGTGCACAAGGCCCTGGGTTCTATACTCAGCGACACACGCATGCGCACACACATGCAAACACAGACAAACACTCTCAGACAAACACATACACAAACAAACACACTGACAGACAAACATTCACAGACAAACACACATGCACACACAAACACACATGCACACACACACACACACACACACACACACACACACACACATGCACATGCACATAACTCCATGGACAGAGACCTCCAAAACCATGAGCCAACAATGAATCTCATATATATATATATATATATATATATATATATATATATATATATATATATATAAAACAGTCAACTGACATAGTAGATACACATTAAGTAATGCAAGATGACAAGAAGCTGGGGAGGAAGAGGATGGGGAGTGGCGGGAGGGAGCATCCACAGCTACAGTTATGTTTCTGAGTCGGACTGGAGAGAAAGCTGTCAGTCCTTGCCCAGCTGCCAATTTTCCCAGATGTAGACATTAAATACATACAGCTCCCTGCATGTCAATCATACTTCAATAAAGTGGCTCTTTAAAAATAAATCAATGGCCGTGGGTTTAAGAGTCCAATCTGGAATGCCTATGGACCCTGAAGAGCTCTCTTTTAGCCTAACGACCTGAGAACAATGCTCTCTCTAGTCTTGGCATTTTATGTTATCTTTTTGTTGTTGGTTTTTGCTTCTGTGAGACAGGGTCCCGCTCTGTATCAGAAACTGGGTCAGCTTCCTGGGTGCTGGATCCTAGGCATCAACACCGTGTCTGCTCCATCTCATCTTTCCTGTTGAGATCTGTGGTACATTTATATGCTGTTTGTTTGCTTGTTTGCTTGTTTGCTTGTTTGTTTGTTGGATGCCTGCTTGCTTGCTTCATACCCAGCTCATACCTCAGACTTGCCGACCCACTAGCTCCATAGCAGATGTAGAGTCATCCCTGTGGGGATGGACAGGAGAAGCAGGTTAGCCAAAGCCTCCCAAAGAAGAGGTGTTACTGATCTCAGCAGGGGCCGCTTGCCACTAGTCTCCATAGCTCTTCTAGATTCCTGTTTCTTTGGTGGGAGGCCTATTTGCAGACCTAGAAGGAGAAACTGAGGCATTGAAGAGAACTTGATCTCACTAGGATCAACCAGTGAGACCAGCCCCAGTGCCCAGAACTTTTTTCTGAATAGACAATCTTGCCACGTCCCCAGCTCTGTGATCTTCAAGGATATGATTCTGTACCCAGCCTCCCTGTCCTATCTGAACACCCCCAGAGCCAAGGACTTGGAGACCTTGCTGAGTAATGATCTGGGACCCAGTCGGAGGGAAACTGTTCAGGAGCTCTGTCCTGTCATTAAAATATGACCAAAAGAAAAAAGAAAAAAAAAAAGAAAAAAGCAAGCTCTGGTCCTCTGGCCCACAAGGAGACAAAGTGTAATCATCTTCCACCTTCAATTAATTACCTCACTGAAATGGTGACATGCCCAGGAAGGATTCCTGCATTACAGCTGCTGAAATGTTGAAGGCTGGATGCAGTGGATGATGTAATGGATGCAGTTGATGATCCAATGGGTGATGCAATGGGTGATGCAATGAATGCAGTTGATAGCGCAGTGGATGATGCAGTTGATAGCGCAGTGGATGATGCAGTGGATAGCGCAGTGGATAGCGCAGTAGATGATGCAGTGGGTAGTACAGTGGATGATGCAGTGGGTAGTGCAATGGATGATGGAGTGGGCAGTGCAGTAGATGATGCAGTGGATAGAGCAGTGGACGATGCAGTGAATAGTGCAGTGGGTAGTGCAGTGGATGATGCAGTGGATAGTGCAGTAGATGAGGCAGTGGGTGAGGCAGTGGATAATGCAGTGGATAATGCAGTGGATAATGCAGCAGTGGTAGCAGATGATGCAGTTGGTGCAGTGGATGCACAGAATGAAGAAGCAGAGGTAGCCCAGAGCTCAGCTTTGCACCAGTGGGATTCACAGCGCCCACTACATGCCACCATGACCCTCATGCCTTTATTCCAGGAGCTTCGTGGAGGTCGAATAGAAGACTGTGGGCATGCCTCAGAGAAATGAAAGACTGGACTGAAGTCCCAAAGTCACCTGAGTCAAGGGTCAGTAGAGCCGGGGCTGAGGTGACCTTGTTACACACTATGTACCCTCCACGTGTCTGTGCAAGCAAGAAGCACTGATGGGGACAGACAAGATGAGGCTCTCAAAGAGGGTGTCTGATCATAGGTGAGGAAAGATTAGCCCAGATGTGTAGTCTATAAACAACCACATTCTGTAGATGCAGGAAGAAGGGTTTGCCATTCTGGGTGTGACAGCATAACTTCCCTGCAGCAGCCTCAGCCTTCACAACCCCCCCCCATTCATCCCAGCCTTCTGTGGTCACCCCAGTGGAAGGCTGCCTGGTTATCAGGAGGCCAAAGATGGTCCCTTTAGGAGGTGAAATGGATCAGCAAGCAAAGGTGCTTGCGGGCAAGCCTGATAACTTGAGTTTGATCCCAAAGCTCACATGGTAGAAAAAAAATTAACTCCACAAATTGTCCTCCTATGTCCACTCATTCTCTGTGTCACACACATGTACACACACCCACACACATGTACACATACACACAGAAACACAAATAAACAAACAAATAAAATTATATTTTAAAAAAACTTTCTTCAAGCCCTCAAATATAAGCTGGAACTCTATATCACTCATCACCAACCAAATAAATTCCAGAGGGATTAAAATCAAACATTAAAGTCATAAAAAGCCTGAGAGAGGGGTGGAATATTATTAAATATGTATAGAATCCTGGAGAGGAAAAGGAGAAATAAAACAGTCACAGCCATAAAGAAAAGACGGACAGATCCAACTGTACAAAAATTAAAGTCTCTATACAGTAAAAAAAAATTACAAACATAAACTATACACTGGAAAAAAATATCTGGAGCCAGCCTTGTTGGTGTTCAGAAAGCTCATTTATATCTTCATGAAAAAAAACAGAGTTCAAACAAAAACTGCATAAAACTCACACGCACATACACTTATATACCTATACACACACATACACTTATATACACTTGCATACACACACATATATATACATACATACATATATGTATATACATACACACATATACATACTTATACACATGTATACATACTTACATACACACATATTTATGTATGTACACACATACACATATACATACTTACATTCATATACACATATATACATACATAGAAACATTTAGATACATACTTAGATACATACACATATGCACATATATATATATACACATACACATATACACACATATTCATACATACACACATATATACATACACACACACACACACACACACGAAAACAGTAAAAATTTCTGGCCAATAAGCAAGCAGAAAACATGCACTTGTGACTGATTTGAAGTAAGAGAGTCAAGTGGGCAAAGATGAATTGGGTTGGTGATGCCAGGAGACAGGGAACACGGAGTGCCAATGTTCATTCATGCTTAAGGAAGGCCAGATCTGCACAGCTGCTTGGTGTGAGACTGGGGGATACCTGTCAGAACTCAAGGTATGATACCCCTCATCTGGCAGGTCCAATCCACAGCATCTGTTCTGCATACACATCTGCTGCATGCTCTGAGACAGTACACTCAAGGGCACATTAACATGCTCAGGTATTTGTAGAAAGAGGTTAGGTCAGGGGATGATGGCAGTAGGACTAAGTATCCAGCCTTGCAAAAGAATTACAAAGTAGCTTGGAGAGACCTTCAAGGTGTACAGATCAGCAGAAACAGGATATCTGAAGGTTTGGAATCATGCCACAGGCCTCTCAGCTCAGCTCTGGGAGGCTGAGGCAGGAGGATGACTGAAAACACTTGGCCATCTTAGACTCTTGAATAAAGACCCAGTCTCCAAATGTTAATCAGACATGGTGATATATGTCTATAATTCTAGCGTTTGAGAAGTAACAGCAGGCAGACCAGATGTTCAAGATGTCATTGAGAACAGAAAGAATTCAAGGGCAGAGTAGGATGTAAGACCCTGGTTCAAAAAGTGAAGAAAAGAAGAGAATTAACACCTTCAGATACTCTGGATACTTTAAAACAAACAAAACATCCAGGCACTGTGGGGCACACATAATTCCAGCACTCTGGAGGCCAAGATGGAGGACTGGAATGAGTTTGGGGTCAGTCTGGAATATACAGAGTCTGAGGCTAGCCTGAACAACATAGTGTGGCTTGTCTCAGAAATCTAGGGTTTGGGGATACAGCTCAGAGGTAGATCACTTGCCTAGCATGCAGGGGGCTGGGTTTCTTTGCCATCACAACAGAGATCTAAGCATCTTCAGGAGTTTCTGAGGAACACTGGCATCTCATTTTCTGCCTTGCATCAGTACCAGTGTAAGGACAGGGCTACCTGACTGGTTATCCTTGGGAAGCACAATGTCTCTGGGTCTCAGGAAACATATATTGCCCAGAGCTCAATAGTAAGTAACTATGTGGCAAACACTCAGAGGAAAAGATGCCCAGACGCAGCAGTGGACAGTGTGGATATCTGTAGATGTCTTAGAGGAGCTTAACAAAGGTCATCTAAACATGGGAAATCCCATGAAGAGGAGAAGAGGGAGAATTAGAACCATGGAAATGGTATGAATGGCTTCCATCACTAATGCAGTAATTTGTATCAGTACCAGAAAAGGTGACACCCAAGAAGACTCTCTCGAGATAGCTGAGGGACCCGAGTTTTCACCATAAACCCTTTTGAATGTTAAATTGAATGTATTAATTGCCATAAAGTCAGCATAATTTAAGAGCTAAAACAGCTGCCAGAGAGATTGCTCAGTGGTTAAAAGCACTGGCTGCTTTTCCAGAAGATCAGGGTTCAGTTCCCAGCACCCATATACACGGTGGCTCACATCTGTCAACTCCGGATCCAGGGGATCCAATGCCCTCTTCTGGCCTCTGAGGGCATTGCACCTATGTGATGCACAGATATACATGTGGGTAAAACACCCACACACATAAAGTAAAAATAAATGATTAATGCTAACCTTTTAGGAAGACTGAGGTAAGATTTAAGCAGAGAGTCTGTTTTCTTTTGTTTGTTTGTTTGTTTGTTTGTTTTGTTTTGTTTTTTGTGACAGGGTCTCACAATGTAGCCCTAGCTGGCCTGGACTTGGCTTTGAAGACCAGGGTGGCCTGAAACTTACAGAGATCTGCTTGCCTCTGCCTTGCTATGATTAAAGACATGCACCACCATGCCTGTTAAGTCATTTATCTTCTACCACTTATAACGTGTGTGTGTGTGTGTGTGTGTGTGTGTGTGTGTGTGTGTGTTGTGGAAATTATTTAATTCCAATCCGGGTTTTCTATCCTCATGGATAAAAGACACCCACAGCCTTTATATTTACAATAAGCCTTAAACAGCACAAGAGCTGGGCAGATACCTGCCCTCTGTGTTATTAGAATCTACTTCCTCATCAATAACCCTAAGTTACTACTTACTATGTTTCATCTGGGCTGCTCTTAACTCCGATTGGCCAGCCCTCAGGGCCACGTTTGCATGACTCACATAACCCATGGCAGCCTCTCCTCCTCCTCCTCCTCCTCCTTCTTTTCCTCCAACCCCCAAGCCCAGAAATCCTAAACCCTGCTGATGCCTGCCCAGCTATTGGCTATCAGCATCTTTATTCACCAATCAGAAATAACTTGGGGGCGAGGTCACACAGTGTCACTTAGGTCTATATACAGAACTCTCTCATCTCTGGGAAGACCAGGTCTTGAGGAACCAGTATTAGCATTAGAATACAAGCAGCATCAGGCCAACCCACTACATATGTGAGTGTTAACTTGTGCCTATGTGTTATGTGAGCTTTGTACAGTAATTGAAAACTACACACCCAAGCCAAAACAACACAGAGGCGAAAAGGGTTTCCTGTCAGTGGGATACACAAGGGGCAGTCCTCCCCAGAGCATGGAGTCCTCCCTGGAGTCTGGAGTCCTCCCTGGAGTCTAGAGTCCTCCCCAGAGTCTGATTGTATCAGCTGGGTGGCTGGCAGAGTCTGGAGTCCTTCCCGGAGTCTGGAGTCCTCCCTGAGTTCCTCCCCAGAGTCTGGTCCTATCAGCTGGGTGGCTGGCAGACAGCATAGGGAGCTGATGGGTGGTCGTGGCTCCAGGCTTCAGCCCCACATAGGGTATTTCTCCCATCCATCTCCCATTGGTAACAGAATCAATATCCACTTAAAAACCTCTGCTGGCCTCCCACTGCCTACAGGAATCTGTCCCTTCTCTGCATCACAGCATTAAAAGTCCTCTGCAGCCTGCCCTCCCCCGACCCACCAGCTTCATCTGTCTACCTCCAAACCACATCAAGCAGGGTGCTTGGGAGAACTGAGACCAGCAGACCTGGGAACAGCCATCCTCTATTCCTTAGCCCGTGACCTTGGCTGATCAACCTGTCCCCAGATACATCTGAGATCTTCATCTGTAAGTGCAGGCTAGCACTCCCTAGATGCTGGGGGAGGCAGTGCGACCGACCGACCGACCGACCAACCGTATATGTGTAGAATCTGCACACCACTCACCACAGAATATAGAAACCTCTGTTTTCCTCTTCCCTCCTCTTCTGGCCTTGGTGGAATCCCTTCTTCCTGCCTGCTAATCTCCTTCCTTGTAAACCCTTCCCTGACCACCCCCACTTTATGGTCCCCGATAGCGTAAACTCATTGGCTCACGGTGACAGCCAACACCTACAGTGACTATGTCCTGTGTTGATCTGCTTCTGGTGGTACCCAGTAAAGGAGTTCATGGTCTCTATACCACTCGGTATAATATAAATGTAGACCCGAGCAGCACAGATGTTCAGCTAACGCTTGCTTTGTGTGTCTCTGGATATGCTATCTGTCTCTTTAGGTTTGGGTGGTTTGGTTTACTGAGACAGGGTCTCACTAGGTAGCTCAGGATGGTCTCAAACCTGTGATTTCCCCCTGCCCTGGGCCTGTGTCCCAGTGCTGGATTTACAGATATGGACCTTCAGGACTTTTTGTTATTTGGTTTTGTAGACACAGGGTCTTAGGTTGCCCAGGTCAGCCTCAAACTCTTTATGGGGGCACAAACCTTCTCTGTGGTTTTGAACTCTTGACCCTGCTGTCTTCAGCTCTCACGGGCTGAGATCATGGGTGCATTCAACTAGTATACATTTTTTTTTTTTTGGAATGAATATATTTTCTCACCTATTCTCAGTAAGCCTCTAGCACCTACTTCATTATATTACAAGAAAAAGACTGAATGGGAAAAAATAAACAGGATTACAGAGTGTGGATGCTGCCCCCGCTCCTGTCTCTCTCCCCCCCAACCCCCCCACACACGGGGTTTTAATCTAATTCACACAGATCTTTGCTTACGATTTCCTGCAGTGTTCTGCCGTTTCTTACAGCCAAGCTCAGGGCACACCTGTTTACACGCAGTGTAACCCTTGGGTGCAATAGCGGCACCTTCTCTTTCAAATGGATCAATTCTGAACAGAGAAAGGCAGGCAGAAGCACTCTGCCTCCAATTACAGATGCGCAGGCCTCCAAAAGCAGCCTCTTAGGGCTCTTCCGGTCCACAAGCCGGAAAATGTCGGAACAGATGCTTCCAAATTGTAAGGAGAAATAAACAAATACATCAGTGGCTGCCTGGCTAGTCCTGGGGGCCAGAGTCAGTCTGGAGGACATGT
This sequence comes from Mus minutoides, assembly GCA_902729485.2. Classification (NCBI taxonomy): domain Eukaryota; kingdom Metazoa; phylum Chordata; class Mammalia; order Rodentia; family Muridae; genus Mus; species Mus minutoides. The sequence goes on from LR749484.1 coordinate 2,965,272, forward strand.
TACGGCCGGTGGGAACCTGGAGATGGTATGAAGAAGAAACCGCATCAGTTTGGCGTCTCCTTTGAACCTAGTGCTCCGCTGGAGTCTTCTGTGCCTATTGTTTCATATCACTTTATTCTTAATTATTTTAAATATACACTTATTAATGGGGTAGGGAGCATGGCCTGAGTCACGTAACTCATGTGGTGGAGGTTGGAGGGAACTTGCGGAAATCCTATTCTCTCCTTCCACCATGAGGGCTCTAGGAAATGAAATCAAGTCACCAGGATTGATAGCAAGCACCTTTACCTGCTGAGCCATCGGGCCGGCCCTGGTTCTGTGGATTGGGCTGAGAAGGAAACTGAGGAGGGCGGGGCGCACAGGTATGGCAGAATTCAAGCCCCCTGCAGACTCCATATTCAGCTACGGGATGCTGGCAGGCTAGTCATGGCTTCTCCTCTGCCAGAGAGAGCCATGTTCTCTTGGATGCCCATGCACTTGGGGATGGGTAACCCTAACGCCCTCTCCTCTCCCCAGGCAGGAAGATGCCTATTCCTAGAGAAGCCAGGAGCGCACACAGAGGGAGAGTGGTTGTACTGCCGCCTTGTGTTGGGAGGACCAGCAAAGCACACCCCTGGAACTCTGCAACCCTCTTCCTGCCAAGGTTACCTTGGGCTGCAACCAGGCTCTGACTCCCCACCCCCTTAAGTCATTCACTCCGCTCCTGTCCCGAGTTCTAGAACGGTGCTGGCCCAGCGATCACAGTGCCTAAGATGTGACCGTGTGTGGACTCGCCTCCCAAGATGCTGGGCAAGCCACCTGCAGTCCACACACTCCGTGTTCACTTCTGAGCCTCTCTTCTTTTAAAAGACACATCTAACGATTACAGTACAGTGGCCCTCTGTGATGCCCAACACGTCTGTACGAGGAATGTTCCCAGGCAAGTGAACGCTGTCCTCAACCTGTTTTGATAGGCTTAAGACCCTACTACATCAGCAGGCAGGGAGGGAACTCCACTCTGTGTGCAGGGGCGTGGCGGGAACGGACGGTGATTTGGACAAATCCAAGTCTTGGTGTAACTGATAAAAGACCTCCTTGTATCAAAAGAGAGAGTTGTTGTTGTTGCTTGCTTGCTTGCTTGCTTTCCTTCTTTCTTCCTTTCTTTCCCTCTCTCTTTCTTTCTTTGGTATTTGTTTTGCCAGAGAGACTTTCTATGAATTTAAGAGGCTTCTGCCACAGGATGGGTTCTTTCCAAAGACTCTGCAGCCTGAAGTTACTTGGGGACTTCTCTTCTCCTGGTCAGCCTCAGTTTCTCCTATCTGTAAAATGGAGCCACTCGTAAAGAGTCAAAGGTACTCTCTTCGGGCTTCCAGGAGCTCGGATTTGGAGCTCATGTCACCTTTAAAGTGTTACACTGTTAACAAGTCCCGCCTCTTCACATGACAGACTGTGGTTTGCATGTATTCGACTTGCCTGTGACAGGAATTGGGGTGGTCATCTGTCAAAATCCTCTGCCTGCGTGGTGCCTATACCCTGGTTATCAATGAAGGGTGTGTGAGCGCAGGCACACGCTTGATTAAAGCACAGGCCTCCCTCAGGTTTTTTGCAATATGCAAGCTGTCACAGATCTTAAGGCAAGATATTATGTCTGATAAATAGAGGCGGACAATAAATGATTTCTATATTAATATCACTAAAAAAGTATCCCTCTCCTGCAACTCAACGGAGACAGGAAGGCCAGTGGATATATAAGAGGAAGCTACAAATACCAAACAGAGACTTTGGTCCTGTGACAGTTCGGGTACCCCACCACCACCTGCACCTTGCAATTCACTCCCCCCTCCCCTGCCCTCTCCTCCTTCATCTTATTCAGTTCAAAGAAAAGAGGGGTCTTCATTTTCCTCCTGCTGATGGGGGTTGATTAGCAGTCAGGTGAAGCCATACTCGGGGGACAGCACAACAGATTAATTAAATCACTCTGGCTGGCTAAGTGGTGACACTGTGATTTATAGCGCCGCTCACTCAACCAGACAGCGGGCTTTCCTCGAATGCCAAAGGAAGGAGGGCCAGGCTGGCCAGTGGTTACAGACCTCAGGCACTACAGCCTTTCAGGGCAAGCATTGTTACCCTTAAGGCAGGCAGAGGGCCCCCTGCCAGCTACAACCTGGTGACTGGTGGGGGGGGGGGGGCTGTGTCCCTGTTTTCCAGGACAGTGTTGTCTCCTCAGCAAGATGCCCCACTGTTTCCCTTAGATGTTTTTCAGCCTCCACTTCCCTGAGGAACTAGGTCACACAGGGTAGTGTGACAACGGGAGCTATTCTATCACATTTAGCAAGAACCAGTTCTGTGATGCACTGTGTGGGAGAGCGAGGGGCTAGCTCATTTCCACATCATTCCAGAATTCGTGTGTGTGTGTGTGTGTGTGTGTGTGTGTGTGTGTGTGTATGTGTGTGTGGTGTTAATTACACACACATACCTCCATTATGATGTCATGCCCTGAGTTTTATATGGGTGGACCAGGCACTTTACTGAACTGTCCCCCCAGGCGCCCCCTCAGCCCTGGGCCCTCAGTTCCCAGTCTTTCCTAAGGAATCAGAAACTGAGCCTCAGTTTCCCTAATTTATAGTGAGTTCTTCCTATCTCTGGCTTTCTTTTCCTAACTATCTGATGGCTCTGGTCAGAACTAAATTAGATATCTTAGACCTGAGTGCACAGTCAGCCAGCAGGTAGTCATATTCAAGGAAACTAGACACTCCCACCGTTCATGAACAGATAAATGAAAATAACAGAATCCATGCAATGGGATATTATACATAATCCATACAATGGATTCAGCCAATATTTCTAAAAAGGAAGAAAATTGGGAGGGAGCAGTGATGAAATAGTTCCCTTGGCAGGGTGCTTTGCCTAATGTAAATGATCCCCAACACCACAGGTGCCAGGGTGGTGACGCAGGAGTGTAATCCCAGCACTTAGGAGCTGAGCTGAGGATCAGAAGCTCACTTACATGGTGAGTTGTAAGCCAGCCCTGGACATTTTAGACTCTGCCTCAAAAATTAAAAATATATATATTAAGGAATGAAATCCTGCCCCTGCTATAAGATGGGTAGTCCCTGGGGACATTGTACTAAGAGAAAGAGACCGTACGGAAACTACTGCATGATTTCAGTACCCGGGAACCTGCTACCTTCAAATCCCCTGGGGAGGAAGAGGAAGTTTGGTGGCCAGGCAGGAGAGAGGGAGATGGAGATAGTGTGTGGTAGCTGTCCTGTTCAGCGTGAGGTCCAAAGGTTCTGAGGAGGTTGGTAGCATTGGCTGTGTCACCATGAAGCAACACACCACACCTAAAAGCGGCTAACGTGGCAATGCGGCTGTGATTTCTAAAACTTAGGTGAATTATGTCACCGATGACAACAGCAAACAAATTTCCTCTTTCTCCTGATTTAAGTTTTTAATTAGCATGTAAAGTAATAGGTTCCATTATGACATTTTCAGAAACCCGTGTTACTGTATCTTGCTCACACCTGGCCCCTTGGGACCCTACATCGTCCACTCTCTTCCCTCCCCGATTTATTTTTCAATACCCAGTCCCTCCACCTTAACCCCACAAATGCTCTCCATTAGCTTAAACAAAGCATGCTTGCAGGCAGGATGCAGAGGGATACAGAAGGAACCGGGAAGAAGCTGAATCTAGGTCTCCAGTGGCTTCTCCCCCTAGGAGTCTCAGAAAGCCCTGAGAAGCCGCCGGACCCTTATCTCAAGTATGATGAGAACCTGGGCGCCATCAAATATTAAAAGGATAGAGCGACCGACTGGCATAGTTTTCCATATAAATGACACTACTTATATATATGAAGATTGCTTTTCAAATTCAAATATAATTATTTTTTTTTAAAGGCATCCAGCAAGCTCCGTCTCTTTTCCCCACTCTGACACTTCTGGCTGTTGTCATGGTGTAGTGAGGTGCCTGCTGGCAGACAGCCCAAAGCACTTTGTAATATGCCCTACAGATCCTCGTTGAGAAGTGATCAAAGAGTTGGCAGCGGGTGAAGACGGGGCTGAAACCAGCCCTACGAGGGCTGGGGCCGGGCCATTGTCCCTCTTGGTGGGAACAGCTGCTTAGCAGACACTGGTACAGCCTGATTATCTCGGGCGTGCTCTCAGAAGGCTCTGGATTCTCTGGGGGCCTGCACCTTGCATTTTAGCAGACAGCTTGGTAAGGATGCCGTGTCAAACCCCTTTTGAAATGTCTCCTTGACTCGAGGGTGGAGACGGAGCCTGGGAATCTCATTAGGGGTCCCTGTCTCCCTCAGCCACATCCCCCTGCCTGCTGCCGAGCAGAGCTCATGGGACACACAAATGGCTCCCCTCTTCGAAGAATCAGCCTCCAGAAATTGCTCTGCAGACATGGTGCAGGTTACCTAGGCGGACCTGGGAAGCCAGCTCCTGGGTCCCCCTGGAAGAATGATTTGTGGGGTCTGCATATCTGAAGTGGGCAGGATGGCGATGCCTAGGGTGGGGGTGGGGTGGAGGTAAGGGAGAAGTCAGCAGCTCTGGACTGGTTTTTGTTGCTGTTTTGACACAGGGTCCCCTAAAGCTCCAGGTAGCCTTGAACCCACTGTGTAGCCAAGCACGGCCTTGAAAGTCCAATCCCTTTGCCTTCACCTGGCAAATGGTGGGATTACAAGTGCGCACACTCATTTGTGATTTAGGAGCTCCTAGTTGTTATAAATGGTAGGAAACCACCACCAGGCTGTTTCATATTCCCAGTATAGGCTGGAGTGGAAGAGGAGGCTCCAGAGGTGGAGGGGACAATAGGAATATCGTCCATCTGATACTTCCCTACTGTCATCTGTCTTTCCCACCACTCCCCACCCTCTCCCTCACCTCCATCTTCCCCTTTCTTGGTTCCTGGTCTGGTCTAGAAAGTTTAACCACTGGTCAGCACGAGGTCACAGCGGCAGGCATGGGCGGGAACTGAAGGTTAAAAAGGGTGCCTGCCCTGTGCCAACGTGCCTTGGCTCCTATGTGGCAGGGTCAGGACATGCCTCAGAGCTTATATACCTCAGAGGCCCATTTGTTTGGTTCTCTGGGGATGGTTCCCATCTACACCCTAAAAGGAAATGGGTTGGTTTCCTTTCACTGGGGTGGGGAGGGGCAGGGATATCAGCCGTAGCCTGCTGCCCGGTAGTGCGTGGGTTCAGAACAATTCCAGGGCCTTTGCCTCCACCCACAGCTGAAGAGCTCCTTGGCCTTGGACTCCAGAGGCAAAGGCTGACAGGAGGAGGGCCAAGTTGCAAAATGAATATATGCATGTGTGCCTTCCACGCTAATCACCGGGAATGTATTTTCGGGGAGGTGAGGCAGAGCTGAGCTGCGGGGGGGGGGGGGGAACCCCATTAGTGTTAACTCTATTTCGGTAATGAGATGCCGGGCCTGTGGCTAATCACAGTGATGAAACCTGCATGCTGGGAAGGGAGGGTGAGGCCATGGGAGGGGTGGGGGGCAGAGCCCCAGGGCCACCTGATGTGGAAGAGGAGACAGGGACAGGACAGAGAGGCTCTGGAGACTTTGCTGAGAGTGTCCAGGCCAGGAAGGAAGACACGCACACATCTCCATCCTCATCTGAACCCAAGGAATGCAGCACACAGCGCGCTGTTTAAGGGGTGCTGGTACCCAGGGAACGGCAGAGGGAGGAAGCAGTCACTGCCCTAGAGTCCACCCAGGCAGGGATCAGGAGCACAGCTAACAGAAAGCAAAGCCAGAACTGTGCATTAGGCCGACTTGGCCAGCCAGGGAGAGAGAGACGGGGAGGGACAGGAGGAAGTGAGACACGCAGACCAGGTTCTAGGGAGCTGCAAGGAAATCCACAATGTGCCCAGAAAGGTTCTGTGTCCCCAAACTCTCAGTGACCCCAGCTCCCACTGTTCCAGGTGCTGATGTGGGTCACTGCTGTGGTGACGTTTGTGATCCAGTGAACACACCAGGCAGAGGAGAACACACCTGTTACCCAGTGCTCGGGAGATCAAGGCCAGAGGACTGGGTGGGAAAGTCCCTATGTGGGAAGGAGGAAGGAAGGGAAGAGGGAGGGAGGAAGGGGAGGGAAGAAGGGGAGAGAGAGAGAGAGGAAGGGAGGGGAGGAGGGAGGGAGGAAGGAAGGCATGGTGGGTATACAGTACAGCCTGGGAGGGCAGCAGAGCAGCGAGTGACTCTCAGCAAACCTTTCCAGGGTCCTTCTCCCTGGTGAGAGGAACAGTGGGGGAGGCCTGCAAAAGCCTGAGAGGCTGCTGGTATGACTTAGGGAAGGAGTCAGGGCTGGCGGGTGAACAGGAACCAGGGAGAGAAGAATCTTGGTTCTGAAAGGACCACCTGGACTCCCACCTCCCTTCTGGGAGGTGCTGATAGCACCTGGGATGGGGAGATAGCTCATGATGCCAGACTGTCTAGGATGGTCCCAACCATTAGGAGCATCAGGACCAATGTCAGACTCAGAATCCCACCCTAATCGGGATCCTGCCCCTGCCAGCCTCTCTCCCATCTGGCCTGATCCGGCCGCTTGAGTTAACTTAGCAGGTACTTCATCAGATGGCTAAGGCGTCCTCCCTGACACATCTCGTGGTTTAGAGTGACATTCACTGCTGTCTCACTGGCTCCTGACAGTGACACCGATCGGGGCTGCTTCTGTCTCTGCAACAACCACATGAGAAACAGGAGTGTTGGGGAGCCAATTCATTACCCAGCTGTTAAGAGTAACAAAGAAGAGACACCCAGCTCTGCCTGATCGGGCTGTAGCAGGTGAGAGCTACCCCCGCCGGGTGACAAGGCAGCCACAAGCCCCTCCTCTCCATAATCTTGACCCACCAGAGCCCAGCCTCCAGCGGACCACCAATGGATGGGTTAATTCGTTTCCTGCCCCATCTCCATCAGATATGTACACACGGAACCAGCCACCACCTCAGAGAGTGCAGCTTTCACACAGCAGGTGCTGAGAACCACAGGGCCACAGAAGGAAGTAAAAGCGACTTCATGACAGAGATGTTTTTATTGGGGTCGGTTTGCTTAAAGAACTAGGTTTTCTCCTCTGTAGGTTATTCTTGCAAGCTTATACCTCGAGCAACAAAAGATCACAGTTCCAGGTGGTATCTTTAAGGAGCGTTAATTAGGGCTCTTGGCACTTAGAACATGAAACATTTTAACATTTTCTGAAAAGCAATTTGCCAACATTTGCTAATTAAAATACCCAGCCTTCCACCAAGGGGTAGTGGGAAGTGAGTGGAATCCTCTTTTCTAAGCATCTGCTCTGGGGTTAAAAATTCAAATTCCTGTTGCTCCTACTTCTTGGTCAAGGTCCTGTGAAGGCTGTTTCTTGTTGCTCTCCAGCAACGCTCAAGAGCACTTAAGGAAAGATTTCTGTTTCCCTCGAATTTAGAATCTATAACTGGGACAGCATGGGAAGATCTTGAGCATAACGGCTGGCCCACAAAACCAGGGGCCACAAAACGAGGGTCGAAGGCTGAATCCAGCCCTTGGCTTGTGTTTGTAAATAAAGTTTTATTGGTACATAAGCAGACCTCATTTGTTTGCATGCTGGCTTTCATAATTCTCAGTGTGTTCACAAAGCTGAACCTTTCCTCTGAATGCATTTCCCTTTACAGAGAAAGTTCGCCGGACGTGGTGCTAAACTGTCTGGCCATGACTTTCCATCCAGAAAGCCCTCAGCTGTGACTTGGAGATATGATTAGATTGAAAGTAGAAAAGAGAACCTGAGGAAGAGCAAGGGTTGTCTTTATCTGAATCCCCCCACCCCCATTTCCCCTGCTCCTTACACACACTGAAAGCAACGGTCCAGGGATCTAAGAAGCTGGGAGGGAGGGAAGAGTGAGAAATGAGAAGTGGCTGTGTCTCACCTCACTGCTTCTGACTCGTTACCCTCATGTGTAAAGCGTATCATAGTACCAACTTTATGGAGTGGAGATGTAGGGCTTTGGGATGTAGGGATGTAGGAGATGCCCCTGTTAGTGGCTTTGCAGAGACCCTCACACTGCTAGATACATCTGGGACAGAGGAAAAGCAGCATGCGGAATCAGAAGCTAGCAAAGATGCTACAGGAATCTGATGATGTCTGTGGTGTTCTCTCCTTCCCCCCTCCCCCTCCCTCTCTCCCTCTGTCTTTCTCTCTTCCTGTAAGGACACTGAGCTGGGCTGTTCATAGTGCTTCCTTTGAATTCAGCTTCTTCTTCTTCTTCTTCTTCTTCTTCTTCTTCTTCTTCTTCTTCTTCTTCTTCTTCTTCTCCTTTAAAAATATTTTTTTTAAATCACAATGATTTTCCTAGCATGTGTTTATGTATAGGTGTGCCACTGTCCACAGGCGGAGGCCAGAAGCTAACCTATTGGGAGTGGTTTCTCTCCTTCCACCATGGGGGTCCCAGGGGTCACAATCATGTTGTCAATCTTGGCAGGAAGAGCCTTTACTTATTGAATCGACCCACCCACCCATCAAGCAGTATGGGGCTAAGGTTGCAACTTAGGACTTTGGGGACTCACAACTCAGCCCATGACAAGGACCACAGGACCATAAGATGCAGCCTCTTGTCAGAGCTGGCCTAAAATGCTAAATTTCCCTTCTAGGACAGTCTAGGACCAGGGGATAGAAAAGGAGGCTGGAGAGAAGGTCCAGTGGTCAAGAGTAGAAGAGGACCCAGGTTCTATTCCTAGTACCTATGTCAGGTGGCTAAAAACTGTCTGGGACTTATCCAGGGGCTCTAGGGCCTCTAACCTCCGTGGGAACCTGCACTCATACACACACACACACACACACACACACACACACACAACTAAAAATAATAGGTCTTTTTTTTTTTTCTAAAAAAAAACAAAAACAAAACTTTTTAGTGTAAACTTTTGCTTAAACAATAGTCCCAATCCCAGGCCAAAGAACAAATTTCAGGGCAAACACCTAACCTGCTACTCCTAGGGACCCCACTTCCCATATAGCAGGGGCTAGCAGGGGCTGTCTTCCCAGTGGAGGGTACCCCCTGGCTGACACCAGGAAGCCAGTGTAAATCTTCCCTGAATTTGTGTCCATAAAACAGAGATGAGGCCGGGTGTGGTGGCGCTCGCCTTTAATCCCAGCACTCGGGAGGCAGAGACAGGCGGATTTCTGAGTTCGAGGCCAGCCTGGTCTACAAAGTGAGTTCCAGGACAGCCAGAGCTACACAGAGAAACCCTGTCTCGAAAAACCAAAAAAAAAAAAAAAAAAAAAAAACCAGAGATGAGAAGACCTGCCTAGGTCGGGAGGGTGGGTGGCAGGTAAATCATAAGCGTTACCTATTTAGCACCATGTCGCACAGGACATGCTCACGAGGTGCCCTCCAGAGATACCTGGAGACACCTGGTCTGGATTTCTCACCAGGCAGATGGTTTGCATGTGACCTTGAGCCGAGAAGAACCAGAGAGTCGGTATCTTCTTCCACCTAGGAGATCAAAGCGATGAGCACCTCAGAGAAGACGTAGTGGGAGTGGTCCCTTCATGTTCCTAATTGCTGTCACGGAAGGATGGCTAAGATCTACCTATGCTTTGTCCTGGCTGGGACCGAGGCTGAGAAGGGGGGCGCCAAGAGACAATAGCTCATCGCCAGCAGGTTTATTTCCTCCTCGCTGAGGGTCCTGGTCCCCCAAAATGCCAGGTCTAGGAAGGAGTCCTGATTTGCTGCCCCCACCAGATAGCTCTCTACCCAGTCATTGTTTTGGCGGCATCCTGGGGAAGTCTGATCCACAGTCAACACCAGGCTCACCCAGGGATAGAAAAACCTATGCAACTTGCGCCACCAAGTGGCAAAGTCAGCAACTGCCGGCAAGCGTGCCGCCAGCCACCATCCCTGAGCCGCGTTGGCTGCAGCCAAATAGCAAGGGCCTTAAGATCATGCCTGACTCGGTCTGTGCCCCCCCCCCCCAAGCTAAATCAGGTCAGCGAGCTTATTTGTGTCAAATAAATCAGCCGAACCGACGGGTGAGCTGCCTTGACACTATTTGTCTTGTGTTAGCGCTAAGTTCAGACTTCAGGCAAAAAACCTAGGCAGGTTTGGATGCCATGGACCGAGCCCAAGGAGCTTAGCCTGAAGGGCCGTCCAGATCCACACCCACCCGGAAGGTTTGTGTTCAGCATGGGGGAGGGGCGCTGCATATGCCTATAGAAGCCAACACAGCTCCAAACCGAGGCTGCTAAGGAACTTTTAGGGACACCTTCACACAGAAGTCCCCGAAACTTTAAAAAATCCACCATGTGGCTGAGACCCTTGTTGATGGGGGTCAGGCGCGCCGGGCATTGCCCCAGGTATACATCTGCTTTGCCCATGCTGCCTCTTCAGAAAGATGTTGGTCCCTGGAGCCTGCCTTGGACGGTTTTTTATTTTGAAATTCCAAAGATTTATTTTTATCGGCGTGGTGTTTTGTCTACATGTATGTGGGTTTACCATGTTAATGCCTAGTACATACAGGGTAGAAAAGAGTATTGGAACCCAGTGGACGTACAGATGGCTGTGAGCCACCACGTGGGTGCTGAGAATCAAACCCAGGTCCTCTGGAAGATCAGCAAGTCCTCTTAACTGCCGAGCCATCTCACCAGCATCATTTTCTTTTTACTACTCTTTAAGTTTTCTTTTATTTCTTTTTATTATTCTTTAAGTTTTATTAGTTTCTTTGTGAATTTCACATCATGCACTCCAGTCCCACTCGTCTCCCCCTCCTCTCTCATACCCAGCCTCCACCGTTGCAACTCTTCATAGAAGCTGTAGTGTGTCAGCGTGTCACGCGGTGTGTACCCTCCTGTCCACACGTCTTTGCTTGCAGATGTTCACTGTGATGATTCATCGGTCTGATACGAGGCCTCTCTGACTTCCGTTATTCTATCAATGCCGGTTCCTCACTAGGACTCCTCTCAGATAGCCTGCTGTTGCCCTGTGTCATGGAGATCCTGAAGTTTGAATCTGTAGGACCGGCCCCTTTGTGCACTCTGGCAGTTCATCAATAACGGTAGATGTTGGGGTGAGCCAACTCAGAGCCTTGGATCTGGTCCCTAGAAGTAGCTGAGCTGCTCAGTCCACTGGCTCTCCTGCTCAGAGCCAACTCACCAGCAAACCCCTGAAATCCAGCCCAGCTCTACCTTGCTGCTCAGGGGAGATACAGGGCCCACTTTCCGGAGCGTTGCAACCGGCAAGGGTCAGGACAGGTTCTCCCACTTTCATGACCCTGGGGCCATAGGTGGCAAGGGGTGAGGGTGGGTGAGGGAGGAGGGCATCTCTCCCTCACCCAAGTTGCCACACCACAAAAAAAGTTGCTGGAGCCAGGCAGTGGTGGCGCATGCCTTTAATCTCAGCACTTGGGAGGCAAAGGCAAAGGTATTTCTGAGTTCAAGGCCAGCCTGGTCTACAGAGTGAATTCCAGGACAGCCAGGGCTAAACAGAGAAACCCTGTCTGGAAAAACCAAAGGGGGGAAAAAAATTGCTGGGCCAGCTCCCCCGTGCTCACACCCTCGGGGCCAGTTCACCTGCGCCCCAGCCATCAGGGTCAGCTCCACTGTGCTGTCCAGCTGAGGTGTGGGGGCTTGCTCTCCTGAGAGCTGCAGCAGGTGAGGGGCAGGGCCAGTGCTCCTCAGGTGGTGAGAACAAAAAGAGGGGAGGGGATCGGTCCCTTATCCATGCCACCACAAGGAAGATAGTGTCAGGATCAGCTCTCCTACGCTCACACCCTTGGGCCAGCTCACCCGCAATTCCTGCAGTGTATGGGCCTGCTCTCCCAAGCACTGCAGCTGGCTAAGGGCAAGGTCAGAGCCCCTACTCCCATAACCCCCTTATACCGCCAGCTCTGCTGTGATGATCAGATGAGGGGTGGGGCCAGTTCTGCACAACCGTCAGACGTCAGCATGTCAGATCAGGAACATATCAGGCCTGGCCATTGGTGGTAGCAGATCCCTGATACTGCAGGGCCACGGACCCAGACATGGTACCCGGTGGCAGCACAGGCCAGGATCCCACCATGGTCCCAGGTGGCATCATCGGCTATTCCCATCAGGCTGGTCCTCGCTACCCTTAAGTCTCCAGTTCAGCCTCTCTTCATTGTGCCTGCATCCTTCTCTCTCTTTCATTTCTCCACCACTTGCTCCTCTTAGAGGTGCCCAGGGTCTCTGAATGTCTGGGGTCATCTCAGGAGTGGTCTCAGGAATGCTACGTCTCACTCGTGTATTATGGCCCCAGGCAGGGGGCATCTCAAGTATGGCCTTCTTACCTCCACCCCCAAGGCCCGAGTGGGACCAGACTGATGATCATCTCAGGCTAGTTTCCTGGCCGGGCCCCAGGAAACTAGTCTGGCACCAGTCTGATGGTCACCTCAGGCTTGCTCCTCACCTGTCCAAGAGGCCCTACATGAGGATGTCTGTCTCGGGCTCGCTCCTGTGGCGCTGGACTGGCGGTCATCTCAGGCTCACTTTTATTAGGGAATGTTAGGCTACACAACATTCAGATGTTCACAGGTCAGAACCTCGAGCGTAGACGTAACTGCTCTCCGCTCTGCCACCTACTGGTGCACACGTGAAACAGCAGCCATACCGGCAAGGCCTCTGGGGCCGGGCTTTTTGCTTTCTGCAGAATCAACAATGTGCCCAAGAGATATGGACATCCTTGATTTGCCAGCATTTCGGGGACAATGCAGCAAGTTCCCGGAGATGCTGGATGCAGCTGGAAGCTCTGGCCTTGGAAGATGCCTGGAACCTATCCGTGATAAACAAAGACTTCTCTCCCCATTGGGTAAAATCAGAGGAAGAGAAAGGGTTACCGGAGAGCCATTGCAAAGGGCTGTACCCTCTCCTGAGCGTCACTTCTCCAGGCAGGACCATCTGAACATAAGCTCTGGGAGGAGTTGGCTCTAACTGGGTAAAGTCCACCTGCCAGAAACATGGCACTGTAAAACAGCATGTAGTGGAATCCATTTTTATTTATGAACGAATAATATAAAATATACATTTAGACAAAGTGTGGCAGAAATTCCCATCGCAGCTGTGGGTATCCTTTGAGACCAGGAATTAAAGGGTTCAATTTAATTCTGGATGCTTGTGTTTAGGGTTTCTATCTCGTAAGAGACACCCACGCGTGCTGAGAGATGTATAGAGAGGTCCTGCTTGGGAAATCTGACATGCTCTGGGCATCTCGGCTGCAGGCCACTGAGCACCTCAGCGCTGCTGCGTGAAGGGAATCTGCACTCGCACAGCTCTATGTGTCCCAGAACGTACAACCTGACCACAGCAGCGGTCTCCACAGGTGCAGGGCTGCAAGCACCACAAGCAAACAGTACCCGAGAAAATCAGGGAAGAGGAAGGGAACGCCTGTCCAGCTTTGCTCTATCTCTGGATGCTTCGGAAGAGTTGCTTTGAGGACAACTGGGGTCCCGATGGCTGGTACCTACCCTCCCCTGTGGAGAATACAGTCCACAGTGAGCAGTGAAGAGACAGGGCTCTGGTCATGTTTACCTCAGTGCTGGGATGTCTGGAAGGTCAAAGGCAGGATGTGGGACTGATACATGTGTTAGCAGTCACTCTCTTTGATAAGGACAAGGAGAAGCCAAAGCCAGAAAGACAAGTTTATCCAAGTTCATGGATGCCTGGGCTCCTGTGAGGGGGGTCAGGATGCTGTTCACAGGTTCCAGACCACTGTTCTTACACAGTACACAAGTGCGCACACACACACACACACACACACACACACACACACACACACACACACGGCCAATACATGGGACATGCCTACAGCCACGCACAGATCGTCACATTTATCATCCAAATCACCATCTGAGAAAATATTTTATTAAACCTTAAAAAAAAAATGTGTGTTTCAGACAGGCCTCCGTATAAAACCCAAAGTGTTCTTGCTCTTGGATTCTCCAGCTCAGCCTTCCAAGTGCCAGAGATTGAACCACATGCCACCCTGCCTGGTTCTACATCTTTTTTGATATCTACTAATACAACTATCAGTTTGTGTGTATTAATTCACAGTGAGCTGAACCCCACCCCCTGTTTTGATTGACCAGTTATTATTTTGCCTCTTTCTTCCTATTGGTTACTACAGAACATTTTGAAATTAAAAATAAAGCCTGGAATAATTATATGTGTGTGTGTGTGTGTGTGTGTGTGTATATATATATATATATATATCAATATATCAATCACTGCCTCCCTCCTTCTTTTGCCTTTTGAGTTGGCAGTTTCTCTGCATCCCAGGCTAGCCTCAAACTATTTTCCACCATTAGCCTCCTGGGATTTAAACCTCAGCCCAGCCTCTTCTCAACAACTTTCCCTCCTGTGACACTCAAGCAATTGGTTCACAAACCTCTTTCTAATCGAGTTAGGGCAGTGGTTTATAACACAGGAGCAGTCTCTCCCTGACCCTCCCTCAGCAGACATTTGGCAGTGTCTGGAAATACTTTCTTCACAGCTGGAATAGGGAAGATACCCACTTGTCCCAAATGGGTTGGGAGTCCACGATGCTGCTCCCTCCCTGGGCCACAGCATCTAGGACAGCCATGCCTCGGATGCTGGCAGTGCCGCAGTAACTGAGCCCAGCTCTAGGTCACGGCGGTGCCCAAGGCTGAACCAAGAACTCCCAGCACTGAGCGCTGACTTCATTATTTCCCCACCCTGGAGAGATACCATGCCAAAGTGCTGATTAAATTACGCTGTGATCCCCACAGGACATGCTCGCATAACAGCACATTCCTGCCTCAAGGCGCCGTGCACTTACCCTGCACGGTGAGTTTAGTGAGTTCACCATCAGCCCAGCAGTATGCCCAACTTGCCCGAAGTATGAGCTGGAAGTCTGTGACCTAGTGGTGGTGGGCTCAATGAGTAGCAGTTGGTGTCATGGACAGCCCTGGGTTCTAGAACATAGCCGTGCCTGTTCTAAGGAGATAGGTGTGTGTGTGTGTGTGTGTGCTCACTTGTGCTTCCATATACACAAGCACCACACAGATGCATTTGTCCTGTCCTGTGTGGATGTCACATAGGCCCGCAGATAACAGACCCACAGGCAGTGTTTCCAAGGAAGCAGCCTGCCTTTGGTTGGTTGGTTGGTTTTCACCTGGAAAGTGACAGGAAGGAGAAAGTTGCTGGTGCTTATTTCTAGGCTATGTGATTTTTAGTTTTAGGTGATTGTTTTATCATTAGTGTCAGGTCCAAAAAAAAAAAAAAAAAAAAAAAACCCCAAACCAACCAACCAAGCAATTAACCCACCTCAGGACAAGAGGCTAGCTATGGTGCTTGCTAACCTGCCTGTGGGTGTCCAGCTTAGTCTCTCCAGCTTCCCTTCCCGCAGTGTCTCGGTCCTTTTGGCCATGCACTCTTGATCTCCCTCACTCTCTCTCAGTCATACCTTTCTCCCCATCCTCTGGACTCTTCCAGCTGCCTCTCTCTTGCTGTCTCCCTCCCCCTCATATCTACAATACAATCCCCTCAACCATACCTTGGAGCGATCATGTCCTCACTATATGGTTATATGGTCCCAAATTCCCTAATTAAAAAGCCAAGGCCCTCTCAGCATAAGTTCCTAATCACCACAACCAATGTTCTTCCATCCCTCTAGCCCTCGACCCCTCATCCCTACCTTACAGCTTCCAAGGAGCTGCCCACAATGGCCTCTCAGGTCACCTCAGGGCTCAGGTAAACATGTGACCCCATTTTCTAAATGAAAAGTCACACCGTTGAGAAGCAGTAGTCCCAGGCTCCAGCCACATCCCCATCCTGGATGTGAGAAGCAGCCAGCTTATGATTTACCTGCAACACCCAAAGCTGGGAAGAACCAGACCCAGAATCCCAGTGTGCCACCATTCCCCAAGGAGTCAGCCTTCAGGGCGAGTAAAGGACTCCATCATTGCCCTACAGGACCTCTCGTCTACTTCTTCAAGAAGGCAGGAGTTTATCCTTCAACCCTGGCCTGGCAGGGCTGGGGGGCTACATTCTTCTCCTGCACCCTCTTCAGGACCCTCTTGCTATTATGCTGCTTCTCCCCGAGGTTACACGTGTGGTATCCCAGCAGTCCCAGCAAGAAGCCCAGCGAATGCACATTCAGATAGGAGAGAAGCGCTTGAGATCTGTCTGCAGCCCCTCACATGTAATAACATTAAGCATCCTTTTCTAGTCTTAGGGTGTTCTCCCCAGAGCTCCATAGACATGGTGAGATTAACTTGAGTCTTGTACACAAAACTAACTACAGCCTCTGATCCTAGGAACCCTATCAAGCAAGCTCAAACACAACCTTTCAAGGGAGATGGGCAGGGACCCTTCACGGGCCAGTGCCATGCTTGTCTGAAATCCTGAGAATTTCTAAAGACACACACACACACATACACACACATACACACACATACACACACACACACACACACACACACATACACACACACCCCTACTTGATTAAAGCACAAAACCACATTCCACAGCCACAGCCAATTTGAAAGTGACATCTGTGTTACTGACTTTGTGTGGATATAGATGACCACTCTGCCCTCTCCTGTCTGGGATAACAGAAGGCCATCTGCTCTCAGGGGAGACGGTATGGAGGTGATTCTGCACTAGAGGACATGGGAGCGGGATTCAAGATGAGTTCCTGTGTGGGTCTGCTCAATCTATCTTGCCTGCGGCTCAAGAGGGCCTGTCTCTTGCAATGTCCTCATCAACTGAGCGAAGCACGAGCAGACTGGATTCTTGATCACGACAACGACACGGACTATAAACTCACAGACGTACGCAGAAATGTGTTTCTGGTGCCAAGTCAGGGAGAGCTGGCAACAGACATGACTGCTCATACTAAAATTTGGGTCAACACTCTGAATATGACCAATGCCACTGGCAACCAAGGGTGGACTCCTCCCAGGGGAAGAAAGTCAGGAGTTCAAGGCTGGTGTCAAACACATAGCACTTGTCGGAACGTGCCAGAACATTCCAGAATGTGCCAGAATGTGGAGGATCACCCAGTTCTTTTATCAAGTTTGAGTCAACACACCCTGAAGTCCAGAGCAAACAGAAAAGAATCGCTGGCATCTAACGTTGAAAATCGACTCCCTGGCCAGGGCCGTGGCTTAGGAATGGCAAGTTTGCCAATCACACACAAAGTCCTGGGTCTGATCCCAGCATGGCAAGACAGAACAAGGGAGCAGCTGCCTGTCAGTTTGTCCTTCCGTAGAGCTGAGAGAATACAATTCTGTCGTGAACAGCAAGAGGAAGCAGGAGGGAGCCGAGGGGAATTCCATCCTGAAGGCACACACAGCTGTGAGACAAGGCGCCACAAGGCCACCGATAGGAAATCTTGAGACTCACGGCCCGTCTGTCCCAGGTCAACCTGAACCAAAACCACAAAACACCGTGGTCCACCGGAAGGGTGGGTGAAAGGTCTGGGGAGGAAGTGTGTGCTAACGGCCGGCCTGTAAGCAGGACAGGAGAGTGCAGGAGGAGGTGTTTTGACCTTGGGCTTCAAACCTCCATTTCAGTCGCTGGTAACAACTGTCCTGCGAGCACTGTACACAGACCTGCCTTTGGAACACTCCCTAAACTGTGGCTACCACATTCATCTCCCACTGACGGTGGATGTGAAACTCTCGACAGATAAGACTAAGAGCTGAGGCTTTTCTCCAGGTGTGGAGAGCAGCCAAGAATGAACGGCCACCGCGCATGCACACAGTCGCTGGTCCCCACTGGCCTCTGTGACAGACAAGGGAAAGGTTCCCCTGTCCTGAGGCTGAGGGGTTTCAAGGAGACACAGCAAACTCCACAGGGAGAGTCAGCCAGGGACTCAAACTTCCTGTCTACCATTTCAGTATATAAGCACACTGAGGCAGCTCTGTGAAGGCTCAGTGGGGACCAGCACCTCCCTAAGGCTTCAGGTACCCCTGAATGTTGGGATATGGATACAAGGGCCTGCTATTCAGATGTTAAAACAGAACCAGAACTGAGTCTATACACCCACACTCCTGGAGACTTTTATCCGGTGAAGGAGCACGCACACACTGTGACACTCAGGAACCGAAAACAACGGTCACCCCCTCCAGTGTATTCATCTGGACAGGCAGAGGTGTCCTGCACCAAAAAATAAAAAATAACCGCACCTTCCACCACTCTGAAAAGTCAATAAATAACTACAACGTAGGAGCAAAACAGAAGCAAGTGCCTGCCCTCTGACCAGCAGTCCCAGGGCCCTGCAAGGTGCTAGGACCTCATCCAGCCTGCTCTACAGAACGGCTCCACCCATCTTTTCCAGCTGTCGGTGAGGGAGCTGGAGACACCGGAAGCCACAAGGACCCTTGTGTGGCTTTCTCCTTCGTTACTCCAGTGGACCAGCCTGGTTCTGGGTGTGTATCTCTGTCGGGCCTCACGCTGGGAAGAGTTCGGGAGGACTCTCTCCATAGCAGTACTTGGCTATGGGGTCGCGGTATGTGTTCTCATGTTGCACGCTCTGTTGGCAAAGGAAGACAGGCGCATGTTAGAGAGTATCAGCTGCAGCGACAGCCACAGTCCCTGCCCGACCTCTAGCATGTCTAGAAGGTTTTGAGGGACTATTCTAGCATGACGTAGGATATTGTTGGCTCTGAATGCCACCAAATAGATAGGACATCCCTGTGCCATTTCTTCTTCTGCCCGCCAGGGAGCTTTGGAACAGCCTCACTGCAGCCTGCAGATTCCGAAAAGAGCAGGTGAGATGGCCAGGGGCTAACACTGTGCTTGCTCCCAAGTCTGAGAGCCTCAGCTCCATCCCCAGAACCCACAGAAGAGAATGAGAAGGGAGCTGTAGAGCTGTCCTCTGACCTCCGCGTGCACGTGGTGGTGTGGCCTGGCCCCAATAGAAAACATGAAAAGAACAGACAGACAAAATAAATCTGGAACAGACGGAGATACAGTGGAGCAGCGAGATCAGCCGCCGGCCCTGTGGTCGGACAGACCCAGTCCCTAGCGGAGTCCTGACATGTCAAAATGCAGTCACGCACTAAGGGCCTGTGCATAAGGCAAGCATCACCCTGGCTGGGCACGGCAAGTGAGGTTGAGCCCACCCCCATTGATAGATTTCCCCCCCCCCCCAGCAATTTCTTCTCCTACAAGCAGTTTGGGGCTTTAGCTGGCCTAGAGCTCATTAATTATCCCCTACCAAAGCCATGCATCCATATTAATTCCGCCTAAGAGATTCGCAGCCCGGGCTCTGGGCACTTGAACCAAGTGGCCATTGAGAACTATCTCTATTTGCATAAGAGGACGGTCAGCTGCAGGGACCTCCCGTGTCAGTTCCCTCTGCCAGCGTAGGTCAGAAAGAGCAAGTGAACTAACTTCCTGTCCCGCCCGCTCACCTGAGAAGCCCCCTCCTCATGGAGACCAGTGGAATTTCACATTCTCTCTGCTCCCTCTATCCTGTCCCAGGATGTTCTCAAGGAAACCAGAGACGGGAAAGGTGATTAGGGGAAAGGAGTTTAATGAGCACAAGCCCAGAGCGTATTCTAGAGGAGTGTGCTTGTGTAAGAGACGTGTGGTTGTGTGAGAAAGGGCAGAGACAAGTGCCTAGCCAGAAAGACTGGGTAGGCAAGATGGCTTAGCCTGAAAGTGCCTAGCCAGAAAGACTGGGTAGGCAAGATGGCTTAGCCTTGGCCTCCAAGGCTTGGTCCTCGGGATACACATGGTGTAGGCAGAGAATGGAGTTCTCACAAGTTGTCCTCTGACTTGTATCTGTGGCTCCGAGCCCAGAATAAATGTAAAAGGGAAGATAAACAGAGATGAGGTTGGTGATGGAGGCAGGGGCCCTCCAACGCACTCCCTGCTATGAGGACAGACCACTCAATGGCAGGCAGTGTGTGCACACCCTAGAAGTCTCACACATATCCCGTGCCTGAACCTCCTATCCCCGTGGATCCTACAGCAAACCACAACTCTGCCCCAGGACAAGGGACTACTGCCTCCTCTCAATGGCTGGTACTGGATCTAACTCTCTCGCCCCCTAACACAGCAGAGCACGTCAATGAAGCCCCTTTCCACCCTGGCTCTACCCAGATGGGTCAGCTAGGGTTCTTCAGCTCTGGCTCCCTCTTCCATTCCCAGCACCACTTCTGACCTGGGAGGAGGTCCTGCATTTAGCCAAGCACAGTTCGAAGTGGTCTTCAACTGCCATGAAGAGGTTCTGGAAGGCCACAGCTGCCCGGTTGAGGAAGCGCTCCAGGAGAAGTTGCTATGGAAACAAGGCATTCAGTACAGGTAGTAACTGCTGGCCGAGCAGGCCCCACAGGGAGGGCAAGAAGGAGCCCAGTTTCTCTCTCATTCACCAGATGCGTGGTTAGCAATAGCACTGTCCTCTCAGCAAAGGAACCGTGAGGCAGGGAGACCAGCTCCTCCCTCGGGAGAGGCCACTGCACTATTAGAACCCTGCAGGAGATGCCTAGCTATCCCCCTAAAATGCACAGAAGACAAGGGATGGGACCCGTACCTTGCTGGGCTGCAGGCAGCAGGAGACACAGTACTCGTAGGCCTCACAGCAGCCGTTGGCCAGGCACCCGTCACAGCAGTACTGCTTTGTGCTGGGGACGCTGACATCGCAACAGCCATTTGCCAGCAGGTCCTTCCTCTTGCAGACATAGCCTGAAACCAGAGACAGAGCTCAGCGGGAAGCTAGCCACCTGTGCACCCTCTGAGGATGAAGAAGTGTACTGGAAGGCAGGCAGGAGCCAGGGCACCCTGAGCATCAGGACCAGACATGGAAGCAGAGTGTCTTCAGCTGGCTTCGTTCGCCTGGGCAGAGGATGATGGGAAGTCGAACCCCTCAGTCATCGCTAGATCCGAGTTGTTACCACGCTCTGCCCCTTTCCAGTCTACTGCTTGAGTATGAGCTCATTGCCAGACCATGCCCTGGCCGTGCAGCTGAGATGCAAAGGTAAGCACGCAGCCTTTCACCTGGGCTTCTTTAAAAAAAAAAGTCTAAGACAGGAAACGCAGCACCCATTCACAAAAACAAGTGCCTTTTGGATTTAAAAAAGCAAGCATGCGGCTTTGATGGCTCGTGGCTGCTGTGATAATTTGAAGGGGCTGCTAAAACAGGAGGCCACAGTCGACCTTCATGACTCTGCTTCCAGTGTTTGCACACCAACAGGGGGAGATACAACCACAACCTAGAATTAGGGATGTTCTCAAATCCTCAAAAGAGAGAAAAACCTCGTTCGCTCCACAACTGCAAAACCCCATCACACAGACATGAGCATCGAGTGCCATGCCAAGCAGGCTCCCTCACTGGAGCTACTTAATGGCTCAGGGCTTCTAGGCAGATCGTTCCCTGCACCGCGAGGAGCAGGACAGAAAAATATGTAAGTCTACGAGGGCCACCAGCCAACCTCGAACACGCCTCCGGTGGCCATTTAGGTCCTCAGGTA
This sequence comes from Mus minutoides, assembly GCA_902729485.2. Taxonomy (NCBI): domain Eukaryota; kingdom Metazoa; phylum Chordata; class Mammalia; order Rodentia; family Muridae; genus Mus; species Mus minutoides. The sequence continues at coordinate 2,986,683 of LR749484.1, forward strand.
TGTGTGCATGTGAGAGAGCCTCAGGTGTATGGGGTGGGGGGTGGGGGGAAGCTCAGGTGTGTGTGGACCCTCGGGTGTATGCAGGGGCCCTCTGGAGTGTGTGTGTGTACCCTAAGGTGTATGCCAGGGCCTTCTGATGTGTATGGAGAGCCACTTAGGTGTGCGCAGGGGCTCTCAGGTGTGTGTGTGTGTAGACCCTAAGGTGTGTGCAGAGGCCTTCTTGTGAGAATGGGGGGCCCCTCGGGGGTGTGCAGGGGCCCGCAGCTGTGTAGCAGCTGTTCCCAACCAGCCAGTCTGAGCGCCCCAGCTCTGTCCTCAAGAGGACGAGGCTGGCGAAGGATAACTTTTTTTTTTTAGAACTGCTCTGGAAAACAAGGTCTGTGTGGGAGCTGGCAGAACACTGGCGATCAGGGACACCAGAGGGCCCTCAATACTTGGGAGACCAGGGGAGAAGCCAACCTCTCCCAGCACAGGGAGAGGCTGGCGTCTGTTGTTTCTGCTGCTGCTGCTGCTGCATCTCAGGGGTAGAGAGATGAACATTCTGATGTCCTGGTAAACACTTCCTTCCCAGATGCCCCGACTCACGCTGTTGACAAGGCTTCTAAACAGAATTCCCAGAGAGCCCCTATGTTCCTCAGGATTCTACCCCAATGAGAGCAACACGGCAACTCTGTCTATGTCAAGAATACCCTGCACCCCAATATCACCCACCGACACTAACACCCCAATATCACCCGCCGACACCAACTGTCCTTTCCTTTGGGGAGCCGGAAGCTAACATCTCAGGTTCGGTCCTACCGTTACCAACTCCCAGATCTCAGCTTTGAACTCTGGTACTCACTTCTCTGTGACCAGGTCTAATCTCGGGGGAGAGCAAGCTCACCCAGACCTCTCTCCTCATGTCTCATGCAAAAATTACCTTTTACTTTCTGAAGTCATTCTTACTTTTACTTGGATGTGTGAGTACATATGAGTTGCAGATTCCTGCAGAGGCCAGAAGAGAGAGGGTCTTGGATCCTTGGGAGCTGAAGGTTTAGGCAGTTAGTGAGCTGCCTGTCCTGGATGCCCGGACTCAAAACCAGGTCCTCTTGAACGAGCAGTCAGTGCACTTGACCACACACCCATTTCTCCAACCCTTTCTTATCTGATACACACACACACACACACACACACACACACACACACACCCCATACATAGGAATGGGTCATCATGATGTTTCAATACACATATACACCAGCCAGTGGTGGCTCGTGCCTTGAATCCCAGTGCCCAGGAGAGATGGGCATATCTCTCTGAGTTCAAGGCCAGCCTGGTCTACAGAGTGAGCTCCAGGACAGCCAGGGCTGCACAGAGAAAGCCTGTAGTGCTTATCGGCTCTGAGGATGTTATTCTTACCAAGTCCTGGGAGACTAGGGCAGGCAAATGTGTTGGTCTTGCCTGGGAAATTAACTTCCAGCTTTTGAAAAGTTTGTGACTCTAATTGGCTATCTTGTTTAACAGTGCTGTTACCCTGGCGACACGGTGGCATCTTGTTGCTAAACAGCATCAACAGTTGCAAGTTTTCTTTATTAAACCACTTCCCCCATATTTGTAAAGGCAAAGTAAAACCTGCTGCCCCTGTGGAATTTTTATTGATTAAGAAGCTGAGTATTGGCATATATATATATATATATATATATATAAATAAAAAACTGAAGAAGTGTGAGTCTTTGTCTGACCTAAATTAATCATTTGTAGCTATGATAAAAACTGCCACCTAACACTAAAACATCCTGTTGTCCTGACTGCCACATATATGACATGGTGTACACAGACACACACACACAGAGACACACACACACACAAACACAGACACACACAGGCACACACACAGACACATACACACATAGACACAGACACACATACACACAGAGACCACACACACACACAAAAACACATACAGACACTCACACACAGACACACACATATACACACATATACACAGAGACCATACACACACATACACACAGAGAGACACACACACCGACACACAGACACATACACACACACACACACACACACACACACACACACACACACACACATCAATTAGAGAGACAAGATGAGGACCCCCATGCCTGTGCTTGGTAGGCAGTGGCCTGGGACTGAGGCCAAGGCTGCTGCTGTAGGCAGAGGGAAGTACAAGGAGTCTGGGTGCTCAGCCAAGTTTCCCAGATGCTGCTGCAGACAGCCTGGGATGGAGAGGAGAGCATGGAAGACAGACATGGGCATCCCTGAAGACTAGCAAGAAGGGCAAAAGCATTGGGAGGGAAGGCTGTCAAACCCAGAGTCCCTGTGCCTTGAATGCAAGGAGGGAGGCGTACCCAGCTCGTCAGTGAGGAGGTGTTTCCCTTGAACTGAGTTCCGGCACTGGTTGCTGGGTCGGCTGCTGTTGCCTAGGTTAAACTGCACCTTCCACAGGATGGGCTGTTCCCGGTCTTGAACCTGGAGGAGGTTACGGTCTCTCACGGCCCTCTCTTCCTGCAAGGAGACCACAGGGGGAGAGGAGGGTTCAAGGCGCTTTTCCTGTATTTTCTCACTTGCCCTATAGGCATCTATACCTCCATCTCTCTACCCTCGACCCAACCCTCGGGCACAGGTGCCATCTATGTCATCAGGAAAACCTGGCAAGTTAAAGCTATCCTCCCCAGTTACTGCATTGATGTGGAGGGCCCCAGAAGCAAACAAAAGATTCTGTGAAATTCGGGGTGGGAGGGAGCAAAACTTTTCTCTCTGCCAGCAACTTAAGTTTTTAGATACTAACACACACACCACGGAACAGAACACAAAGCCCAAATACTTTTACAACCAGGAGGAAACTATGTAATTCTAATCATCTCGGGCTATCTGATACCTCTAGACCAGGAGGCCTCAGCCGAATAAGTGACAAGTACTCACATACAAACTTCTAAATGGGATTGGGGATGACTTCAGGACCAGACGAAGCCTGACAACCTGCAAGGCTCATCCTTTGTGTGACAGCATGGGGCGGTCATCCTTATGATTACTTCCAGATGCCTTTCTGCCTACACAGCCCTTTGCCCTACTGAGCCAGGAGAGGAGTGGCCCCTGGGTGAGAACCTGGATCCCTACTTCTAGACTGGAACCACACCATTGAGCTAGGAGGAGAAGCCCAGCTGCTGGAAAGATAGAGAAGCACAAGGCAGCCACATCTTTGGAAACTTCTAGCCATGAATGTACAACAAAAGACCTCTAAAAGGCCCTCTCCCATTGTGCTTCTCATCATGTAGTTCAGGCTTACCTGGAACTCACCGCAATCCTCCTGCCTCGGCCTCCTAAATGCTGTGATTGGTGTGAGGCACCATGGCCTGTTGGTTTTGGAGGTTTTAACACAGGGTCACCCTCTGCAGCCTCAAATGGCCCCCAGGCCCTCCTGCAACAGCCTGCCAGGTGCTGGGACTACAGGATTATGGTGTGCACCACCACGCCTGCTATCCAGATGGCTGGTGCTTTTTAAGCCTCACCAATGTTGCTCTGTAACTATGGAGACCCTGCGCATTGCATCGGATGTCGACACAGACAACTCAGGGAAATGGACAGGATCTTTGTAGTTACTGTTGGAAGGCAACCTGGGAAGTTGGTGAAGATGAATATGTGCAAACCATGCTCTAGGAAACTTTACTGAGTGCCATCCCACAGAAACCACACGCAGAGGTTTCCCATAGCTCTCTGTTTCAATGGTGGGAAAAACATAAAACAAAAACCCCAAACAAGCCGGGCGATGGTGGCGCACGCCTTTAATCCCAGCACTTGGGAGGCAGAGGCAGGCGGATTTGAGATCGAGGCCAGCCTGGTCTACAGAGTGAGTTCCAGGATAGCCAGGGCTATACAGAGAAACCCTGTCTCAAAAAAACAAACAAACAAAAAAAAACAAACAACGACAAAAACCTAGAAACCCAACATCACGGAAATGTCTGACTAAACACTAGCAGGGACACACTCATCAGAGCTAAGTTCTCATGACACCTCCCCACATGTTCACCTCTGACCCAGGGTATACTGGCGTCACCATCGGCTGCTCTCGACACTAACTGGATAGTAAAGCATTTCCAAGGACCCATGTTATCTAGATAATCACTTTGCCATGGACCCACCGTGTCAATGTGCCATCATTAAGAAAACACAGCCTCCACAGGCCAGCAACAGCCCCCTGGTCCTGCACGAAGGATGGCCCTGCAGTTCAGTGTGGGGGTGTGAGAAAGTCCTGTCAATCACTTGCAGATGAACGTGCCAGACAGTGCCTAAGCTCCCCAAAGTTTGATGAACCCTCTGAGGTATCACCAGCGGGCCTCTCTCCTACCACAAGCCCGGCAGGACTGGGTTCCCCTTCTTCAGTTTGCTCAATGTAAAACAGTCTCTTCAAGATGGCTTTCCTGTGGCCTGCCTTTCCTTTTTTGGTTCTTTTAAAGGATATGGCTAGGTGGCACAGGACAGGACAGGTAGCTGTTACCTCAGTTACAGAAAGAGAAGGGCTGAGAGCAAGAACCGTGGGATACAGGGACCCCCTTAGGTGCAGCCTGTGGATCAGGAGCGGACCTTAGCTGAAGCCTGGAGCAATGGACCCCAGAAGGATCTCCACCATGGTCTCTGTTCCTGGTGACCAGGAGGGCAGTTCTCCAGCACCTGAACTTGTCAAACATGAATATTCGAAACCTCTGCCGTGGGTACTGGGTGGCTAAATGGTGGCTGTGGTGCAGGGTGGAAGGGACAAGAGGTCATCCTCCACCCAGTGGGTTACTGGACTTCCCTACAGAGTTCCCTCTGAGCTGTCTTGCCTTCCAGCACTTCGCCAAGTATATGATTTTCTTCATTCCAGATCCATTCAAAGCTGGGTGTGGCAGCACGCATCTGTAATCCAGTACTCAAAGAGGCGGAGGCAGGTGAATCTCTGTGGGTTCAAAGCCAGCCTGGTCTATCTACACAGAGATGATTCAGGACAGCCAAGGCTACAGTGAGAAAGCTTGTCTCAACAACAAGGAAAAAATATCCATTCAAAGGGGATTTTCACAAAGTGCCATGGACACTTTAGACAAGTGCTCCAATGGGCTAGAGACAAAGGCTTCCGTGTGAATCAGAACCACCCCACCCTCGAGATGTTAGCTGTCCACAGATCCTGCAGAGCAAAGATGGGACCCGGAGTGGGCAGAAGCACAAGAGCATGTTCTCTGTAGAGCCTGCATAGCTAATGGACATAGCCGCTCCTCAGATTTTCAGGAGGTTAATTAGGAAGTGGGCTGTGTTAGGTTTTATGGGTAATCTTAACAGTCAAATGAGAGACATGTCCCATGGAAGACAGTGACAGTGTACTCACATTCATAAAATAATCATTTTTTAAAAAAATTTTTTTCTATTTATTTTATGTATTTTATTTTATGTACACTGTTGCTGTCTTCAGACATACCAAAAGAGGGCATCGGACCCCATTACAGATGGTTGTGAGCCTGCTGGGATTTGAACTCAGGACCTCTGGAAGAGCAGTCAGTGCTCTTAACACCTGAGCCATCTCTCCAGCCCCCCCAAAGAACTCTTAAAATTGAGATTTACTTTTATTATTTGTGTGTATGAGGGGGTGGGGGTTTGCACACAGAAGCCAGAAGAAGGTATTAAATCCCATGGAACTAGAGTTAGCAGGTGCTGCTAGCTGGGAGCAGAACCCAGGTCCTCTGCAAAAGCAGCCAGCACTCTTAGCCACAGAGCCACCTCTGCAGCACCCCCCCCAAGAGAGTTTGTAAAGATGGGGAAACACTTGTACATTAAGCGTGGGGCGGGCGAGGGTAGGAGGGGGGATGACAGCACACCTCAAGTGAGAGAGGCAAAACCAGATGAAACAGAAGGAAGAAACACCCAAATGTCCCAGTAACCCTTCCTGTGGGTTACCCCGTGCCCATGCCATGCCTCGAAAATGTTGCAGAGCTCAAGTCTTTGTTGATACCCAGTTTAACATTGGGGTTGGGTAAGGGGAGCGGTACAGGGGGCAGCTCTCTGTACTCATCGCACCTTATACAATGCCTAAATGGTGATTTGATTAAGAATACCCCCACCCCAGGTTCAAGTATTTGAATACATATACTTGGTTCCCCAGTTAGTGGAACTTTTGGGGAAGGATTAGGAGGTGTGGCCTTGGAGGAGAGGAGTATCACTGGGGGTGGGGCTGAGGTTTCAAAAGCCCAAGTTAGCACTCCCTGCCTAGTGGTTTGGATCAAGATATAAGCTCCCTGCTACTACTGCTCCAGCATTCTGTCTGTCTGCCTGCCTGCCGCTACGCTCCCTGTCATTACGGTCATGGACTCTAACTCTCTGAAACTCTAAGCCCCAGCCAACCAAACTCTAAGCTGCCCACGTCATGGTGTATAATTAGAGATATAGAAAAGCAACACAGACAACCTCAGACAATCTGCATCTTTCCAGCAGAACTCACTGACCTACCCTCCCTCCCTCCCACTCCCGCAGCAGATGGCAGGCACCCAGGGAGTAGACTTCAGTGCCTGCTCCAGCTCCACCCCCATCCCCTGTGCACAGTGCAGTGCCCAGGCCACCCGGCGCCACTCACCATCCCCAACACTCTCCCCTGATGGCATCTTCTCTGCCCTCCCATCTCTCTAGCAATTTAAATTATCCCCTAAAGCATTAATTAGGATAAAAAAACCAAAGAAAAGAAGCATCCCAGGATCCAAGGCAACGGGCTCAGCAGCTGTCTAGGCAGAGACGAGCTTGAGAAGTCTAAGGGATGCAGAGCCAAAGACCCTGGGGGTGGGGGGCGGAGACACACTTGTGCACACCACAGCCTCCTCTCTATCTGGGATGAGCATCTTTTCTTCCTAGCCTACCTCCACGTCAGAGATTTGAGGGGAAGGCCAGGCCAGGTGAGACCAGCCGGGCACCCAGCTGCAGGGTGGCAGCAGGGCAGTCAGCCAAGCAAGAAACCAAGTCAGGATGGGATTGACTCACAATGGCAGAGCACAGAGAAGAGCCTGTGCAAGAACGACTGGTCCAAGCCAACAAGGACCCACAGCGAGAGCTCATGCCTACAGACGGATTCTCAGAACCCAGTGGGCTGCTGAGATGGCTTAGCCAGTGAAGGTGCTTGCCACCAGGCTGGACAACCTAAATTCAACCCTGGGGGACCGACGTGATGGGAAGGAAGGACTACCCCAAACTGTCCCCTGACCTTATGCACTTTTTCCTTTCCCACAACACTACACATACACACATAAATAAATAAAAATGCAATACATTTTCAGACAGGAAGTCAACTGGAGACTGTTTAGGGGTTGAGAGGGAAAGCAAGTCCATGAAGGTGCCCTCAATTGTGACTGTGGTAACAGCTACCTCACTGTGACCTTACTAAAACACTGGGATATGCATTCAGGTGAGCTGTGTGTGGCTTTGGAAGGTGAACTGTAGGTCAGCGTGCGCACATGGGCTCTGAGCATGGCCTACCCACTCACAAGCACTCAGTAATGTCCTGCTCTGTGAAGAGATCTTCACAGATCTGCCATATGGTGACACACTTCTGTCACATTATATACCACGCTTGTTCATGTCACAGCTAATGGAAGTTAACAACTCAGGGGAGGAAATACAGTCTCCAAATGTCTGATTTTTCTCTCGAATTCCATTTTATCTCTGGCAGTGGAGAACATCAACTGTCTCTGAGGGAGCAGACTCTCTCCCAAGTCTTTTTCTTTTTTTTTTTTTCTTTTTAAAAAAGGGTTGCAGCATTAGGGAGGTTGAGAACTGCTGGTTTATTTATTTTATGTATATAAGTACACTGTTGCTGTCTTCAGACATACCAGAAGAGGGCATCGGACCCCATTACAGATGGTTGTGAGCCACCATCTGGTTGCTGGGAATTGAACTCAGGACCTCTGGAAGAGAAGTCAGTGCTCTTAACCACTGAGCCATCTCTCCAGCCCCTCTCCCAAGTCTTAGAAACAAACCATTGACCACTCATTCCTGTAGGTGAGAAAGGGGGAGGGGCGGGGCTGGCTAGTTTAGCTGGTAACTCAGCTGTCAGCCAGAGTTCAGTATGCAGAAGAAGGCAGCACAAGCTGCCTACCTCCCACCTCAGCAGAGTAGTTGAGAGCTTTTTCATTTTCCCAGCCTCCTCCTCAGTGAGCCAGCCTCTGTATCTGTCCAGGCAACAGGAAAGAATCTGCTCTACAGCTAATGCTAATGGCTCATGCCCTAGTGTGCTGAGAGTACTTTTCACCATGACTGGTTACTGCTGGTACAAGTGTCACCACAGCTGAACATAGCCAACATGGTTTAAGTGTTATTTTGAAACTAACTCGAACCACACAGAGTCCTAGAAGCGGGCTCTCTTGGGGTGCGCAAACTAACTGGCTAGGTTACTCTGAAAAGCTCCAAGAGCTTAACACAATATACATTTCTTGTCTGTGCCACCAGTGGTGTCCCTCGGTGAGCAGAGACAGCACTACAGGGTGGGAACTACAGATGTATCTAGACCAGACTCCTCCTCCTTCCCTGTCCCCATCTTTACGGAACTCTTTCTGCAGACTGGGATCTGTTACTATGTAGTCACTATGTAGACTCACAGCGATCTGCATGCCTCACCCTCCCAAGTGCTGGGACCAAAGGTGAGCGCTTCCATTCCCAACAGTAATCCCAACTTTAAAAACACTTCACTTCAGCAGGATGCTGGCTTACGTCTGTCACCTTGTCACAAAAGAAGAACCTCAGTTTGAAAATCCCAGCTGGTCTGTATCCCATCGCAATCCACACCTCCTCAAAGAAGCCTATTTCCTAGCCACACCTAAGAAAAGGACTTCACTCCACAACTATGTAGTTCTGCCACAGGACCTGAAGATGAGACAGATGAGTGACACCCAGCCTGCGGCTCTACTTCACAAACAGGAGGTCAAGCAACACAGGCAGAAAATAGCCTGAAACCAGAGAGTGGAAGACGTGACAGCCACAAACGAGTCTTGGGCAAAGCAACCCTAACAATCTATAGGAGTGCCCCAAGAGCCACACAGGAGAGTGCTCCAAGAGCCAACAGGAGAGTGCTCCAAAAGCTGCACAGGAGGGTGCTCCAAGAGCCATCAGGAGAGTGCTCTAAGAGTCATCAGAAGAGTGCTCCAAGAGCCTCATAGGGGAGTGCTTCAAGAGCCAACAGGAGAGTGCTCCAAAACCAGCACAGGTGGGTGCTCCAAGAGTCAACAGGAGAGTGCTCCAAGAACCTCATAGGGAAGTGCTCCAAAAACAGCACAAAAGAGTGCTCCAAGAGTCAACAGCAAAGTGCTCTAAGAGCTTCACAGGGGAGTGCTCCAAGAGCCAACAGGAGAGAGTGCTCCAAGAACCAGTGTTAAAACACAGATGAGGGCTATTCTCTGTACCCTAGGTAGGGCAAGAGCACAGGGCTGGCTGAGGTATCAGCCACTCTTTTAGAGGTATCATATCCCAACCCGATAGACCCCCATTGCACAGGTGAAAGCCAGGTAGACCTGCAACAGTCCTAAGGCCAACAGAGTTGCATGTAGCTACCCAGTTGTGAACTGACTGCCCACCCCCATCCCAAAATCAATGTTAAACCCTTCACACCCAAGATGACATTAGCGGAGCAGTGACAACACAGACTGAGAAGTGGGGTGTCTCCTACATAACCAGAATTCTGCGAGATCATGGGGTAGAGACCCCAGGAATGGACTGGAAGCCTTGAGAGGGGCTGAAGGGACCAGGATGTGTTCTCCACTGTGTGAGAATGAAGCAGGCCAGGGGCCACCACCACCCGCTGAATCAGTTGGCATCCCTGTCTGAGACCTCCCAGCTGCCAGAGTGCATGTGTGATGTTCAGGTCATCAGACTCCATGGTGGGGTTTCAGTTGCCCACACTAAGAACACAAGTTCTTCTCACCGTCAGGGGACCTGATCTCACACAGGTTCTCCACATGTCCAGAGAGTTTAGTCATCTACTGGCCAAAGGCCCCATCATGATGAGGAGACAGCAAAGGACAGCAAAGATAATCAGTGCTCTGGCTTCAGAGGAAATAGATCAAACAAACAAACTAGAGGTTTCATAATGACCCTTATATAGTCTTAAATCACAAGCAAAAAAGCATGCATAAATAAATTAAATTTTTAAAAAAAATTAAATAAATAAATAAATAAAAGCAAGGCAGCCAGGGGTGGTGCATGTCTTTAATTTTAGCACTCAGGCAGATCTATGGGTTCAAGACCAGCCTGGTCTACAGAGTGAGTTCCAGAATAGCTAGGGAGATACTTATACCTACCCTACCACAGACAGACACACACACACACACACGTCAAGTAATTAAAATGGGACTATAGGAAAAGTTACCAGGTAGCATCTGATCCAAGATTATTAAAATTAATTAATTAATTAATTAATAGCCTGGCTCAGGAGAAAAGTCTAGTCACCTCAACCAAGACTCACTTGAGCCAACATCTAGTCCCCAGGAAGTGCCTAGGGGGGTTCGGGTGGAGATAAAGGCTGCAGTGTCTGAACAAGACACACAGGTCTCTGTTCTCAAAAACATTATGTCGAGCAAGAGGGTGAGGTAACACACACAAGCAAAAACACACAAACAAGAAATGCTGGGTTAGTAATTACCACAAAGGCAAGTGGCCAGATGGTGGGCAGGAGACTGCACTACAGTGGGGCACCTGGCATGGCCTGAATCACTGACTATGGTCAGTTAGACCCAAACTGACCAAAAGCAGTTCAGTCACACAGACAACGCAGATGAGCCCTCTTCACTTGAGCAAAGGATTACACATTTGGGAAGGCCTGTGGTGGAAACCTTGTCTAGACTATCCCCCTAGAACAGACTGCAAGGCAAAGCGGAAGCAGACTGGCTGGGCTACGGCACCGGTCCAGGAACAGATGACAGTGTCCTGCCCCTGAAGGGACATCAGAAATAATTCAGGCAAATGAGTGTCTCAGTGAGGGTTTGATTGCTGTGAACAGATACCATGACCAAGGCAAGTCTTATAAGGACAATATTTAATTGGGGCGGCTTATAGGTTCAGAGGTTCAGTCCATTATCATCAAGGCAGGAACATGGCATCATCCTGGCAGGCATGGTGCAGGAGGAGCTGAGAGTTCAACATCTTCATCTGAAGGCTGCTAGTGGAAGGCTGACTCCCAGGCAGCTAGGGTGAGGGTCTTAAGCCCACACCCACAATGACACACCTACTCCAACAAGGTCACACCTCCCAATAGGGCACTACAGAGCCAAAGTTTTGGGGCCTGAAGTGACAGGAAGAAATGAACAGCCTAACTGTGTCAACAGTGATGACTTATGTCACTTAGTGAGATGCTGAGGATTAGAGAGGTATAAATCTGGCAGAAGAGAGGCCAGAGTTCTGTTCCAGGTGGGTGCAGTGGAGACAATTATCAGAATGTGGAAAAGCCAGACAGGTCAAATCTGGGCAAGAGAGTAAGACCCTCCGTTAAAAGGAATGACGATGCAAAAGCGCAACCATTCAAAAGATGGACTATTATACAGAAAACCAGAGAACAAAACGCCTAAGAACAGCAAAAACGGGATCAAAGGATACACCAGAGCAGGGAAAGGTGGAGGGGCAGGCGACCTACAGAATGCAACTCAGTCAAGTGTGGTTTCTAGGCAAACGCTGGGAACTGGTTCCTACTACAGTGGGATGCCAGGTCTCTAGAAACTCTCTACCAGGACAAAAACTGGAAAGGGAGGTTGAGTAATTAAAAAAATAAAATAAAATAAAAATCTACCAACCAAGTTGTGTCCCAAAAGGGAGCCCTGGGTCACTTCCTGGCCTAGCCATCTCTACCTCCTGCCCATCAAGAAGCCTGGGACTGTGAGGAGCAGGGAAGGCGACAGAGGGTGCACAGGTCTGAGGTGCCATTCTGCCTGGCCCACCGGCCAGATCCCGCACGGAAGGGGGGCGGTACAAAGACCTGCAGTGGGACGCCTCCCTTAGCGGCCTTTGATTCACAGGAGGACAGGAGGAGGATCACACAATCAGAGGGAGGAGGACTAGAGAGCTGATGACTAGAGAGCTGGAGGGAGGATCAAAGGATAGGAGGGAGGAGTAGTGGATGATCCAGGGACTGAAAGGAAGAAGCTCAGAGGCTCAGAGGGAGGACTGAAAGGCTGCATATCAGGAGGACTACAAGGTGGAGGACTACAAGGTGGAGGACTACAGAGAGGAGCATCAAAGGACAGAGGATCAAGGGAGGGAGGAAGTGTGAGGACTTAGGATCAAGGAGGAGGGGTTGGAAAAGGACGGAGGGTGAGAGGTAAGAGAGAGGAGAACAGAGGATGGGAGGGAGGCAGAGAATCCGAGGGAGGAGGAGGAGTGGAGGATGGAGGGAGCGAGGGAGGGGAGGGGAAAGGAGAAGGGCAGAGGAGGACAACGCAGCGGAGGAAGAAGGGCTGAAGGAGGATTTTTAGATCAGAGGGAGGAGGGCTGAGGAGGAGGATTAGAGGAACGATGGGGAGGAGGACCTAGTATTTGAGGGAGGAGGGCTGGAGGAGGAAGAAGGATCGGAAGTACTGAGGTCCTGAGCGAAGTCGCTTACCTGCTTGAAGGTGCTGCTGAGAAAGTAAACCAGCGAGAGCCCGAATACCAGGGCGAGCACCCAGCGCTTGCGCAGGAGCCGGCGCCACAGCAGCGCCGCCAGGTTCAGCATCCCGGTAGGGCGCAGGCGCAGAGGCGACCCCGCGGCATGACCCCCACAATCCGCTCCCAGCACTGCTTTACCTTCCTGCAGCCAATGCGCCGGCCACGTGATCCGCCTCACGCCCCGCCCCACCTAGTGACGGCACCGCCAGACCCCTCCATGCCTCCTCGCCGTTGGTTCTGCCGGAGCCACGGCCTTCTATTGGCTGAATACGAAGGCAGGGGCGGGTCTTCTCGGACCAGAGGCAGGCCTCGCTGGTCCTAGGTCCCAGCGCCGACCTCGTTCTCGGCGGCTGAGCGGGCCGGAAGTCACGTGGCGCACTGGCCACGCCAGCGATTGGCTGGGCTGGATTAGCAGAGGCCGTGATTGCTGAAGTGTCTGGCAGGTAAACGAAGGCGATGCTCGCCCACCGCTACCCTGTGGCCCCTCGAGCCAGGCCACAGAGGCGCTTTCCGGTCTAGGGACGCCGCTCGCGCCCAAGCGTCCTGTAGGGGACGGTGCAGTCTCCTAGGGAGGACCAGGGTGTGTGGGACGGAGATGGTCCATTCATTCATTCCGTAGCATCCTGTGGGCTCCAGGATTCAATACGAGCATAGGTGTACCGCCCGCTTGCCACAGAATCATGGGCATTTAATTTATGACGTTTTCTCAAAGCTTGTAGATGGGAACCTGGGGATACCGTGTTATAGTTTCCCCGAGGATAAGGAGTAGTGGGGCCGCCCGGAGTATCAAGCCATATTGCAAATTCTTGAGACAAGTTACCTGATGGATGACAGTTCCTTTATGAAAATGGAAGGGTTGAGGTTGTGACTCGGTGATAGAGGGCTTGCCTGAATATGAAGATAATACCAAGGAGTCTTTTCCCAGCTAATTTAACCTTGCAGAAAAGACAAGCACCTTAGCCTGTGGCTTCCTAGCTAGCTGCAGCCGAGAAGGCTATGCAGAATTAATTAAATCCGCACCCATTTGTGTTGGCCTGGGCTAAGAGATGAATCTTTCTCTGTAGGGAAAATATGCCGGGAAACTGAGCCTGTTCATGGAAGCATATTCTTTATTTCTTTAAAGATTTTATTTACTTATTTATTTATTTACGTGTGAGATTGGGTTTGCTCATGGGAGTGCAGGTGCCGTCCGAGGCCAGTAGAGGGAGTCAGATCACTTAGAGCTGGAGGTACAGGTAGCGGTGAGCTGCCCTTGTGGGTGCTGGGAACTGGACTTAAAAGTCTTCTGCAGAAGCAGTAGCCATATGGAGCCTCTCTCCAAGCCCTGCCCCTTCTTTCTTGGCCTTTTACTGGTGTGGAAGGTAGGACGAGGTGTGCAGTGATCTGTTGCTGGGGAAAATCAAGGTCATTTAATCTCTGCACAGACGTTGCCCCTCCATCTCTGCAATGCGGAGGTGGAGGGGCAGCCCAGACACAGGACTTCTCATGGGTCATAATAAACAAACCCGCATGACAATGACTGGTAAGTGCCCTGAGGAACACAGCCCAGACCCAACAGGACACCCGAGAGAAGAGGAGGCCTCTGGAAGGAGCTGCCATTAGCCTCAAAAGAAGTAGTCTGTAACCCTCAGCTGGAAAACCATGCCAGGGAAGGAACAGCAGGTGCAAAGGCCCGGAGGCAGGATCTCTTAACTTTATAGGTACCTGGAGTTACCTAGAGTTATCCGGAAGTATCCGGAGGTACCTGGAGTTCTTATGGCCAGAGATAATTCACAGAATCAAGGTTGTAAACAGGTAATGATGCCCCCGGCACAGCCTGGAGGCCTCCAACCACTCTGATTTTTATTCTGGTTTCACTTAGAAGCCAGTGGACGTTCTAAAATCATTTTTTCTATGGCCCCCAGTGTGTGCCTGTGCTCATCTATGCACATGTGTGTGTGCAAGCGTGCACATGCATATGTACACATGCAGGTATGTATGGATGCTTGGGGTGGGGGACCATTGCAAATGTCTGTGGAGGTCAGAGGTCACCCCCAGGCATCATTCTGCCAGAACTGGCCACCTTATTTTTTGAGATAGGATCTCTCCCTGGGACCTAGGATTCCCCAGCTGGAAGGACTGGGCCCGGGAGTACTGGGAATCCTTGGTTCTGCCTTCCCAGTGCTGGGATTACACAGTGCAACACTATGCCTGGTTACTTACAGAGGTGCTGGAGATCAAAGTCAGGTCTTCATGCATCTGTGGCAAGCACTTTATCCACAGAGTTCTCTCTTTCTCCAACCCTCAGGATACATAGTTTGCTAATAGGACAAACCTAATAAGGCTATAACCCACCATCAGTGCCTCAGAGGACGATAGCTCCAAGGCTACCAGAACTACTAGGCTGTTACAGTACCCAGTTGCATCCGACAGCTTATTCGGTAACAAGTCATCCCAAGGCCTGTTCACACAAGTGCTTTGTGCCACCCAAGGTCTGCTGTCTCCAATGAGTCTCCTGCCCTGCACTTCCCTCTAAAGAAGAGGAGGAGGAGGTCTGTCTGCTCTCTCTGGGACCCAGTGACCACATCCCACCAGGAACCCTGAGTGTCCACGGCACATTTCGTCAGCATGGAGTTTTGAGGTCCATGTGGCTCCTTGCTGCGCACCAGGTGACGTGTCTCCATGGGGATTTGCACCTTCACTTATGAAATGATGGAACCTTGGGTCCCACTGCTCCATTCTCTCCTAGGAAACAGATGGGGAGTGGGGAAGCCACAGAGAGGTTCCTGGCTTGTCTGAGGTCACACAGCAAGTCAAAGGGGGACTTGCTGCTCACTGCACTCCATCAAACACCTGTCTGTGCCCCATTTGTTGTTTTCTCCTTTTTGTGTAGGAGCCACCTCCACCTGTGACTCTCTGTATCCTCGATGTGAGATAGGGTACTTATTTCCAGTCACCTTGGCAACAGGCAAGGAAGGGGCGTGTCCAGAGAAGTAGCTCACACATGTGTGTCGCTTTCAGGTGCTAAGGAAAATGCAGAGACGCCACAGTAGCAACACGGACAACATTCCACCTGAAAGGTAAGAGTCTCCGCCCCCCCCCTCCAATTTCCTCCCATCTGGGGACCCTAGCCTTTTCAGTGTTAGTTATTGGGGGTATAAAACAGACCCAATAGAGAATTACTTGGCAGTGTATTTGGCAGCTTCTCCTTCCTATAAGGACACACCCAAGGCTGCCGGCTTTATAAAGAGATAAAGGTCTATGTAGATCACAGTCTTAGAGGCTGAGAGAGCCAAAGGCAAGGCTGGCTCAGGGGCCATATTTGACCTCATCACCTAGTGGCATGGTTGGCAGTGGCTGCTGCATGCTTGGATGAGTGTGAGTTCCTTCTCAAACATGATGGAGAGGACCAGGTAGCCTCAGTGGATAAAGTGCTTGCCAGCAAGCCTGGGAAACAAAGTTTATATTCCTAGGGCCCACGTAAAAACTGGGTAGGCTTAGCAGTACCTGTACTTGGGATAGCAGTCATCTAGGAGGCAGAGACAGGAAAACCAGGGCAACTCACCTGGCTAGACTAGTGGGAATCTGCTGGCGCTGGATTCAGTGAGAGACCCAGCCTCAAGAAATATAGTGGAGAGCTATGATCTACCAGAACATTGCTCCTCTGTGCGCAGCACACCCTCAAGGATCTAAAGACCACCCACTAAGCTCCACCCCTTAAAGGCCCACAGCACCTCCTAATGGCACACCTCTCGATCCCTGCCTCCAAGACTGTTGTCTCTTATAAAGAGATAAAGAGAGAAGGAATATGTTTTGGTGGATGTGCAGTCAGGTGTAGGGGAAGGGGGTGCCTCCGAGGGCCCATGCTGGGGCATCCTTTCCCCTGAGGGACCAGCCACACAACTACACAACGGTATAGTATAGAATAGAGTTTATTCGGGGCATGGTGGTGGTGGTGGGGGGGTTGGGGGAGGGGGTTAAGGGAGAAGAGACAGAGAAAGGCAGAGAGAGAGAGAGGAGAGGAGTAAAGGCCAGCCATGAGCACGAGGTGGAGAGAGTGGGGAGGGAAATGGGGAGAGAAAGGGTAAGGAGCAAGAGGACAGAGGGAGGGCATGAAGGCAATAGAGAGAGGAGGGGAGCCGGGTGTGGTGGCACACGCCTTTTAATCCCAGCACTCGGGAGGCAGAGGCAGGCGGATTTCTGAGTTCGAGGACAGCCTGGTCTACAAAGTGAGTTCCAGGATAGCCAGGGCTACACAGAGAAGCCCTGTCTCGAAAAACCCCCCAGAAAATAAAATAGAGAGAGGAGGGGACAAGCAGCCCCTTTTATTGAGAGTCAGGCACACCTGGCTGTTGCCAGGTAACTGTGGGGCTAAGCAGAGACAAAATGCTAACAACTGTGATCTATGTAAACCTTTTCTCTTTATAAAGCCAGATGCATTGGGTGTGTTCTTACAGTGAATGGGGTGCCTGTGTCATGGCACGTGTGTAGACCAGCTTGTGGGAGTTCTCTCTTTCCACCAGGTATCAAACTCAGTTTGTCAGCCTTGTCTGCAGACACCACCGATACCCGAGAATGCATCTCATTGGCTCTTTCAGACGCATAGTTTGCCTTCTCAAACCTTGGTCCATTCCCCTGGGCTGTGAGCGAGGCTGCTCTTAAGTGGTTAAGTTGGAAGTGCATAGCCTCCAGTTCCCTAAGGAAAGGTCTTTCCCATTAGGCTACAGTCCCGGCTGGATACAGGAGAGGCTGGGGGGAGGGGGGAGACCAACTAAAAAAAAAAATCCCTTGGTGGTTTGAGCTTTCCCTATTTGTCCCGAAGTTCCCTGGAGCCTCGGGAAATCAAGTGAGCTCAGGGGTTGCAGGAGGCTTTCCAGAGTCCCCTGGGCCGGTGGGGTCATCCATGCAGGCCTGAGCACCTGGCAGGACATGGGCTTCATGAGCCAAGCTCTTGAAATGCAGAGCAAGCTAGGTCCCTCCGAGACACATAGCCATGGTGTCTGTTGTTGTTGCTGCCACTAATATCATCAGTATTTTTATCCGGAGCCCCAGGGAAGAGGACCACACAATTCCCAGGCTTTGGAGGCCACCAGGGAGGGGGCCCAGAGGGGAGAGTAATGAGGTAGCCAGCTTCAAGCCGTGCCAGGGTTGGGATGACATTACCATGAAGCTCAGTTTGTGAAGGAAACAACCCCGAGGTTTCTCCAGACCAACCTGTTCCTTTGCCCTCAGTGTCCTGTACAGCAGCAGTAGGCTTTCCATAGTAAAAAAAAAAAAAAAAAAAAAAAACCAATTCCATGATCAGGTGAGTTTTGTAAGTACTAGCCTCAATCAAATGCTTTAAACATTCCCACTTATCTGTGTGTGCTGGGCTACCTGCAGGAAATGGTTCTCTCCTTTCCACATGTAGGTCCTAGGATTTGAACCCAGGCTTTGCAGCAAGTACTTCTACCCACTAATCCATGCAGTTGGCCCCTAAGATGTACTCTGTTAACTACTGGCCAGACCAATCCCTCATTCCTCTGAACAGCATTGGTTGAGCATGCCCTGTGGGAGATGGATGCATTGTGCTTTCTGGAGAGGTACAAAGGGAGTGATCAATCAAGGTTGTCCCCATCACTGCATGCTCAGATCTCCAGGGGATTTGTCAAGGTAGAGGGCCCACCCTCCAAAGATTTTGATACATTTGGGCTTTGATGGGTCTGGACCACCAGCAGTTTCGCTGGGCTCAGCACAGCAACCACAGCACACAACTAGGATTGAGGGCCGTGAGTCTCTAGGGAAAGGCAGACAATAAACTGACCACTGAGACCAGTCCCCTGCAGGCAGGTGCAGGCTTTAGAGGTGGCCCTGTCTTCCCATCAAGGAGGAGATGTGTCAGCTGACATCTGATGGAGAAATGCAGGGAACCTAGACAGGGCAGGGGAGAGCTAGGGGACAGCCTAGTGGCCAAGGCAGCTGAAGCAGGAGACCCTTGAGAGATAAGAAGTCCACTGAGAAACTGGGGTTTGGGGTGCTCATCTGGAACCTTGGTTTTCATCTGTAAAATGGGAATGCACTTGGTATCTGTCTCTAGAGCTTAGCATAGTCTTCTAGAAATATAGACTAGGGCCCTTAGAGAGCTTTTAGTGTGATAGTGAAATACTAACTCTACCTATATTTAATTATTACATGAATTAATGATGAACTAGTAATTAAATAACTAATCATATCCATATAATAAGAAGAGACTGGGTGGCACAAGGTCAAGGCCAAAAGCAGCTTTTATGGGGAGTATATGAGAGCGAGAGCCCAGTGCTGGGTTGTGGCTGTGTAGAGAACGTTTGCCTTGCACTCAGAAAGCTCTGGGTTCAATCCCTGGCACTACATAAACCTGATGTGGTGGCACACACCTGTAATCCCAGCATTTGGATGGTGGAGACAGGGGAACTGGGAGTTCAGTTTGAGGCCAGCTTGGGGAATAGATGAGACCCTGCCTCAAAAATACATAAATGTAGGCTGTAGAGTTGGTCTACCTGGGACCAAACCCTCCATTCTTATTCCTCACCAGCAATTCACCTGTGACCAAGTGCTTTTGGTCTGTGTGTGCCTCAGTTGGTTTATCTGTGAAATGGGGATATTATGTATAGCTGATGTAGGCTGGTAGGAGAATTTCATGAGTCATTCAGAAACACACAGGACTGCACACAGGACCGTGAGCCTTACCACTGAGCAACAATACCCAGCCTTCTTCCCAGTTTCCCAAGGCAGGGTGAGTTGCCCAGCCTGGTCTTGAAGTTGGCCTCCTCTCGGGCCCCCAGGTTCTGGGATCACAGGCCTATTGGAGCTGGTGCCACTTGCGGCTTCCCACACAGAGAGTCACTTTCTCATGATACAGAGGCTGCAAGGGGGCGGGGGTGTCTACTTCCTGGTGTCTCTCTTCTCCACCTGCTGTGTGTCTATCCAACAGAGACATCTGCCATTCGGGACTGGGGTCCACTATAAGACCTTCCCCTAAATAGGGTCACGTTCTGAGTTTCAGATGTTAGGGTTATCTCACAGTTCCGGATGTTCCTGGTGCATCTGATTGTGGGTTTTTCCTGGTTCACTCCCTCTTCCCATAAAGCATTCAGGATTCAATCCTGGGGATATACTTGATGTCCTCTAAGTGTGCAGACCCCGCCCCCCTTCCCTCTAGACACCATAGTGGAGTTAAGTCTGCTCCATTCCCAGCACAGAGACTGATCCGCAGTGTGAGTTTGGGGCCTGATCTGATGTGAGCTTTGCCTGTCATCTTGTCAGCAGAAGTCGCAGCCAGGCGCTCAGCTCCGAAGCCAGCGTGGATGAGGGTGGTGTATTTGAGAGCCTGAAGGCAGAGACGGCCTCCCCTCCTGCGCTTTTCTCAGGCCTGGCAGGTGGCCTGCCTGCCAGCCCCTTCCCAGCAGGCCTGGTGCTGGGCTCCACAGCCGGTGGCGGGGATGTCTTCATCCCCATGCCAGCCACCAGGGATGAGGCCGGTGGCCGCAGCGCCGAAGGAAGCACCTACCACCACCGCCAGGCCCACCACCACTTCCACCATGGTGCCCACCGTGGGGGCTCCCTGCTGCAGCACGTGGGTGGGGACCACCGTGGGCACTCGGAGGAAGGGGTCGACGAGCAGCCCGGAACTCCTGCACCCGCACTGTCTGAGCTGAAGGCTGTGATCTGCTGGCTTCAGAAAGGGCTGCCCTTTATCCTCATCCTGCTGGCCAAACTGTGCTTCCAGCACAAGCTGGGTGAGTCCCAATGGCCCCTCAGCGCCAGCGAAGGACTGCGCATGCCTAGAGCTAGGTCCAGACAGTGCGCCAGGGACAGCGCATGCCCAGAGCCAGAACCATCCTGTTGAGGATCCTTGGTGTCAGCCCTGCATTCAAATTTCCAGCCTAACTGTATGACCTTGAACAAGTGGCCTGGCCTCTCTGACCCTCGGTTTTCTCCTCTGTCCAGTGGGGTTGAGATAGAAACTTCTTTAGCTGGTCTGTCTGTCCGTAGGAAGGAAAGAACAGAGCGTTAGGCTTCCGGGAGCACAGCTCCGGCCCTTTCTAGCTGCATGACACTGCATGTTTTATTTAGCTCTCTGCCTTGGTTCTGTCTTTCAAATAGGGGTTAAATACAAACAGCTGTCAATCCCCAATTCTGCATCTGTGATTCAGCCAACTACCCACAAGACATCCAAGGAAGAAATGGGGGTGTCTCAAGGGCATAAAGTACCTGCCCCTAGGCAGGGGACTTCTGTTAATCACTAGTAAACCCATGTAAATAGCTGGGCACACACCTAGCATCCCAGTGTTGGGGAGACAGAGACAGAGACTCCTGGCAGCTGACTGACCAGGTTCCGTCACAGTGAGCATGGGGGGGAGGGTGTGCAAATACCATGCCATTTCATGTTCAAAGTGAAGCAGCTGCAGATTTGGGTGTCTACAGGGATCCCAGAACACTCCTCATAAACGCCGAGGGGTGACTGTACTTTGTGGAGTCACGATGAGGAAGCCTTTGAGGTCATGCACGTTACACATATAAAGGAAGAGCTCTGCGAGTGTGTGGTTACCTTTGTGTTCATTACTGCCACATATCCAGATCACCAGAGCTTGCCCTTGGCGCCAAACCTGATGACCAGAGTCCAGTTCTCCTGGCCCATGTAGCAGGAGAGAACCCACTCCTACAGGTTCTCTTCTGATCACCCCACAAGTACCATCTCGCACACATGCCCATGCCCATGCACACATTGACAGAGCCTGGCACACAGCAGGTACTCGGCATGACGGGGCCTCATGTAGTACTTAGCCAAGTACCTAGCGCACTCTCATGATTTCTCCATGCTCTCTGCAGCGCTGATGGTGGCACTATGCCCTGCAGTATTTATAGATTTCTTCCCATACAAGACAACCCCAAGGGCCAACGAGGCAGCTCAGTGGGTGATGGTGTCTGTCTTGCAAGCCTGATTTGCTGAGTTCTATCCACAGCCCCCATGGTCCTAGGGAAGAAGACAGCTGCTGAGGTTTTTCCTGACCTCCTTATATGCACTGAGACATGTGCAGCCCCACGGTCAGGGACTCATAATAATAATAATAAATAATAATAATAATACCAAAACAACAAAAGAGAATCTCAAGATGAGACCATCTTTTGTTTCTTATTTTCCCCTCTCTGGGGAGCTCCAGCCAACTTTATCACACCCTTCCTAGCTGGAGCCCCCCATGTCACCACCCTTCCCTTCTGTCCCTAGGAGTGGAAGCCAGCATGTCCTTAAGTCTCACCCTGAATTCTGCCAAACTTGTGTCTGAGGGTTTTTTGTTTTGTTTTGTTTTTTATTATTTATTTATTTATTTATTTATTTTTGCCTTTTTCAAGACAGGGTTTCTCTGTATAGCCCTGTCTATCCTGGAACTCACTGTGTAGACCAGGCTGGCCTCGAACTCAGAAATCCGCCTGCCTCTGCCTCCCGAGTGCTAGGATTAAAGGCGTGCGCCACCACGCCCGGCTTGTTTTTTATTTTTTGAGACAAGGTCTCATTTATGGCCTTGGCTGTTGGTGTGAGTTTGTAGATGAGCATGAGTTTGTAGCTGAGCGCCACCTTGAACTTGCAGCAATCCTCCTGCCTCTACCTCCTCAGTGCTAGAATGATGGGTGCGTGCCACTGTGCCTGGCTCTTGCAGCTAAGTTGTCCTTGGGTGTCATCATTGGGGGGTTTTTTTCTCCTTATTTATCAGTTTGTTGAACACCAAGTTTGGTGTCTTCCTCAGCAGACACCAAACTTGGTGTCCTCCTGCCTCCTTGTTTCAGAGATCACAGGTCTGACAGGTGTGCACCACCACTATGCCCATCTTCAGTGTGCTATGTGGATGTTTTTAATTTACATTTTTCGACTTACTGTGTATATGTGTGCACAAACATATGTACAGTGGCACCTATGTGGACGTCAGAGAACATTTTTCAAGAGTCGGTTCTGTCTTTCTACAGTGTGGGTCCTGGGGATTGAACTCAGGCTGTCAGGCTTGGCTGCAAGCCCCTTTACCAGCTAAGCCAGCTCACCATTCCTTTTGTTTAATCCAAAAAAGAAAAGACTAGAGTTACCATTCTTATATGTTTCTAACGAAGAGAAACACTTCTATGCAGTCGATCTGGAAGAGTCTAGAGCACAACAGCGCAACGCCAGCCACATCTCAGTCCTGTCTGAAGCAACAGCAGGATTGGAAGTCATCCCACAGGAGCAAGCCTTGGCTGCAGCTTGGCAGACAGCAGTGATTAAATGAGTGGTGGAGCCCAGTTCAGTCCCATTCTCCCTTCTGCCCCGCCCTCATCCTGAGAGCAGAGATTCCCATCTTCTCCCTTAGCATAGCTTCACCCTGTGGTCTCCTGGGTCTGTATTAAAAATAACTCCAGGTTCATTTCAGAGTAGACAGGGTCACTGCTGGAGGTTACAGCTTGTGTGCCCTGCCCCACTTTGAGGTAGATGCTGTCAGCTGTCTGTCCATCACACAGATGAGGGTACTGGGGCTCAGAGAGGGGCAGCAACTTGCCTACAGTCACACAGCAGAAGTTACAAGGCTGGAATTTGGACTCTGGTCTGGCCATGCCATACAGCTCTCTCTGGCCTCGCTAAGCTTTCTCCAGATGAGAGACGTTCAGCATCCTTGCTGATGTCCCCTGCTGACCTAACCCCTGGAAGCTGGCCTTCCTCCTCTCAGTTCTTTCCTTGCCAGCTCCACAATCACGGTGGATTTCTTTGCCAGCATTGCTCAGGGTCCCGGGCTAGGCTGGAGGCTGAGTGGGCGGAAGCCAGCGTGTCCCCCATGTCAACCTGCTGTCCCCACAGGCATTGCTGTGTGCATCGGGATGGCCAGCACCTTCGCCTATGCCAACTCCACCCTCCGAGAGCAGGTGTCCTTGAAGGTGAGTCCCCCGTGGCTGCAAGAGAGATTGATTTCCTGTGTCACAGCTCTGCAGACTCGAGATCTGACAAAGGTCTGTCTAGGCCAAGGTCACAGTGGCCAGTCAGGTGGAAGGAGGGTGAGAACCTCCAGCCAGCGTTGTCCTCTGACCTCCACACACACTGTGGCGCGTGCACGCCTGCAGTTACGAACACACACATCTTTCTCTCTCACACATACAATTAAAAAAATAAAAAAACTCCACTCATCTTCAGGCACACAGTAGGTGCCTTGGAGCTGTCAATAACTCCATGCCCCTTCAGGCCCACAGTAGGTGCCTTGAAGCTGTTGGCCACAGGTTTTTTTTTTCTTCCCTGACTTCTGAGTTCTTGAGTCTCACTGTCTCACCTTTATGGCAGTAGCTGAACAACAAACAATCCATCTGTCGCTGACTAGAGCAGGGTGCAGTGGCTGCTCCTTTAGTGCCAGGACTCAGGAAGATCTGAAGGCCTGGAGTTCCAGGCCTGCTCCCAGCCAGCCCTGTCACCAGATGGGTGACAACCAATGTGCCCTGTGTGCTGGGCTCCCAAGCAGGGCTGCCCAGCAGGGTGGGTGTGATCCAAGTGTTAACACTGATTATTTACAACTTAGAGTGGGTTCATCGGCACACCACCGTCTGGTCTTAAGTCAAGTCCCTCTGCAAGTCTATCAAGACCCATCAAGGCGATTAAATGAGATAGAGCTCAGAATGGGTTGAACATGGGGATCAGTTGTAGTTTGTTGGTCATCATGATCAAAGAAGGAACAAGAAGAAATTAGATTCATAGATTCCACCCCCTCCTTCCCTCCCTACCTCTCTATCCTTCTTTCTCTCCTATCTAGTGATGGAGGGAAATGGGGGTGTGGAGGATAAAGGGTGGGAAAAAGAAGAACTCACAAAGTAGCAAAGACAGGCTACACCCATTCAAGAAGCAGCATACCCAGGGCTGGGCAGCTCCCAGATGGGATGGAGCCAATGGGAGTTTGTCAGATTCCAGCCCGTATCACTCCTGAGCCTGTGGATGGTTCTCCAAGCAGGCGTCCTCCTCCCTGTCACCTTCGGTGTGGCTAATCCTTGAGTCCCAGCGAGAGGAAAAGACACCAGACTCTTCTCTCACCTTCTGCTTGCTTCAAGACTGTGAAGTTTGCACACACCCCAAATAGTCTAGAATGTTCCACCGAAAGCACCGTTGGCTTCACAGTACCCCTACTTTCTCTGCAGGAGAAGAGATCAGTTCTGGTCATCTTGTGGATTCTGGCCTTCCTGGCAGGGAACACTCTGTATGTCCTTTATACCTTCAGCTCCCAGCAGCTCTACAGCAGGTAAGTGGGGCCATCTTGGGGATTGGGGTGCACAGCTGAATGCCATTATGTGAACAAGGATGCCGGCCTCAGGCCCTGATTAAACTCAGATTCCACCTGCACACACACACACACACACAGAGAACAGCAGTCTGTATGCAACTTTACATTTTACAGTTGTCGAAAGAAGAGTAAGACCATGTGGAATTAATTTTAGTGATAATTTGTTTTGTTTTGTTTTGTTTTGTTTTTTGAGACAGGGTTTCTCTGTGTAGTCCTGGCTGTCCTGGAACTCACTTTGTAGACCAGGCTGGCCTCGAACTCAGAAATCCTCCTGCCTCTGCCTCCCGAGTGCTGGGATTAAAGGCATGCGCCACCACTGCCCAGCTTAAGTGATAATTTGATTGAATTGAACCATCAGCCTTCCATAGCTGTGCATTCCAGAATTGCAGATACAAAGTACTCAAGAAATGGGCTCTGTCCAGGCTACTTCTCCGGGAACCCTACAACAGCTATTTGCATGACGTTTACATAACATTTACATAGCATTTGATATTCAGAGTCTTGTAAAGACTGGCTGATGAAGGTATGTGAAGTTACTTGCACATAGTAGGCCAGAGACTTTGTATTTATCCATCTTTAGGATTACCAGGGACAAATCCTTCATGGGTGACTCTGTGTGTGTGTGTGTGTGTGTGTGTGTGTGTGTGTCCAAAATAATATTTCAATACTGGAGGAAGCTGAGTCAGAAGAATTTCAAGTTGGAAGCTAGGATGGGCCACAAGATGAAACCTCCTATCAAAGAAGGAGAGCGAGAGGGAAGTGGGGGAGGGAGGAGAGAGAAGGAATGGTGGTCAACAGGAGGTGTGTGGTGGCGCTGACTTATTGTTTAATGGGTTCTGGGGTTTTGTGGGAGGAGGTGTGGATGGGGTGAGAGCTGTCCACAGCAGGGGTGTGCTTTTGTTAACTTACTTAAATGATTAAGGGAGGAGATTTCTCCATTCCTTGTGTTATACCACAATGGGAAAAGGAGACATGCATTCATCCCAGCACCCCTTCCTGAGTTGGGGATGTTTTAACCTCAGCCGTTTATTAAGGATAAAGAGCCGTACTGTGGGCAGAGTGAATATCTTAGGACATCTTAGAAAAAAGTGTCTGGGAGTCTTAGGTTCAGAGAATCTCACCAGAATATTCTCACTGTGTGGCAATAGTCAGAGGGTTCCTGTGGGTGGAGAGGAGGGTTATGCTCTGAACAGGGTGGGAAGGCCAGGTGGGCTCTTGGATTACGGGTAACGGTCCCCTCCTGTGAGAACTGGCCTGCGTGGTGGCAGGGGAAGGAGAATTCCCAAGAGTCTTGGGAGTCAGTCAAAGCAAGGCTCACACTCTGGTCTGGTCGCCCAGAATGCAATGGTCCTGCTGCAGGGCGGAGGAGGTGGGGTTTCCCAGCAATCCGGACCAGTTCCCGCCCACGCTGTTTTCTAGACTCCATCTTGTTCCTGGACACAGACTCAGGACATCTTTAAACCAGGGCTTAATCATGCTGGCAGCTCAGGAGATAGCAGAGAGGGTGACAGAAAAGCCATAAAGCTGTGACCTTGTCTTTTCTGGTGCCACTAGTTTCCAGTTGTATGTGAGTGGTTCCAGCAGCCACTGTCATATGCTTGGTGTTCCACCCAAGCGTGGAAACACTTTTGTATTGCCGCCCCACCCGCCACCAAAAGCTAAAAAAAAAAAAAACAGCCACCGAGATGTATGCGCACACCTGTCACCCCCACACTGGGGACGCTGAAGCTGAAGTGAAGCATGGTGAATTCAAGGCCAGCCCAAGGCACTTATGAAGACCATGTGTCAGCAGTGTGGTCTGCTTGAGGTTGGGGTCCCCAGGAAAGGAGGAGAGGCCACAGCAGCTGCCAGGGTGTAGGGCTTACACCACACCACTTTCTGCCCTGGTAGGTTTCCTGGGCACTTAGAAAACATCTCTCCATGTTTGCTGAGTTTTCCTGTGATGAGGAAAGCAGGTAGCAGCCTTGCAGGCCATCACGCAGAGCCTCTAAGCCAGCGCCCACCAGCCCACACTCCAACTGAGGCACATGAGCAGGCGACTCTGCCTCTCGGGGAGTCCTCACTTGGAATGGCGTAATCTCTGTGCCTTCTTCATTCCTTCAGAGCCTTAGGGAGGATAAAGTGAGTTGAGCTGAATAGAGCAGGCTGGAACCACAGAGGGAGACAGAATGCTCTCCTGCTGTAAGAATTATGAATGGGAAGTTGGGGAACAGAGCCAGAGTGTGGGCTGTGGACTGGGACCAGTTTGGAAGCTGCCTGGTGTTGAGGTAAGTACAGCAACTGAGCATGAAATTCAGAATGCAGGGTCCTAGACAGCACATTATTGTGTTCGCAACACGCAGGTGAACTGGTCCCATCCTGTGTGGGGGTTTGCATCTTCCCTAATCCCGGGTGCAGACTTTCCTGTGCCTCTGTTTTCTCATCTGTAAAATGGGGGTGGATGACAGAAACTCAGGGTTTCTGTTGCCACTGTCACTGCTGAGTGACAGGGTTTACAGTACCTCTGTGATCTCATCCTGGCCTGTCAGTTAAGCTAGGGGAGAGGGAGCGAGCCCAGATATGCTGATGGCACTGAGTTAACTTAGCAGCCAGCCTAGATATGAATATAGGTCCATCTGGTTCTGATGTTCTTGTCTGGCTGGCTGTGACCCTGAGCTTCAGCCATGCTCACCGCAGAGCCCCTTATGGCAGGGTGGTTATGAGATGCACAGGGCATAGGATAGGCACAGGGAATAGGGCCCAGGGCACAAAGCTCCGCTCCCACCCTGCTCCCCGTGCCTCCTCTCTTCCTCCTTTCTATGGAGATGATTTTGGATAAGTGAAACTGAAGGGAAGGGTGGCAGCATGGTTGCAGGGTTAGAGGTGCTCTGTAGGCAAAAAGCAAGGACCTGTGTTTGATTCCCAGAACCTTAGCAAAGAGGTGGAGGCAGGGACATCCCTGGAGCTCATTGGCCAGCCAGACTCCTGATTGCCAATTGCTGAGTTCCAGGTCAGCGAGTGTTCCTTTTTGTTGATACAGGATCACTCGCTGACCTGGAACTCTGGAACTCGGCAATTGGCAACCTGGAGTCTGGCTGGCCAATGAGCTCCAGAGATGCCCCTGCCTCCTCTATCAACAAAAAGGAAGCTGGGCGTGATGACGCACACCTTTAATCCCAGCAGAGGAAGGCGGATTTCTGAGTTCAAGGCCAGCTTGGTCTACAAAGTGAGTTCCAGGACAACCAAGGCTTCACAGAGAAACCCTGTCTTGAAAACAAAACAAAACAAAACAAACAAACAAACACACAAAAAAAAAAGGAAAAGGAAAAGAAGGTGGATGGCTCCTGAGGAACCTCAAGTTGACCTTTGACCTCCACATACATGCACAGACTCATCTGTACACACGTATACACCTACACACACATAAATACATATGACACGGACCCAAATGGTGGGGACCTTTATGATGCTCCAGCCCAGTATCGTCATTTAATCTCCAAGTAGGCTCAGAGAGGTTGAGAGTCCCGTCTGAGGTCACACAGCAGTAGCAGATGGAGAAGCAGGCCACAGAAGTGTGACGCTGAGGTCGGTGTGTTTTCTGTTGGTGATATTTGCAAGGTTGCCTAGTGAGGGGAAGCTGCCAAGGACCAGGGTCTAGATGAGTAACCCGGTTCTCTGAATGTCCGCCAGCCTCATATTCCTGAAGCCCAACCTGGAGACACTGGACTTCTTTGACCTGCTGTGGATCGTGGGGATCGCCGACTTTGTGCTGAAGTATATCACCATTGCTCTCAAGTGCCTCATCGTGGCCCTGCCCAAGATCGTCCTGGCCGTCAAGTCCAAGGTAAGCCTGCCTGCTGACACCCAAGGCCCCAGGCACCTCAAAGAACAGGGGCAGAGCTGATGCAACCTTGCCACCCACCACAGTGTCCCTGCATCTGTAGCCCTTTGTGCGTTTTCCTCAGTAGAGCCTGTGCACCTGCCCGGGTCCTGTATCTCTCAGAGAAGGGTGACACTAACAGCTTTGACTCTGTACATTCCAGGGACTCTTTTTGTAAAGGTGATTGAGGCTCAGTTGGGGGCGTGCTCTGTGGTCACTTAGTAATGCCTGCCTGCCATGGCAAAGGAGGGGGTGTGCGCAGCAGGGAGATGCTTTGGGATAAGGAGTTCTTGAGGCATGGCCTTTAGAACTCAGGAGAACTGAACCACTGTCACTTACTCCAAGGACAATGGGTTGAATTAGCCCTCAGCCTTGAGTAACAGCTGAGCCAAGCCACTAGGGGTTAATTTTTTTCTCTCCACAGTACACTGTCTCAGGTGAGCCCAAACCCTAGGACTTTGAGATTTGCTTAGAGGAGGCCACATCTCTGTGCCCTAAACCTGTCTGCATTCCTCAGGAGAGGAACCACTGGGCATAAAGAGCCCTGAGCTACCTCTCCAGACTTGCTCAGACCATAGTAACCATGGTCATGGTTCATGCTGTGTTCCGATCAGCACTGTGAACTTGACCCAGAAAAGCAGCGTGACCAGTGGTTAGGCACGGGGACTTGAGCATCAGGCACATTTGTGTCTGGCTCGGGTAGATGTCTGCCTGTGTGATGTTGGGCCAGTAACAAAACCTCTCTGAGTTCCTCACCCATCTACTGTTGGAGATCACGCCTTCCCTCAGAGTGCTGACCTTGTAGGAAGGGTTGTTTGGGGGAAAGAGAAAGGCCCATGCCTGCACCCAATGCCTGAGGAGGTAGATGCTCAAGGAGCATTCCACAGCACAGCTTCATCTCTTTCATCTGAAACTCTCGGATCACAGTCCTTCAGATTCCATGTAGGCTATCTGCACATTGATAATGAGTGTGTCAGGAAAGTGATCCAGGCAGAAACACGGAATTCACCTGCATCTCGCCCCCATGGTGAGGGTGGCATTGACAACGCTGTTGGCAGCACCTGCTTTCTGCTGCACTGCGTCATGGGAGGTCAGGGTGGAATTTTCCACTAGTGTGTGTCTTCATGTCTGAGAGAACAGTTGCAGATTCTCTGGCATTCGGGATGCTATAGTCTTGGTTGGGGTGCTCCACCTGCAGGGATAAGACTTAATCTTCATGTCACCTGATCCAGAGGCTTTTCCGGACGACTGAGGTTGCAGAGTCCTGACCTGTTTCTCAGGCTCCATGTGCACAGTATGGTGGCTTTGTATTCTAAGACTGGGAAACCCAGGGCTTTAGAAACTTCCATTTCCCACCCCCTCCAGGCTCTGATAGGTCTAATGAGAGACATTTCACCATGCATAGTCTCTGAAAGCCATGCACCTTGACAAGGAATAGCTTACAGCCATTAGCTGCTTGGACAAAGTAGGTCATTTCCTTCAAGAATATGGGCTCGGGCAGCCACCTGCAAGCACAGAGCATTTCACCTTTGTGATCCTTTTGTCCTTGCCCATAGCCAGGGTGGAGCACAGCATTGCAGGCTGGGGAGGAGCCCAAGCATGGAGCTCAGCAATGCAGGCTGGGGAGGAGTCCAAGCATGGAGCACAAGCTGGGAGGAGCTGGGGCCGAAGCTAGCAGACACAGCTCTGCCCCTCTCTCCACTAACTTGAGCAGCTGTCACTACTGGAGTGTCCTGGCTCTGCACAGGATCCACCTGGGAGGTGGGAGAGGCAGAGTCTCTACCAGAGCTTGTGGTGGGCACTAAATGATGCTGAAAACAGACTGTCAATAGAGGTCATTTTTCCTGCCCATTCTGGCGGCTATCGGGAGCAGCTGCTAAACTGTCCACCACTGGGAGGGCCCTTGGCATTTGCTGGTCATAAACTTGATCTTGCCATGACAGCCACTCTTTTCACATACGTAGAGACTCTGGCACAGGGTGGTTCGGTGACTTGCCCAGGACCACAGTCAGAAGCTGAAGAGCAGACAAGACGGTAGGAAGTCACCCCTAAATCGGAGCACTGTGGGTAGACAGAGGTACTGTGCACTGCTTTAGACAGTAGCTGGTGGCACAGAGAGTGACAGAGGCAGGGAGACCTCCCACATTTGTAGTGACACATTTGTCGGTTCCACTGTCATGTGCCTTGTCCTCTGGAATTCTCTTGTTCTTGTCTCTGGGAAAGAGGTTTGGTCTACCAAGTTACCATTTTGAGTCGGGCTCTTTGTAGCTTAGGGAGACTGGTCAGTGAGTTTCATGCTGTACACACACACACACACACACACACACACACACACACACACACCAAATTCAGCTGCCAGCAGGGAAACCTGGACTATGGCCACCTGCGGAAGGTTCTAAGCTGTGGCTGAGGTAGGCAATATGCTGGTTTCCAGGAGTGGGCAGGGGACCCCCTTCAAGCCTGGGTGTGTGGGCCTCTTCTGGTTACTCTAGATCTCAGAACATGGCTGTTCATGAGCCCGTGGCTTATGTTCACAACTGGGAATAGTCTTAAACACCTCTCCTTGCTTCTTCTCGGTGGCCATCTGCTTCCATCCACTTTGTACCTTAAGTGACTCTGAAGTCCCATGATGGTGTAAATAGTGAATAGCATCTTGCTATCTGCTGCTGTACCCTAGACTTTGCTGCCATAAAACCCAGTGGCTTTTCTCAGTTTCTCCTCTGATCCCCTTGCTCTGTTCCTGCCTTTTCAGACAACTGACATGATGGTTCAGTTCATCACTTTTCTCTGCTCCCTACGGCTAAACCTCCTGTCCCTAGATGGGAGGGATCGCATCTAAAATATTTGTTGGGACACAGCATCTCTATGCGTTCAGAATCACAGGGGCATATGTGCGTGAGTGCATGTGTGTGTGTGTGTGTGTGTGTGTGTGTGTGTATGTGTCTGTGCGTGTGTGTGAATGGGAAAATGAATGGATGAAGTATACGAATAGGAAAGTAATGGGTAGATTGTGCATGGTACATGAATATATGAATGAGGCAAAGAGAAAGATGGACGAATGGATGAGTGGATGTGTGCATGGATTAATGAATGGATAAATGGATGGCAGGGTAGACAGAAGGGTGGATAGGAGGATGGACAGAAAGACAGACGGGTGGTGAATGAGTTGGATGGACAAGCGAATGAGAAGACAGACAGAAGGAAGGAAGGATAGGTGGGTGGATGTATAGCTGGACAGGAGGATGAGTGAAAGGATGAAGGAAGGAAGGACCCACCTGGCTGTCTCCTCACTTCCTCCACTTATGACAGTGAGAGCTGGGATCCCATCCTCCGCCATTTTACTTGTACCCATGCAAATATCTAAGCAAGGCAGTCATGAAAACAGAAATGCACAAAGTCATATTCTTCTCTATGCTCTGAAAGACAGTAGGGACTCTGGGAGGACTCTAGAGGCCCAGCTGACTGTCACGATGGCGGAGCATTGCCAGGCCATCACCACGAGCCAGGCAGTGGATCCCGCAGGTTCAAGAACTCTAAAAGACTGACAGGGGTGGGCTGTATTGAAAGCTCAAGGGACATCTCCAGCAAAAAGGGGACACACCCCTTCCCTGTGGCATTTAGAGCCCCAGCACACCCTCCCTCACCTTCAGTCTCATCAGTCCTCAGAGAGGAGATGCTCTGACCTCTCTTCACAAAGACGGAGCCAAATGCTACGGCAAAGACTGCATACCTCGAGCTGACCACGGGCCTGCCGCAGGAGAGGGGCTGTGGCTTAGCCCTTCATTAGCCCTCGTCAGCCCCTGCTCACAGTGGCCTCATAAGGCAAGGGCAGTTGTCTTGGACTTTTGGAATATTTTATTTGAGGTAAAATTCACATAAAATTAACCAGCAATCAATTAAAAGGGTGCCTTTGACTCTGTGACATTTCGTACAATGACAGTGCACCCAGCACCTCGTATAGTTCCAGAACATTCCCATCACCCCAGAGGGAAGCTTGTATTCATTAAGCCATTACCCCAGGCTCCTCCCACCAGCCCTAAGCAGCCACTAATCTGCCTTCCGTGTACAGAGTGGATTTGCCCACTCTGTACAGTTCCTATACATGGAATCACATCATAGCTTTTAACCAACATTTATTTAGCTTCAAGTTCATCAGTATTTTGCATGGGCTGGCACAGCCTCACACACCTGTAATCCTGGTGCTCACAAGACAGAGGCAGGAGGATCAGAAGCTCAGGCAGCCTGGGAATGCAATAAGACCTTACTCAAAAGAAAACAGAAAACAAAAAAACAGAGATTAGGAGATGTCCCAGTGCTGTTAGAGCCCTTGCTCTGCAGGCAAGAGGTCCTGACCACAGGCAAGAGGTCCTGACCACGGGATAGCCAGGCATGGCTACAGGTGCCCGTAACGCCCGCATTGCAGGGCACAGACTGGCAGGTCCCCAGTAAGTATTCTGTTCCATGAGAGACTCTGTCACAGGCAGTAAAGGATAACTCCTAAGGTCTTTCTCTGCCCCTCTCTGGCAGAGTACCCCACACTCATATTGCATACCCCTGCCCACCCCCTTGTACACACACATGCACATGCAAGAAAACACAACACCATCACATGGGAGTATGGCTCAGCCTGCATTTCTTTCCATGACAGGTCCTCATCCCAGTGTGGACAGGCCACCATTTACTTAGCCAAGGGACTCTAGGGTGCCTACCACCTGGTGTGAGGAGTGCCAACAGGACATTCCGTGTGCAGGAATGCAAACATGGTAAGTCTAGTCTCTTAGATGTGTTTAGTGAGCTAGTTAAGAGTCAGGTTTATGGGTACAAGTCCCTGCTGTAATCACCAATCCAGGCTGGAGAGTCTGTCTTTTCTCTCCTTCAGATGGCACTCTGTTGGTAGGCCCAGGGGGTGGGGGTGGGCGCTGACACCCCTTCCCCATACCTCTGAGGTGTGGGTGACAGTTATTAATGCCTCTCTGGCACCCGTCCAGCTCCTTCCTTGATGATGATTATTTTATTCCGAGAGATTAATGTGCTGGGTCAGAGCATAATCCAGCCTGTAACAAGTGATGTGAATGGCCCTCCCAAGATAAATTGCAGGCTGGGAAAAGGTCTGCAGCCTCTCCTTGCCTGTCTGAGAGCTCTGGAGAGTCCTCATCAATCCTTGTCCTGGAGGAAGAAAGCCACGGGTGTTCCTCTGCAGCTGGGGTGGGGTGGGTGTGGGGGGAGACACATCTGTCAGGGACCCCTAATGGCCCTCGGCACAGATGCTCCTCCACAGGCCTCCATGCCAGCCCCTGAGAGAGTGGGCTGGCGGAATATCGCAATTATGATATTGGAGGCCTCTGGTATTTGGCCCCCTTTGATGGCCTGACCGAGGCTGAGTGAGCCACCTTGCCTGGGGACTTAGGGAGCGTCTTCATTTTCTTTTTTTTCTTAATCATCCCTCTGCTGTGACCAATTCCCCAATCCCCTCATGCCTCCTAGCACGACAAATGGGCCCCTTGGTAAGTCAGGATCCTCGGGTTAAGATGGCGGCCACTGATCTTCAAGCTCAGCACCAAACTGTCACCCTGGTCTGGTGTTCTGAGCTGACACTTGCTTTTGTGTGTTTCTTAGAGTTTCATTGTGTATCCTGGGCTGGCTTTGAATTCTTAATCCTCCTGCCTCAATCTCTTGAGTGCTAGGAATCTGGGTGTAAACCACCACACCTGGGGCTGAGCTTCCACTTGTCATTATAAGCCCACATAATAGGCTAGGGGTGTAACTTGGTAGAGCGCTTGCCCACATCAAATCAATCAATTAATTATCCCCATATAATATATACAGTGCATGTAGTTTGGGCCTGCCAGATCTGGCTTCTACTCCACCTCTCTCCTCACCATACTTCCTCCCTCCCCCCTCCATTTGTAGACCAGCTTCCTTGGGGACTTTGCATTCTCCTTCTCAAGTCCTTGGCATTTCCTGACCCCTCTGCCTGGGGCAGCCACCCCACTGTTCCCATGACTGTTTCCTTCCCATGTACAGGCAGGTAGGCAGAGAGACAGACACACACAAAGGAAGACACACACACACACACACACACACACACACACACACACACAGAGAGAGAGAGAGAGAACTCATCTCTCTCCTTCCTAACTGTGGCCAGCCACTTGAAGTTCCTGTAGCCATCTCTTCCCGCCACAATGGACCACATCTTCAAACTGTGAGCAAGTAAACCTTTCTTCCCTTAAGGTAGTTCTTCTCAGGTCTTTGGTCACAGCACTGACTAAGGTGGCCACTGCATATGAGTAGCTGGCAGGGGTCGTCTGATCGACTCTCTGATGGTGAAACAGAAAAGAGTTGTCATAAGAACTCTGCAAGGTCCCTTGCCAAGGGAAGCCACACCACAGGGCAGATGCCACCCAGGCCTTGAATCATCATCAAAGCTGGACTTCAGTCCTGGCTCCTCATTTAGTTCAGGGAACCTCGGCTACTCACCCAGCGGTCAGCTCTCTGCTTCTGTGCCGGTCACATGTATCCCATTATAGGCTAAAGACAGAGTCAGGTGTCTGTCATTCTGCCACAGTGGACCAGGGCGAGCCAGAGCATGGTGAGGTTGGCTCTGCCAGTCTGACTGCTCTGAGGGACCCATCGTTAGGTTGCCTGCTGTCTCCCTGAGGACCAGGGAGGGGAAAGCCACTGCCACTGCCATTGCCAGCAGCTACTGCTAAGTGAGGCTACTTAGCAATGCCTCTAAAGCTAAGTGTCCTCTTGTGTCCCCAAGCCAGTAACAGCCTGCAGTATATATCTCAGAAATTTTCATATATTAAAGTCCTAACCCATACTATACATCTGCATGAGGGTGTATATGCATTTTTTAGTTTTAATTAGTTTTAATCTTTTTAAAGTTATACTTATTTAGCATGTGTATGCACGTACGCCACAGCTCACATGGTGGATAAAGGACAACTTGCAGGTGTGTTTTCTCTGTCTCATGTGGTCCTGGGCATCGAACTCAGTGCTTCAGACTTGACAGCACGTGCTTTACCCACTGAGCCATCTTGCCACCCCAAGGGATGGAATCTTTGAAGATTGGTGAAGACGGTATCTCTGTTATGTTTCTTATTCCCGTGACAGAACACCAGACAGAGAGACCCAAGAGTGGAAGGCTGTGTTCTGGCTTGGGAATCAGGGTAGAGAGTCCATGACGGAGATAACACAGAGGCAGGGCCTGCCCTTTGCTGTGGCAGAGGGATCCTGAGGGGACTGATATATAAGGTAGGATATAAGGAATAGGGGGTACAGTTTAAGTCCTCATGTTCTACCCCACATTCCAATCCTGGTCTAAAACAGCACCATCAGCTGGGGACCAAGTGTTTAAATACACAGTCACAAGAGAGTCAGAAACCACAGGGGTGTGCCCTGTAGTCAGGACCATAGCAAGTGCTCTGGCTGATCTGAACATACATCATTGACTTACACGGTTTATTCCTTATTCGGCGCTGTGTAATATTCCCAGCATTAATTTACCCAATGTAGTGTGATGGTTAGATTGTCTCTTCGTCTTTGCCATAATGAAAGATACAATGCCCAGCATCCCTGCAAGCATACGAGCTTTCTCCAGTGTGGCCATGCTGGATGGAGTGAGTGACTTCTCCTTTATGGAGAATCCCAGTGGTTTCCCTGTCTCCCGTTGACTGTAGCAGTGTGCATGCCTGCAGGGCTGGATTCGAGCTACATTTTCCCCATGCCTGTCTCCCTGCTTTAGGTGACTATGACGTACTTCATCTTCAGGGTGGGCCAGGATCCCATCCTGAGGAAGGATAAACCACTGTCCTTTGGAAAGGCCCCAGGGTGAAATGTGGACCCAGCATGACTCCAGCAGTACCCTCTCTCCCAACCTGCTGGCCTAGTAGCTCCCTTGTTGATTTTTGCCAGAGCAGCGGTCTGCAGTGCAGTCTCCCTGACTCTATCAAGAGTCCTTATCAGGCAGATTCTCTTTCCCGAGAAACAGCCAGTAGCATGCGTGTGCTTTGAGAGCTTCATTTCAAGGAATGGGCTTCATGGTGGCTGGCTGAGCAGATCAGAAATCCTCACGATGGCCTGGAAGCCCGGCAGAAGTAACAATGTAGCCAAGAGCAAAAGTCCCTCCATCCCAGGGAAGCCTTTGTGTGGGCAGATGATGAAGTGTACTCACAGGATGCAGAACCATAGGTTCCCTGCCACATCCTGGCCGAGGTGTCAACCAATCTGTACCTCATAGTGACATCTAGGAGAGTGCTAGGTGGCAGAAGTGGACACTGGCCTCCTTAGCAAAGTGGATGTGATGGCACTACCCCGAGGCAGGACAGCATCCCGATGCACACATGGGCTCTCCTCATTCCAGCTGGGGGATTCAGTTCAAAGCCAGCCTGGGCTTGAGCAAACATGCAAAAACTACATGTAATTCTTCCTTCTATTTCTCTCTGCTGTTCATGCATGTGGAATCAGAGGATTACCTCTGCCAATCCTCAGGTCCCATCCACCCTTTGTTTGACAGTCTCCCATTGGCCTAGCACTCCACACCTAGGCTAGGTGGACTGGCTGGGGCGCCTCAGGGCTCTGCGAGTCTCTGCCTCACTGGGATGTTGGGCACTTTGTCGCTAAGCCTGGTGTGTTTTGGTTTGGTTTGGTTTGGTTTGGTTTGGTTTGGTTTGGTTTTTCGAGACAGGGTTTCTCTGTATAGCCCTGGCTGTCCTGGAACTCACTTTGTAGACCAGGCTGGCCTCGAACTCAGAAATCCGCCTGCCTCTTCCTCCCAAGTGCTGGGATTAAAGGCATGTGCCACCACGCCCGGCCCATCAGCCTGGTATTTTGCGTGGACACCAGGGATCTGAACGCACATCCTCTTGGAAGGAAGGAGCTTTACTAAGCTAGCCATCTCTCCTGCCCCACAAACAGCAGAGAACCTTTCAGAAAAAAAAAGTATCAGGAGGTGGCGTTGTGCATAGTCACACAGTTGGGGAGCTGAGGCAGGAGGATGGCCATGAGTTTAAGGCAAGCCTAGGCGACATAGTGAGACCCTGTCTCAAAAAACTAACCACGGAGGAGGGGGAGACAAAAGAAGTGCTCAGCCCAATTATCAGCACTGAATTTGATGAACAGAATCTCATTTTTGTCATTGGATCTGTGTCTGGGAAGCATTGTATCATGGGGTCATGCGATTTCCTATTATAAAGCCCTCATTCCCAAATAGAGAGAGAGCCACCTGCATGATATCAGGGCCGTTCACACTCTTTATTATTGTTGTTGTTACATGTATTCTCTGTGTGCGGTTTTTTTTTTTTTTTTGGTTACATGTATTCTCTGTGTGCAGGCATGTGCTTGCCATGGCTTGTATGTGGAAATCAAAGGACAGCATGTGGGCATCAACTCCCCTCTTTCCACCCCGCCGGTTTTAGGGATCAAACCCAGGTCCTCAGGCTTGGCTGCAATCACCCTGACGCACTAAGCCATCTCACCAGCTCATGTTCCTGCCTTAGGGTTTTGGCATTGGTGTTCTCATTTATCTCCCCACCCTAAATAGCTCCCGTCTTGCTTAGATCCCATTGGCTTTGTCCAGCCATACAAACAGACCACTGACCACTGGGCTACCCTGTCAGTGTCATGGAGCCAGGTGCTGTTGAAACTAAGGCCATGTGGAGAGTCTTCTGTTGAAAGAAGGGGACAAGGGACACGAAGAGACACAAGTCTCTGCCCCAGGACCCTAACACTTCTCTGCAGATGAACCACCCCAGCAAGATGTATTCATTTATCTAGGGTCACACAGCATCCTGTGACAGAACAACAGTGTGAGACTCCAGGCCTTTCCGATGGTGGGGGACATGCCCTTGGGGGCCCATGGGATTAGTCAAATGATAAATGTCATGCTAATCCACTATAAACATGGGAGAGAGTGGATACGTCTGCGCCCATCCTTAGAGATCATCTATGGAAGCTCATTCTAAGTTTAGTCACTGTTCTATCGCTGTGAGGAGGTGCCATGGCCAAGGCAATTCCTATAAAAGAGAGCATTTAATACATGATCATCATGGCAGAGAGCAGACAGGCGTGGTGCCAGAGCAGTAGCTGGGGGCTTTACATCTTGATCTGCAAGCAGCAGGCAGAGAAACACACACTGGGCTTGATGTGGACTTTTAAAACCTCAAAATGACACGTCTCTCCCAACCAGGCCACACCTCCTAATCCTTCCCAAGGAGTGCCACTAATTGGGGACTAAGTGTTCAAATA
The DNA here is from genome assembly GCA_902729485.2 of Mus minutoides. NCBI lineage: Eukaryota > Metazoa > Chordata > Mammalia > Rodentia > Muridae > Mus > Mus minutoides. Next base: position 3,025,714 of record LR749484.1, read on the forward strand.
TATGAGTCTGTCGAGGTCATTTTCATTCAAACCACCACCCATGCCCATAACCCCTTGTGAGGCAGATAGTCTTTTTTTTTTTTTTTTTTTCCGAGACAGGGTTTTTCTGTGCAGCCCTGGCTGTCCTGGACCTCAGAAATCCACCTGCCTCTGCCTTCCAAGTGCTGGGATTAAAGGCGTGCACCACCACTGCCCAGTCTTATATGCTTCACTTGACAGACAGGGAAACTGAGGCACAGAGAAGCTAACTGACCTGATGGGTGTTGGTGAGGCATACACTTGAATTCCATTTCTTTAGTTTCAGAACTCAGTTTCTTGACATGTTGTCACACACACACACACACACACACACACACACACACACACACACGGCACTCATGAAAACATGCATGCAAGCACACAGTAGTGCGCATGCACACATCCCGGGCCCATACTCCTGCCAACCTACCAGAGGAGAATGACAGCCACTGCCGCTCAACACAGTGGGAGACAGTCATCACTGCCCCCAGTCAACTCAGGCCCCACACCCTCATCAGCCTTTCAGCCTCGTGCCCCAGCCCTCTGCCACCCAGCACCCCAGCTTCTGGTTCAGGGGACTATTTTTGTTTGTTTTGTCCCCTCCTGCACCTTTACTCTGTTCCCTGGGAGACTCTCAAAGGCTCCAGTCAGCCACCAAGGGAGACAGCAAGGACAGGACCCAGTGAACACCTGGGAGTTCTCACACCTTGCACACCTTAGCTTACACACGTTCGTGTGTGTGTGTGTGTGTGTGTGTGTGTGTGTTTGTGTGTGTGTGTGTGTGTCCGTCCGTCCGTCCGTCCGGGGAAGAAAAGGGAGAGGAAGAGGGGGAGGAGTTTACATTATTTATTTATTTACCCCGCCCTGCCCTACTCCACACCCCCCAAGCTGTTGTTCCCCACTGGGAAAAATGAAAAACAGCCTCAGACAACAGCAGACAAAGCAGACCACATGGCCCCCGCAGTTTAATTTCCTTTAATTCATTTTATATTGAACCAAATGATACTGTTTGTTTTTAATGGCAAACACTCAGCACGGAGGAGGAGCAGCCGGGATCCTGGGGGAAAAGCAGGAACACAGCTGCTGTTGAAATCCTGGCTCCTTCTATCCCCAGCCCCCAACCCCACCTCCCCATCTCCCTGGGAAATAGGTTTCCAGGTTGAAGGATGACACCCTTCTCCAGGTTGGCTGCTGTGGCTGTTCTTTCTCAGTGATACTTCTTGCTTATCACTGGCAAGCAGGACCTTCCCCATGCTCAACCCCAAGGCATGGACAGGACACATGGAGGACACAGCCCAAGCGCACTCCTTAACTCCAGAGCCCGAGGCAGCCTCATAAGGGGATCCACGGCAGCTCCTGTGCTAAAGAAACAAAAACAGGGGCAAGAATAATGGCCTGCATCCAGACCAACTATCCAGGGCCTGCCCTTCTGTGGGCTGGGTGGGGTCTGGTGCCTCTGTGAAGCCTTCTATGGTCCTAATTCTTCAAGAGCCCTTTTTGCCAAGCTGGGCCTTAGCTGATAACTATTCTTACACGTGAAGAGAACTCAGACTCTGAAGCCCCTAGGCAAGGAGGCAGAGGCCTTGGGCCTGACTGTGGTCTTGGTGAGGCCAAGCCAACAGGATAGATGCCAGAGGAGGTCATCCCAAGGCCTCCTCATGCTGCAGGGGGGAGCCACACCTGCTCTCTTATCCACACTCAGAGATTCAGACAGGCCTCTGTTCTGCTGGGGAGGAAATCAGGGTAGTTGTGGGGTCACGTGACTCACTCCCAGGCGTGATCGTCTAAGATTGGCTTCTACCCTCTGGCCAGCTGGACGCTGTGCTGGAGCTGCCCTCACAGTTAGGGCTTCCAAGCTCAACCTCCCAGTGCAGCAGGGCCAGGTAGGGGAGCAGGCATCTCAAAACAACCACCCACAAGGCTGCTTTAGTCTCACTCATTCTGTAGCCATGGATGGACCCATGGCAAGTCTCCTGCCTCAGCTTCCCAAGTGCTGGGATTACAGGTGTGTGCCTGTAATGATTGGGGCAGTGGGAAGCCAGAAGGTCCTTCTAGAGGAGACAACAGCCACAGCACAGGCGTGACTTTCCAGATTATAGTAGAAAGGCTCATTGCTTACAGTGATGTCTGCCAAGTTCTCACCATGAACATGTACGGCCACGGTATCCAGAGGCCAGGAAAGGCTGGTAATAAGTCTGTACTTCGGACAAGGCAGGGAGGCCAGAGTCAACTGTATCCTACCATGCCGATCATCCTGTGGGTATAGTATGGCAGCTTCCCAGATGAGGGGATTCACATGCCCTTCTAGTAAACCAAAAAAAAAAAAAAAAAAGCAGAAATGTGTGCAGATTTTTGTTTGGTTTTGGTTTTTCGAGACAGGGTTTCTCTGAGTAGCCCTGGCTGTCCTGGAACTCACTCTGTAGACCAGGCTGGCCTTGAACTCAGAAATCCACCTGCCTCTGCCTCCCAAGTGCTGGGATTAAAGGCGTGCGCCACCACGTCCAGCAATGTGTGCAGATTTTAAAGGAAAGACATAATGGAACTCCCCTGATGCTTTCTGTGGCCATCCATCTCCCTTTCTGTCCACATGTCTGCCTTTTGTCCATTTGTCTGTTTCCATTCTCGACAAGCTATTGATCATGAACGGAGCAAACATGGAATATGCCCAGTTTTACTCCAAGTCAGACTGGAGTTTGACTGTCAACACTACCCAAGCCCATACTTTTTTGCCTTCACCTCCAAAATATTTATCACGCCCAGTCTAACACTGGTGTGGTGTAGGGACTGAATAAAAGTTCCAGGTGAGGAGGCAGGGCCCGCCCACTTTGGTCAGGTGATCTTCATTAACCATAGGCCATCAGATCACAGTCTGTACTACTCAGGGGTGAAAGTAAATCTTGGGCACTGGAGAGATGGTGCAGCAGTTAAGAGCCCAGGCTGCTCATGCAGATGACCTGGATTTGACTCCCAGAACCCACAAGGCAGTTTACAGCCATCTGTAACTCCAATTCCAGGGCACGCAATACGGTCTTCTGGCCTCCGTGTGTACCAAGCACACATATGGTGCACATACCTAATGCAGACAGAGACACACATGCATACATACATACATGCATACACATAAAACCGCATCCTGGAGGCTTGGGTCAATGGGAAGGGCTCTCAGTTGTGACTACAATGATCAGGTTTCTCTGCAGTGGACTTGGCCCGGCCCTGGAGCTGGGACACCCGGCAGCCTTAAATGCGAAGCCTGCTAAGGACCCAGTACAGCCGCAAGTCTGAAACATTGCCTAGACTCTCAGTCACCCCAAAAGCTCAGCACTCCTTGGGCTCTGAGGTCTCTTGGCGCGTGAATGATGTCATCGTCCTGCGCCGTCCAGCGGGCCAGGGGCACTCCAGACGCTGGCGAGGAGCCTGTTGTGGGGAGCTGGGGAGGCCACGATGATCTCATCCACCTGGGAGAGGAATGGCCAGCCGCTGACGTCATCGCAGCGCCCGTTGCCAAGCAACGCGGAGCCGGTGGCCCCACCCCAGCTTCCTAGATTCTGGGTTGCTCTCCCCTTCTCCTTTCTCCTGTCAGCGTTCGCTTCTTCCTCTGCTTCTTCCTCTTGCTCCTTCCTCCTCCTCTCCCCTTCTTCCCTCATCTTCCCCTTCTCACATCTCACTATATTTCTTAGGCTCTTGTTTTCTGACTAACTCACGGATGTCTTTAAGCACCCCACGGAATTAAGTCCTTGCTTCTCTGCCTGTCCTGTCTGAGCCGGCTTCCTGATCAGCCGTGGGGACAGTGTGAGGGTGCTAAGTTTTCCACGCACAGCCTCTCCTCACCCACCAGGCAGCTCGGCTCCTTTACTGTCCCTTCGCTCTCTGCTCAGATGGTCCTCTAAATGGCTTAGTGTTTGAGTTGTCTCATCTCATGCATGGATTTGGTCATAACCACCTCCCTCTCAGAGAGGCTCTGGCTGTGCAGTTCCTGCTTGACATGTGCTGAAGAAGGGGATTATAAAACAGGCCTGGTGTGTTACCTGTAATCCCAGCCCTTGGGAGTCTGCAGCAGGAGGATTATAAACTCTAGGCCAACCTGTTCAGTGGCCTTTTCTATCAGGCCTCTGACTAGCTCATTTCTCTCCTGTCTTTGGCCCAGTCTTTTGTCCCATGGTCCTCTTTGCCTTTTTTTTTTTTTTTCCTGTGTTCCTCTGAGCAGCCTTTCCAGCTTCTTCTCCCAGAGCTCAGAGGTCAGCTAGGAGCCTCCTCTCTTGGAGGAGTCCCGATGCACCCCTCCGTCCCTGGCTCTGCCCTTCAGATGATTGCTGGCGCTGTTTTGTCCTGAGGGTGCTGGCAGCTGAGGCCACAACATCCCAGCAGCCTGGCAAGTCATTTTCCTAGAAAAACAAGCCTTTATTTTCAGCCCTCTGTGTCAGCTTGGAAAAAAAAATGCAAACGGGAAATGGGGCTGAGGAGCCTCTCTGCCCTCAAGGCTACATTATTTTTAATTTATTCCCCCCACATTAGTGAAGGCTTTGGGGTGCAGCCAGACTGTAGACTCAGGCAGTGGAGCTATCTACCTACCTTTGCTGGACCCTTAACTTCCTGAACCCCTGGCTCTCTGTACAGTTTTGAAAGAACTGTCATGGGGCCTTCCCCACCGTGGCCATTCAGAGAATCAGGTGACCAGGAAGCTTAACTGCAACTGGACCCTTCCAACATTTGCTATGTACTTTGGTGCCCAGGCTCAGAAAGAAACACAAAACCAGCCCTTTCTGTGGGAATTCAAGCTATTAAAAGTGTTGCTAGTCCGATGGTGGTGGCACATGCCTTTAATCCCAGCACTTGGGAGGCAGAGGCAGGCAGATTTCTGAGTTTGAGGCCAGCCTGGTCTACAGAGTGAGTTCCAAGACAACCAGGGCCACACAGAGAAACCCTGTCTTAAAGAAACCAAAAAAAAAAAAAAAAAAAAGTGTTGCTACTGGCTTCCATGGTCTTGACAGATGTGCTAAGTTCAGCATGTTTTTAAGCTGGGTGACTTGGAGCGGGTTCCCTTACCACTCTATGCCTCTGGCACTGACTCTGTATTAATGAGAGTGTCAGCTGTAGTTGGACTTTGGTTACTTTGTGGGTCCTTTTTTAATTCCATCCTTCTCCATTTCTCTTCTTCCACCCTTTCAACCCCTAACACTAGGTAGGAGAGAAAGAATAGAGGGGAGAGGGAAGAAAGAGATCCCTGAATAAAGTTGGGTTCAGAAAGGGAGTGACCATTAGACTATTTCCTGCTGATTAGGGGAATATCAAGTTCCTTGGGGGCAAGTTTCATCTTCGCCATCAGGACACCTAATTTCTTCTTCTCCTCTCTTTGCACACAGCTACTTAACAAACAGCAACCCATGAATAGCTGCTCTCTCAGGGCCCTGACATTCATTCATGTAGCCTCTGAAAGTCCCCAGAATTCTGTATGACACACACTCATGGAAGTTCTCTGCAGCTGGCAAAACCACACCCCTGCCTGAGCGCTAGGCGAATCAGTCACCTGCTGTGAAGCAATCCCCACATCCCCACACCTGGGACTAAAATGAAAACACATTCACATAATATTTCTGTGTTTTTAAGAGAAACCCAAATTCTCACTACAGCCAGCAGCACCTGCTTCTGTGGTGCCGTGTGCAGAGTGGTACCTAGTATATATGACCTCCTAAGTATTAAGTCATCAAAGAGGAGCAGAGACAACCACAGCTGACAAGTGGGGAAGTGAATAGGGGAGTCTTCACTTCATGTTTGAGCTCCTGGATCCACCTGTACTTGAAGCTGCAGCCTTCTTGCATCCTGGGCTCTGAGATAACCACTTATTTCTCCAAGCTACTTTGTTACTTCTCTGACCCTCATAATCCCAGGGGACTCCAGTACTTGAGTTAACAGTGATTAGAGGTTCAGAAGGCCAGAGCTGGGTTAATACCTCTGGAATACAGAGCTGAGGTGGAGTGAGGGGTGTGGGGAGGGGGCAGGCCTCACTTGGAGTACCAGAACTGTGAAAGATGTTCGCCAGACTCTTGGACTCACAACCACACACATTTTGCGTTTATCTCACTCAATCAAGAAGGCTTGGTGCATTCCCCACAGGGATGAACCCCACACCTCTCAGGCCTTAGTTCATTGCCTCCATCAATCCTAAGGCGGGGTGAGAGTGGGGGTGAGGGGGCTCCCATTGGCCCTTGTTACCAGCGTCAACAGGGGTTCCCATTGTTGACATTTGCCAGGAGAATCTCAGGAAGAACGCACTAGAACTCTAACCCAGGGCAGAGGAGTGGAAGTCCACACCCTTTACGGATGCCGGGAAGGGTCCAGTTGAGTCCCGCCTCCACCCCAGTCACTGCTTGCTTCTCTCCTCACTGGGTACTTCTCGTGATAATCTTGTGTCCGGTACAGCAGTGTCCGCCAAACCATCTCCCTCACCCAACCTCAGAGATTTCGTTTCCAAGTTGTTTTGGGATACAAGGATGATCTGGCTGTGACATCTCTCACCCCACTGATCACCAGGGCTGATGTGGATCAGCTGGCTGGCTAGGCAGGGGCTCACTCTCCCCTCACCACTCCTCATGTGCCCCTTGAAAAGCTGTGTGCTCACTCAGTGGAAAAAGACACCCTTCCCTGAATGGAGGAGGACTGGTCCTCTGTCAAGAGTATATGAGTAGCTGCCTCTCCTGCTAAGAACAGTGGTTCTTAACCTTCCGAGTGCTTTGACCCTTTAAGACTGTCCCTCATGTTGTCTGCTAAGAACAGTGATTCTCAACCTTCCGAGTGCTTTGACCCCCCCTTCCTAGTGTTTGTGACCCCCAACTGTAAAGTTGTTTTTGTTGCTGTTTCACAACTCTCATTTTGCTATTATGAATCACAATGCACATATTTGATATGCAGGATATCGGATATGCGACTGATCCCTGATCAAGACCCACAGGTTGAGAACCACTGTGCTAGAACCTCCAAACAAGCTCCTAGAGTAGGTGTGGGGTTTTTTTGGTGGTATTTATTTATTTATTTTGATTTTTTGAGACAGGGTTTCTCTGTATAGCCCTGGCTGTCCTGGAACTCACTTTGTAGATCAGGCTGGCCTCAAACTCAGAAATGCTCCTGCCTCTGCCTCCCAAGTGCTGGGATTAAAGGCGTGTGCCACCATGCCCATCTCCAGTCATTTTTTTCTTTAAAGCTCCTTATGCTCAGAGAGTCCCTGACAGTAGCATCTTTGGCATTAGAGTCCTGTGAAATGATGGCTGTAGGAATCCCCCTAGCTGTTTGAACTATAGCTCCACCCAAGCTGTCCACCAAGACTCAAGTGAGAAAGCCAGCCCAGCAGGGAGCAGGTGTTCCAGGGGGTGGGGGGTGGGAGGAGCCAGTGCAAAGGCCCTGGGGTTTGACTGTGCCTGGCTCACAGGGATGCTGGCTGATGGTACATTGTGCAGACAATGGAAAACATGGTGCTTTAGACACCTCTCTGAGTGTGCCAGAAGACACTGGTCTGAGCGAGTCTGACACAGTTTGGGGTCCAAGATTTACCATGTATTCTGAAAGCTTGGACTGGCCACCATGGGAGGGATTTATTGCAAAGAGCTGTTTGTATTAGGATCTCTAAGTGAGTTGAACATTGACAGCCAGGGACACCAAGGGCATGAAAGGGGTTTGGTCACAGAGAGGAGACGTACTTCACTAAAGGTACCCAGCTGGGAAAGGGCAGGGCTAGGATTTGAACCTGGCCGATAGGAACATACAAAGACCTAAGCTTTAATCACAGGTCCACTACTGGCCTGCCCTACTCCTCTGTTCAGGTTGCTATGACAACCAACCTGAAACCAGATGGCTTCTCACAGTAGGGAAGGCTGTAGAATCCAAGATCAAACCCTCATATGATTTAGTTCCCAGTGAGACCCCTTATCCTGTGTTCTCTCTGTGTAGGACAGGAAGGGCTCGAACTAACAGTTACCTCCTTTCTCAGCCTTTGTCTTAGTCAGATGTCTTAGTCAGGGTTTCTATTCCTGCGCAAACATCATGACCAAGAAGCAAGTTGGGGAGGAAAGGGTTTATTCGGCTTACACTTCCATACTGCTGTTCATCACCAAAGGAAGTCAGGACTGGAACTCAAGCAGGAGCTGATGCAGAAGCCATGGAGGGATGTTCTTTACTGGCTTGCTTCCCTTGGCTTGCTCAGCCTGCTCTCTTATAGAACCCAAGACTGCCAGCCCAGAGATGGTCCCACCCACAAGGGGCCCTTGATCACTAATTGAGAAAATGCCTCACAGCTAGATCTCATGGAGGCATTTCCCCAACTGAAACTCCTTTTTCTGTGATAATTCCAGCTGTGTCAAGTTGACACAAACCTAGCCAGTACATCAGAGTTTCTATTCCTGGACAAAACATCATGACCAAGAAGCAAGTTGGGGAGGAAAGAGTTTATTCAACTTACACTTCCATATTGCTATTCATCACTGAAGGATGTCAGGACTGGAACTCAAGCAGGTCAGGAAGCAGGAGCTGATGCAGAAGCCGTGGAGGGATGTTCCTTACTGGCTTGCAGAAGTGGGTACTTACTTGGTACCAGAAGTGGGGTTGTAATGCTACAGCTGTCCACTTCTGGGTGGTGCCTGCATAACGTGCAGAGCCATCAGTAAACCAGGCCCTAGTCTTCTCCTCTTCTCTCAGCCGATCATAGGGAACCCCATGAGGCTATAGGTGCATACTTGGCAGCAGATGGCATTGTAACAGGAGTAGATACCATAGGTATTTGAGCAACTTCTTCATGTAACTTGCTTGTACCTTCAGGAACTGATCTGGCCTGATCATGTATATACCACTTCCATTTGATAATAGATTGCTGCTGTGCACGTCCTACTTTATGACTTTCAGGGTCTGATAGTACCCAGCTCATGATGGGTAGTTCAGGTCGCATAGTAACTTGGTGTCCTATTGTCAAACGTTCAGTTTCCACTAAAGCCCAATAGCAGGCCAAGAGCTGTTTTTCAAAGGGAGAATAGTTGTCTGCAGATGATGGTAGAGCTTTGCTCCAAAATCCCAAAGGTCTTTTCTGTGATTCACCTATAGGGGCCTGCCAGAGGCTCCAAACAGCATCTCTATCAGCCACAGACACCTCAAGTACCATCGGGTCTGCTGGATCATATGGTCCAAGTGGTAGAGCAGCCTGCACAGCAGCCTGAACCTGTTGAAGGGCCGTCTCCTGTTCCAGGCCCCACACAAAGCTAGCAGCTTTCCGAGTCACTTGGTAAATAGGCCTAAGTAACACACCCAAGTGAGATAAATAATTTTAAAAATAAATTACTTAGTAATAAGAAACTAGACATAGGGGGCTGGTGAGATGGCTCAGCGGGTAAGAGCACCCGACTGCTCTTCCGAAGGTGATAAGTTCAAATCCCAGCAACCACATGGTGGCTCACAACCATCCGTAACGAGATCTGGCTCCCTCTTCTGGAGTGTCTGAGGACAGCTACAGTGTACTTACATGTAATAAAAATAAAATAAATCTTTAAAAGAAAAAAGAAACTAGACATAATACATTTCCCATTATGCTACAAAACCAAGCAGACAATGGAAGACAAAAGAAAGGTTCAGCTCTAAGGAGGGCAACACCTTCTGCGATAGAACAGGCTGCCCTCCCAGACAGTCAGCCTCACAACTCTTACATGATGCACACTCATGTGGAAAAACTTGTCAAGCTTTGCCAGGGCCAGGAGATGAAAACATACCATATCCTAATTAGCTAATTATAAAGCAGGAGCAGTTTGGAGAAGAACCCAGATGATCTTGAGCTCGGAGATCTCTCTGTCTTAATCTTCTGGAATCCATAGCCGATATGCTATCAAGATATCCATACCAAGATTCAGATCAGAAACTTCTATCTCCAAGCCTCCAGGTTAGGGTCACTGGTGAGCCTTCCAATTCTGGATTGTAGCTCATTCCAAATATAGTCAAGTTGACAACCAGGGATAGCCACTGCAGCCTCCAAGATTCCATGAGGATGAGGCTGAAATTATAGGGATGAACCTATTAGTTTTACGGATATGTCTGTGTGAGTGGATGTGTGTACCCAGAAAACAATGTAAGGTCTCTAAGACATTGTAAGCCCCCTGATATGGGTGCTGGGAACCAAACCCAAATCTCCTCTACAAAAGCAACAAGGGCTCTTAACTGCTGAGCCGCCGTTCCAGCCCGTGGTATCTCTTTTTTTGTTTGTTCGGTCGGTTGCTTGGTTGGTTGGTTTGAGACAGAGTTCCTCTGTGTAACCCTGGTGGTCCTGGAACTCATTCTGAAGACCTGGCTGGCTTCTAACTCATAGAGATCCTCCTGCCTCTGCCTCCCAAGTGCTGAGATCAAAGCTGTGTGTCACCACCACCTGGCCATGGTGTCTTTTATAATGGCACCAATCCTATCACAAGGTGCCACCTTATGTCCACATCACTTCCCATGGGCCTTGTGCCCCAATGCAGCTGGCTGTGTCTCCAGGTTCCACACCAACCATTTAAGCCTATAGTAGGCTCAGGCATTACTCAGGGGGCTTGTGGCTATACTGGAGTGGGCAGACAGTTTGTCATTGTTTCCTAAGCAACAGATTCTATTTACATGGTGTTTACATTGTATCCACATCAGAAGCCACTGCAGCCTACAGGGCATGGCATCTATGCAGGCATTCTGCTGTCTTGTAAGAGAGACTTGAGCGTCACAGATTTGACCATGTTTTGTTTGGAGGATTCTAGAACCCTCCCCTGCGGACACTGAGGGATGGGGATTAGGGCTTTGGTGCATGAGTTTGAGGAGATGTAGTGTGGTCCAGAGACTGCAGAGTACCCTTACAGAAATGTTGCTACTCTCTTCCTCCTCCCCTCCTCTTCCTCTTCATCCTCTCTCCTCTCATCTTCCTCCTCCCACTGCTCCCTCCTCTCACCCTCCTCCCTCTCCTCCTCCTCTCACCCTTCTCCCTCTCATCCTCCTCTCACCCCCTCCCTCTCCTCCTCCTCTCACCCTCCTCCCTCTCCTCCTCCTCCTCTCCTCCTCCTCTTACCCTCCTCCCTCTCCTCATCCTCCTCTTCTTCCCCTCCTCTCACCTCTTATCCTCCTCCCTCTCCTCCTCCTCTCACCCTCCTCCCTCTCATCCTCCCCCTTCTCATCCTCCTCTTCTCCTCCTCCTTCTCCCATCTTCCCCCCCCCCCCGCCCCTTCTCTTGTCCCTCTCCTCTTCTTTTTGTTCTTGGCTTGAAACCAAAGTCATGAGCTCTCTGTTTTGTGATTCCCAAGTTTATTTGGGGTATGCTGGGGACAGCTCATCTCTCTGCCATGTGATATCCTCCTGGCCAGGACAGCTCACCCGGGCCTGGTCTCTTCATTCTGCTACCTCAGCTGAAGAAGCAGAAGTGGCTGGCCCAGGATCCTAGACTCTTCTCTTGCTCTCCATGCCCCACCCTGCCCCCAGCCAGCCTCCCAGACAGCGAAAGCAGAGAAGGGAAAACTGCCCCATATCCTCAGGTCTGGACAGTCTCCACATGTCTGCCCCACTTCTAACCTGCTTTTCTTCCTTCCAATCTAGGTCTCCTCCCACCCCTTCTTCATCTTCCTCCCACTCTGATGTTGGGCTTGGAACTCAGAGTTTCCTGTACAAAGCCCCACTGCATCCCCACTCATTATTTCTCTGAACCTGAATTCTTCCCTGTCTCTTTCCAGTGTAGCACTAGCATGTAACACTCCCAGGCCAGGGTCAGCCTGAGGCTGAGCATTGGCTGTAGCCATATCCTGCACTCTCGCTGTGAGCCTGTATTTTAGACCCCCTTAGTCCTCGGATCTTCATGGTATCTATGATACCATGGTCACCTAACAGATCCAGGCCACCCGAGGTTCCTGAGGGTGGAAAGTTGAACTTTCAGGAAGTTTACAGTGGACCTTATGGGAGTATGTACACTACAGAAATTGGCAAACACACAAGCCAGGGACTGTTTACCCCCAGGGACCTGGTTTACCAGAATGTCACTGCATGAAGTTGTATGAGTGTGAGTTTATGTGGATGTGTGTGTGTGAATGTATGATTGTGTGTGTGTCAGCATATGAATATGTGTGTGCCTCTGTGTGTGTTGTAAGTATCTGTGGGAGTGTGGGGATGTATGTGATGATAGTGAATGTGTGTGAGTGTGGTAGGCGGGTGTGAACTGTGTGTACACATGTACATATGTGTGTCTTTGTATGTAGATGAAGCAAGGCTCAGGGAAGTGAACCCATTTGGTGAGTGGCAGACCGGAGCGTGGCAAGTCTCCTACCGTGAGCTCTGAGCTGTCCCGCCCCATCAGAGATTGCTCAATGGGAATACTTGTTAGTCTCAGGACACACGGACAATCAACCTTCCCCCTCTGTGTCCACATTCATGTCTCCGAATGGTCCCTCTCCTCTGTCCGCCTCATTCTTCAGACCAGCTGGAAGTACCCTGTGTTCGTCTCATGCCCCGCCGTCTCCTCAGCCCTTGGTTCTTCAAGCTTTTGTTCTTTCCATGTTTGCCTTCTTTTCTGTGTCCCAACCCATCCTGACAGTGAGGAAGGGAGACTGCTTGCCTGGGACCGCCCCTGCCTGCACCCCCTTCCCCCATCACAACTCCAAGCCCAGAGCCCTCCCATCACTTCCCCACCCCTAACCCCACAAGCCTTATAACAGTCTCCACGTGTCTCTCCTGGTGACAGGGAGGAGAGGCGCCTGCATTCCGTCACCCTCCCACTGTTGGACGTGCCATAGAAACTCCGCCTTCTGTTTGGTGGTCGTCAGAAGTAACATGCAAGAAACCTGGAATTAGGAAACTGCTTAATTAGGGAGGACATGCGTTCTCCCTGGATATGCATAGTTCCCAGTGGCCACCCCACCCCACAGCTAATTGCTACTTTTAAGATGGTTCCGCTAGGCTCTCACTCCCTTGATTTTATTCTCCCTGATACAGGGCTTGCTGATGAAAGTGTTCTTTCCCACGTTCCAGCTCCGACTTTCTGTCAGCAAAGTGTAGGAAAGATCCAGGAGTAATGAAGGTGGAGCCTTCTGCCCTACTGTGTGCAGGATATGCCCTGAGTCAGAGATGCAGGGTGGATGACCTGAACTTAAAGATCTCTGAGGGCCTTGGAGTCTAGCGGGAAAGATGGGGACTAAGGCTGGGAGAAATGAGAGAAAGGAGGGAAGATGGATATAAAGAAAAGAAACATGAATGGATGCATGGATGGATGGACTGATGAGTGGATGGATGGGTGGGTGAATGGATAGAAGAGTAGATGGATGGGTGGATGAATGGATAGAAGAGTAGATGGATGGGTGGATGAATGGATAGAAGAGTGGATGGATGGGTGGATGATGGATTGATGGATGGATGGATGGATGGATGCATTCAGTCTCAAGCATTCACATTCAAATAAATAAATAGGTCAGGGCAGTCAGTGCACCCATAATTCCATCATGATGGAGACAAGATGATGGTGAGCCAGCATAGCAGGGAAACCCCAGATTTAGTGAGAGACCCCATCTCAGAAAACAAGGTAGAGACTGATTAAGGAAGGCACTCAACCAACATGCCTCTGACCCCCACACATGCATGAATATACACATCTGCACATACATACATTCATACATACATACATACTTGCATATGTACCCACTGACACACACACACATACACTGCACATGCACACACACAATGTGATACAGATTGAGGCCCACCTCCAGGTTTGTGAGAATGTTGTCTCCAGGAATGGTTCCTACATGATGGATGGATAGATGGGTTTCTTCATGGGTGCATAATTGGGTTCCTTTATTGGAAGGTGATGAACGATAGAGGTGCGGCCTCGCTGGGAGCAGTGTCACTGGGTTCCGTCCCTGGAGGATGCATCTTACTCTGTTCCCTTTTTTTCTGTTTCCCGTCCATCCTGAAGAAGCTGCTTGACTCACACTCCAGTTGCCATGGTACCCTTCCTCACAGTACACCTAGAAACACAAAGCCATTGTCCACTCATGGAGACCTCTGCTGGCTAAATAGTCCTTGCCTCCAGTCATTTTTGTCAGGGTTTTTGTGTAAGGCCAGCAGTTCTCAACCTGAGGGTCGCAAGTCCTTGGGGGTCGCTTGTCATAAATCCTGCACGTCAGATGCGAGGGAAGCGTGGAACAGCTGAGCTTGGATAACCAGGAAAGCAGTGGGTTCTGCAGAGCTTGGGACCTGCTGTCTGGTAGAGAGAGGACAGGGCCAGGTGGAGAGAGGGCTGGGCCTGCTTGTCATCCAGGGGTAGGTACCATCGACCCATGACAGCCATCCCTGACTTCCACAAGTTCCCAAAGGAACTAGAATTGCCTCCAGGTGATACCTCTGGGGTGAGAGACCATTTGAATGGAGCATCAAAGGGAAAGGAAGGCCTTTCAGAAAACAGGGGACCACACACACACACTCAGTGGACCCCCACATACACACACATAAAGGGGATACACACATATATAAAGAAGACCTCCACACACACACATATAGAGGACCCCCACACATACTTGGGACCCACACACACAGATAAACACACACATTCAGGGGACCCACCCCCACCACACACACATACAGGGGACACACACACACATTCAAGGGACACATTCAGGGGACCCCACACACACATATACACAGGGACTCAGCCAAACAGTCACAATGGGAGCAGAGGGCTAGATGACCAGTCTTGGTCCTTACAAGTATCTGCTTCAAGGAGTCGCCTCTGGATGCTGAGGGCCTAGCTGTCAGGACAAATGGAGAGAGTATAAAGCCTCCCTTTTGGCCTTTGGCTGGTGAAATGGCTTGGCTCATAAAGATGCTCACTGCTAAGACTGATGATCTGAGTGTGACCCTGGAGCCTGTGTGGCAGAAGGAGAGAACAGACTCCTGCAAGTTGTCCTCTGAACACCCCCCCCCCCCCCCCCCCCCCCCCCCCCCCCCGCACAAGCACTCTACACAACAGGCGATAGTTTCCATAAAGAACTTGCACTCATGTACTGCACAGGCTTATTCTTTCTCCTGGCCCATCTCCCATCACCGAGTCCTTCGTCTTTGTCCTGAAGAGTACTGGGTGGTTATTCTGCAGGCTCCATTATTTGGATTTGTCTCTCTTTTCCTCATGGTTCCATTGAGGACAACAGACGTGACACTGTCCTTCCCAGTGTGTCATAGTCCAAGATTTATGGAGTTAGGGTGACTTATGAGGAGGGTGCTGACCCTGGTTGCTTGGGTACTATGGAGTGTGGTTAACCACAGAGTTGGTGTTTTACAGGGTAATCTTTCATGGCTGTGTGGCGCTCTGTCATGCATCTCCAACAGTCAGGCCCCGCCTCTTGTGTGTCTCCTTTGTAACCTCTTTGCTGTTACAAAGATCATCTTTCTTGACACATTCTGTGGGAAGCCCTGGTTAGTTTGTTAGAGGAGTTACAGGCACAAAGCTCACTGACATTTTTAAGGCTCTGGACACCCAAGGAAGGGCTGTTGGCTCGTGTGTGTGTGTGTGTGTGTGTGTGTGTGTGTGTGTGAGAGAGAGAGAGAGAGAGAGAGAGAGAAAGAGAGAGAGACCCAGTCTTATCTGAGTGCGATGTACATATAATAAAGTACACAGCTTTGCAGCATAATTTCTGTGAGCTGAGACATGTGACCACACCCACATAAGCACCATTACAATCATTGAAGAAGCCATTTCCCATAACCCCCTAGTGTTCCTTAGAGTCTCACCCTCACCTTGGACAGCCACAGTTCTCCTTTCATCTCACTCTGGCTTAGTGTTACCTGCTCTAAGACTGTGTGTGAACAAGGGTTGTCATGGAGAGAGAGAGAGAGAAAGAGAAAGAGAGAGAGAGAGAGAGGGAGAGGGAAAGGGAGAGAGAGAGAGAGAGGGAGGTGTATGTGTGTGGAAGCGATTGTGTGTTCGTGTGTGTGTGTGTGTGTGTGAGAGAGAGACACAGAGAGAGAGAGAGAGGCGTGTGTGCATACAAGTCACGTGTGTTTGTGTGCATGCAGACTCCCCACATTGATGCTGAGTGTCTTTCTCAATAACTCAACTTTATACCCTGAGGCAGGATTTCTCACTGAACTGGGAACTCACTGATCCAGCTCCAGCTTTGCCTGGGACCCCTTGTCTCTGCTTCCCAAACACTGGGATTGTACCTCGCCTGCCTGGTTTTTTATGGGTGGGAGGGATCTGAACTCTGGTCTTTAAGTTTGTTTGGCAAACCCTTTACGCACTAAGCCATTTCCCCAGCCCAGTATGAAGGCTTTTGAGACCATCTTCAAAGCAACATAATCCCTGCGAAATCCATCCAAGTTGATAGACGTATCAGCTAGCTGTTAGCTACACTCTCAGAGTAGTCTCCTATTTCATAAATATTGCCTGAATTGGTGTCAGGTGTTCGGCTACGGGTGGTGCATTTGGGCAGTTTCCAGTCAGTGGCTCTTGTGACTACAGGTACCTAGAATATTTTCTACAAGTGGGACCTATTTCCATTTCTATCAGGGAACTTCCTTGGAGGGGTGTCAAGGGCCCCCCATCAAGGTAGCATTTACATGAAGGAGGAGCTTACCCCCCACCCCAGAAAAGGCCCTCCCTCCCGAAGCTTGTTGAAGGCCAAAGGGTAGCCAGAGCCTGCACCTGTAGCATCCCCGGGGCACAGAAGAAGGTCCTCTTCCTGCTCAGTATCTTTACTGTACATCTCAGAGCAACCCCTGGGGTGAGAGACCAGAACCTCATTCTGAAAATCAACCATGAGTGAGGCCCCGTGCTGAGATATTTCCCAAGTCAGAACTGCAGAAGTGGGTGCCTGCTTTGGCTCCCAGGCTGGCCTTCCTTGCTTCTATCCTGGGTAGTGTGGGGAGGCAGTGAGCTACCCTCCATACTGCACTGAGGCAGACAGTTGACCACACCCATGCCCCATCCCTGATACCTGATCCTGACACTTCGATCCTAGGGACAGTGGGCAGTGGGTGGTGGGCAAGAACTTCAGGCAGGAGCCACGACTCCCTGGCCACATCCATCGGTCCCCATTAGAGCCAGCTTGAGTGCTTTCCGAAGCTGATTAATGGCCTGCCTGTGACCTGGACTGTCATTACGGCCCTGCCTGGGCCCCAGCTCTGTCCTCTGGGTCTTTGCTGCTAACACTAATTGATGCTTTTTGTGTGGCTGCAGGGAAAGTTTTATCTGGTCATTGAGGAGCTGAGCCAGCTGTTCAGGTCGCTTGTCCCCATCCAGCTGTGGTACAAGTACATCATGGGGGACGACTCCTCCAACAGCTACTTCCTGGGCGGAGTCCTGATCGTCCTCTACAGTCTCTGCAAGGTGAGCTGCTTGCTGGGCCAGGCTTGGGGGGCTGCCGAACAGCTAGGACCAGCCACTAATGTCTGCCTGTTTTAAATCAAAACATATTTCATATAACATAGAACTAACCATCCATCAGTCTATCCTTTTCTCCCTTCTTTCTCTGGTGCTGGGAACTGAACCCAGGGCTTCGCTCATAGCAGGCATACACTCTGCCGTTACACTGTCTCCCTCTCTAAAACTCTGTTACAGGGTCAAGCAATCCTTGAACTCCCAATCCTCCTGCCTCCGCCCCCGGAGAAGCTGGGAAGGATTGCAGGTCTGCATGATCAGGGCTGGCTAACCTTAGGCCATGTACAGTCAGTGGCACTTGTTGTCACAGTGTGTATCAGCCGCCTCCCCAATATGGTTCCCAAGCATGCCCTGATTTCACAAACAAACCCAGTCCCCAGATCTTCTCTTCAGGACAGCGGCCATTCTCCATCCCTCCTTCTCCCCAGCCTCCAGCCGACCGACACCAACTCTGTCTCTACAGATGTGCTGATGCTGGGTGTTTGCTCGCGGTGGGATGTGCAACGACCTTTTGATTGTGGCTCATTTGATTTATTGACTTTTTTTTTTTTTTTTGGTTTTTCGAGACAGGGTTTCTCTGTATAGCCCTGGCTGTCCTGGAACTCACTTTGTAGACCAGGCTGGCCTCGAACTCAGAAATCTGCCTGCCTCTGCCTCCCGAGTGCTGGGATTAAAGGCGTGCGCCACCACGCCCGGCCTTATTGACATTTTTTGAGATTCACCCACATCATAGCATCATAACATATACTGATATTTCAAAAAATGTCTTTAGTGTTAACGGTGGGACATGCATGCCATTGTGCATGTAGAGGTCAGAGGACAACGTGTGGGAGTCAGGTCTCTCCTTACCGCAAACACCACCCACCTCCCCCCCCCCCCCCCCCCCCCCCCCCCCCCCCCCCCCCCCCCCCCCCCCCCCCCCCCCCCCCCCCCCCCCCCCC